>JAJJWW010009952.1:600000-978304 GCA_023531295.1 Papaver armeniacum
GAACCGCTCCTTGCTTATTGGCATAGCTAAAATTGGGGTGATCTCTCCATCCCGGATTGTAAGTGTTGGAGTAGGGGTCATACCGTCTTTGTTGGTTTGGAAAGATCGCATTAGCTTGCTCGTCCTCATAAGATTGAGAGGAACTTGGTATCACCGCGGCTGCAACTTGTTGAAGCATTGCGTTCATGTTACCCATTTGTTGACGAAGCTCTTCAACCTCGCTCACTTCACTCACCCTTCTTAGAAGCACATCCGAACCACGACTCAAGAATTGTTGTGAGTTCGCTGCCATGTTTTCAATCAACTCTCTAGCTTGTGCCACCGTCTTGTTAACTAGTGCACCACCACCCGCAGCGTCGAGGAGATTCCTATCACTTGATTGGAGTCCTTCATAGAAATATTGAATGATCATAGCATCACTAAATTGGTGGTGAGGGCAGCTTGCCACCAATCTCTTATATCGTTCCCAACATTCATATAGAGATTCTCCCACATTTTGCTTCATCCCACAAATCTCCTTGCGAATTTGAGTAGCCTTTGATGCAGGAAAATATCTCTCTAAAAAGAGTTTCTTCAACCCATTCCATGTTGTGACACTCCCGGGAGGTAAATAGAACAACCAATCCTTAGCGCTATCCATTAAAGAGAAACGGAAAACTTTCAACATTGCACCATCCGCAACATCCGGCTGGAAGCATGGCCGTGACAATGGTGTGGAAGTCCATGAGATGTTTGTTTGGATCTTCATTCACCATGCCATGGAACTTTGGTAATTCTCTAAGCAACCCGGTTTAATTTCAAAAGTAGAGTCCGTTTGAATACACCCCTGTTGTATATCAAGCCTATGAGAGGCTAAGTCCTTGAGTGAACGATTTGCATCACCCATTGCTCCTTGTTCTTCCACGTGTGTTTCCTCTACGATTGGAACCTCTTTTCCTTCTTCTTGTTGTTGGAAAATCTCTTCTCCTACTTCCTCCTCGTGCTCGTCCGTTGTGTCGTGACTTGGTTGGAGTATTGTGCCTTTTCGAGTAGCTATCCCGCACCTTGGATAATTCCAATCCTTAGAAGCCAGAGATTATGCACCTGCAAACAATTCTCGCAAACAAGTGAGAAACAAGACAAGAAACGAAAAGCAAAGATAAAAGCGAGTAAATTGTAAAAAGAAACTAAAAACTTAATAACTAGCCGTGTGCCTCCCAAGAAGAACGGCGCCAAAAATTTGATCGGTTGTCAATCCGACAAATATAATTTCACTTTCTTACGCACTAACTTTAAATGAAGCACAAGGTAAGGAAGAGTTCGTATCCACAGAGAGGCGTTGGTTGTTATAAACTTTCGTTTCTAAAGTTCCCTGTATGTTTGTTGTATCTAAGCAAATAAAAGTAATTAAAAGCAAAATAAATTGTAGAGAATAATCAATGGAGAGAGATATTGGTCAAGGAATTCATCTTCAATCTTAGACATGTGTTTGCATATATGAATAGAATTACTATTTAATCTCTTGTGTTATCAAAAGCCTAGAGAATCAAGAAAGCAAGATAATCTATTAATTTCTCAAGTTCATCAACACACACATTAGGGCTGCATATGTGAATTCTTCCTAAAGAATAACCTAACGCCTTGCGCTAATCAAGTTCAATTCCTAGGAGCATTAAGTTTCAGAAATAGGCTAATCAATGCAATTGTCATGCGTTGCGCAAAACAATTCGGACAATGGTCAAACTCTACATATGATTACGAGAGTGTATCACTACAAACCGTAAACATATCATGCTACTTATATTCAAGGTTATCGCTCGATGAAAAACCCTAAAATAGCTATGGACTAAGATGCAAGTTCAATTAATTGGCCACTTAACTAATCAAACACCATAATCCTATCACAATACTTCAATCATGTGATCATAGAAACCGCAGAGAATTGAACGATAAACAAGAGAGAAAACTAATACATAAAGCAAACACAAGTTTTAGAAATCGGACTACATCCTTAACCAATAATAGAGAATTTAGCTACTCATAGCTATGGAGTTCATCACAAAAATATCAAAGGAATAAAGAAGAAGATGAACAAAAGCAAACCCTAGTTGTGTAACCAAAAACGGCTCTGCCAAAGTTCCAAAGAAAAGATATTAGATATGATAAAATTTCCAAAAGTTGTAGAATTCCTCTTTTTATAACCTTTCTCTCCTTCCAAAACTAGGTTTTGTCTTCAAAGTCCATTAGATGCAAGTCCACCAAGCCCACGGGAGTGAGAAACCCGTGTAGAAAATATGTCCAAAAATCGTCGCCGGAAAACTGGGATTGTGGCCGGAAATCGGCCGGAAAAGTGCCCGGAAATCGGCTCCGGTGACCGGCAAAGTCCGCCCGGTCACCGGTCAACTGAATCAAATCGGTCGGGTCAACGGGTCAAAGTGAATCGGGCGAGTCAACTCAGGTCAGACCGAGTTGTGTGAGTCAGGGCTGAGTCAGGCACTGACTCAGCTGATTGGGCTGAGTTGCCAGGCCATAAGCTGTTGCACTGGCCAAACTCTGATGATGCACAATCTTGGTGCTTCAGCCATGATGGCCCTGCAAACCTGCCATTTCAATACTCAGTGTTGCCAGCAAGCTATCTCAGCCCTGTAACAGCATTGCTGCCTTTCATGTCATTCCAGCTCATAATTCAATCCCAGTACCACCATGTCACCAGCACTTCCCTGAGTTCACATTCTCACCTGCCTTGCCATCAGCATCACAACCTTAGTGGCAGCTCCAATATTCTCCAGTCCAGTTCTCAGCTCAAGGCCATTCATGCCTGCAATCATTCATTCATTCAACACTAACTAAGCCTCAGCCAAAAGGCAACACCTGCAACTGATGCTATACTTGCAACTCAGCCACAGCAGCCTCACAGTTTCTCACAAACCTCATCCAACCTGGCAACATCAATATTACTTCCTCAAGCTCAAACCATTCCTTAAACACCCATCAGCAACTTCACATTGAGCCTAAACCTGCCATGAAATATCAGCTCAGACCTGTCTTAAGCCATTAGTAACAACAGACCCCCTTTCAGTTCCCATCTTTCTGCCATAGAGCAACACCACCTCAGCCTGTCCCTGAACTGAGTATGCCTTCTATAGCTTCAAATTCATAACAGCTCCAGTTTGAGGTCAAAACCACCAACTCAGGCCACTGCTCCAGCTCCAACAGCACCACAACACTTCTTCACTGCCATCTTCCATGGAAACAGCATCACCAGCTCCATCTTTCACAGGCAATACCTCAGTTCTCTAGCCAGCCCTGCAATCTCATTCTTCTCAGGTTCTCAGGGCCACCTGAGCTGCAAATTCTGTCTCCCTGCAACACCTCATATAGCTCCATTAGCACCAGTCATCTCCTGGCAAGCTTCCACAGCTGCAACTCCACTAGCAGTATCTCCATGTACTTCTGTCACACAAAAACAGCTTCACAGGCCCAGCCTTAACCCTCACCTGCAATTTCAGCTCTGCCTGCCAGTCAACATTGTAGCTCTACCTGAGCTTACTCTGCAATTCCTGCTGAAGCAACAGCAACAACATCACCCAATAACCAAGACAGACCTGCAATTACACACTGGCAATGCAACAAAGCCTGAGCTGCTTCTCTTCTCTTTCTTGAATCCCAACCTGTAACAGCAATAGTGACAAAATCTCCCCATTCATCTCTGGTCAGACTCAAACCCTGGCTCACAGATTCTTCATCACAAGCTCATGTAATCAGCAGCACCAAAATACACTTTGCACCATTCCTGCCAGTGATATCCCCATCTCAATCATAAGACTCCATTACTACACAATCAGGCCATTAGCAGATTCAACTCCACAATCCTTCACTCAACTTCAACAGCCAACAACTAGTATCCAGCCATCTTGATTTCCCTGAGTTCAAATCAATTTCTGCATTCCAATGTCACCACTACATCCACCAGGCCTATAGCATCAGCAGCATAACTCCTTCTTCTCGATCTGAATAGCAATTCCTTCATCTCGATCTGCTCAATTTCTCATGTCAACATCAGGAATCTCAGTTCTTCCCTGAGTCTACACCAGTGTCCCCATATTCATGACAGCTCCAATTCAAGCTCCAAACTTCCAGAACTCGTTTAATCTCAGATCTGAGATATACCCATGTTACTGATTCATCCCACAACTCTAAATCGTCCACCATTCTCGATCAAACCCAAGTATCAGAGATTCACATCAGATTTGAAATCTTCCTTCTCAACTTCACCAAGCCCTAGTTTGAGTTCCTGCTTAACAGCAACATCATCTTAATCTTTGAACAGAAAACTCCATTCCTCTCTCGTCCTTTCTCTCGATTCAAAAAAAAATAGCTGCTGCTTCCATTTCCAATTATTCTCAGGTGAAACGTATTGAATGAAAGAAGAGAAAACTTGTCTGAGAAACCGCTCGGCTTAATTGACTCCCACAGCACAAAATTACTACAGGCACCCCACTTACGATAGGGGCCACCGCAGTGATACTCGGCTCGTCAGTTTTGCGAAACCGACTGCCTATTTACTTCCTTGATGCGCATAACTTTCACTGGTTCCAAGAATCACTCGCCCATGAATTGACCTTCTAGCCCTTTATGCTTCAAATGGGTGATTACTCCATCTTTTCCTCCGTGCGACTCCAAAGCACCTAAAAACTCAAATTCAAACATAAGATACATAATTCACACGAAAAATAGCAAAGAAAGCATAAACTCTATATAGTAAATACGGTGTATTCTACACCTATCAGTGACAGTGGTGGAGAATGATAAGAACGAACTTGTCCCAACTCGTGTGCAAACCGGTTGGAGGGTTTGTATTGATTACATGAAATTGAATGCCACCACTAGGAAAGATCATTTTCCATTGCCTTTTATTGATCAAATGCTTGAACGTTTAGCTGGACACTCTTATTATTGCTTCCTTGATGGATATTCAGGTTATAATCAGATTGTGATAGCGCCGGAGGATCAAGAGAAAACCAATTTCAGGTTATAATTAGATATTGTAATAATCAAGAATGGTTGATTGGTTTGTGAATCATGGATGTTAATTATGGAGTGAAAAAACAGAAAACGAATTTTTGGTCAGCTGAAGAGTTTCGAATTTATCTCTCAACCTAAAAAGAATTTCGATGAACCCTTTTGACACAACGTAGCGGACATCCTGATAGTTACCCACGTAAAATTTCAGAATTTTTGGAGTTGTAAAAGTATTTTTTTGATATTTTACAAAACAGAGAAACGTTCCTAAAAAATTCTGACGAGCAGAAATGTTTTGTTAACTAAAGTAGTTTTTATGGGGTAACCATGAGTTTTTTGATATGGTGGTTCAAACGAAGTTTGTAAATCTAGATATTATCTTCAAAACTCATATTTTATCTTCCGTTTCGGAACTAAGGTTTCTGAGATGTGGTGTATTAGGTGATTGGGAAATTACCATCTCCGTAGTCGAGTATAAACGAAGATTGTGACATGAAACGGAAAGGGACATGGCTAACGGGGCGCATGTGGATGAACACAATTTTTCCAAAGTGACAAAGGTTGGAACATCAAACGCAACTCTAAGTGTAGTCTTCTTAAGAAAGGTATGTTTCATAAACCTGAATCTAGCATTACTTTAATTAAGGGTGATTTTTATGTGTGTAAAATCCTAGCCATACGGCAGTAAATTGTAGGCAACATAAAAACCTTAATTAGTAGATAGTTAATGCTAATTTAGTTGAAACAAACTAGTACGAGTTCAGTGGCATGATGTCGGAAGTTATTTTAATAACTAATGTGAGAGACCAGTAGGTGGACTTTGGATCCACCAAGCATGTTTGTTGAAACAGAGACCTATTCACCTCCTATCAGAGGATAGGAGATGTCGAGAAACTCTATATGAGTAACTCACCTGCGACAGAGGTTGCATAAAAGGGAAAGGTCGAGCAGAAGCTCATATCTGTAATATTCTCACATGAATGAAGTTTTCATGTTCCGGGCATATGCAAGAATCTTGTATCTTGTTCTGTTGTAGATGGTAAAAGACTTAAGATATTAATTGAATATGGAAAACTTGTCGTACCTAAGGGCATGTGATTTTGAAGGAAACGTTATAAGACTTAAGGTCAATATAAGCTTAACGAAAAAATTGATGAAGTAGTTGATTCTTGTGTTTTCTTTTGTGTGATTGAATATTTTGCATGGTAGACATGGAACCGTAAACTTATATAAGTCAATGCATAAACTGGGAAGCGTAGGCTGCATACCCAAATTTAGTTTGGATATTGAACACAAAAGTTAAATATTCGTAGAATCAAAATATGCTATAAAATTTTTTAGCAAAATATTCTATAATCCCTTATAATTAATTCAGTTAGACCTAGTTGACATGAAATCAACCCAAACGAATGTGATAAAAGCTGTTTTTATAACTTTCATAGATGATTGTACGAGGTACTATCTTGTATACTTACTTAGGGGTAAGGATGATGCCTTATAAGCCTTAAGAGTATAAACTTGAAATTGAAAGCAAAGTATATGTTACCACTAAAAGGGGGTCTGAACATGATGGCAAGTATGAAATTCATATAGGAGAACTTTACTTGTTAAATGGCATTATTGATGAGATCACACCTCCTTATTCACCGTAGTCTAATGGTATAGTTGATCGTAATAAAAAAACCATTAAGGAGATAATTTATGCCATGTTGAATAAAGGATTAACCGCCAACTTGTGGGGGGAGGTCGTCCTCTGATTTTATTATATCCTGAATAGAGTAACCTTTAAAGTATTAGATAAAACTCCATATGTTTATCAAAGATAGACAACCTTCTTATGCATACGTCAAAGTGTGGGGGTGTTTAGATAAGATATCCTGAGTACTCTACTGCATATAGTTTTTGGTTGTGAGTTCTGCCTTTTCTGACTTTAGTGTGAATACTATTATGGAATCTAGGGATCTTGAGTTCTTTGAACATGTTTATTCTTAATCATGTACCTCATTAGAGATGTGATGTTGATCCCCTAGATTTATTTTCAAATAATCAGAACTTATCTTTAAGGAAGATGAATTACCTCATTAGAGATATGATGTTGATCCCCCAGATTTATTTTCAAATAGTCAGAACTTATCTTTAAGGAAGATGAATTAGAGTTGATCTTAGGAGAAGTAAATTAAAAGAGAATTCTTATGGACCTGACTTCTTAATAATCCTAGTTTAATATGAGCTCCAGACTCGTAAAGAAGCCATAACATCTATTGAAACCCCATTCTGGTAAGAAGCTTCATTCAGTGAAATGGACTCGGTCAGTCGGAACCAGACTTGGGAGCTTGCTAGTTTACTTCTAGGGAGTAAGACCATGGGATTTAAATGATTCGAAACGTTAGATATATGGAACTGTGGAAAAATATTAGGCTAAGTTGGTAGCTAAAGGCTATAAACTTAAAGAATGTGTAAATTTCCTTGATTCTTATTCACTTGTGACGAGAATTACTTCTGTTGAGATGTTAATTGATATTGCTTCCATAAACAACTTGGAGATACATCAGATGGATGTTAAGACAGCTTTCCTAAAACCGTAAATTATATAAAGAAATTTACATAGACCAACTTGAGGATTTTGTAGTGAAAGGTTATGAAGACTATGTTTGTAAGTTGAACAAATCTTTGTATGGTTTTCAAATAAGCACGTAAACAAGTGACATGGAAAATTTGATCATGAGATAATGTGTAGTGGATTTAAGTTAATGAATCGACAAGTATTTATAAGTAACTTGTTAAGGATACCTGTGTGATTGTATGCTTGTATGTTGATGATATGTTTATACTTGATACAACATAGATGTGATTAATTCCACTAAAACCATGCACTGAATGAGAACGTTGACTTGAAAGACTAAGGCTTTTTGATGTAATCTTAGGGATGAGGATTAAAAGATAATCAAACATTTATAGTCTTAGTCATTCTCATTATGTTGAATTTGTGCTTAAGAGATAGAATCAGTCTTATTGTAAGCCTGCTTGTACTTCATACGATTCTTCTTGTAGACTCAAGAAAAATAAGGAAAATGGAGTATCTTAACTTGAATACTCAAGAGTTATAGGATGTATGATGAATTTAATGAACTGTAAGAGTCCAGACATTGCCTATATTGTGAGTAAGTTAAGTAGATATACTTGTAGTCCGAGCAAGAGCATTGGGATGCACTTAGTAGAGTATTATGGTACCTAAAATACTCTATTACCTTTTATTTGATTTATGAAAGGTATCTTCTTTGTCCTTGAGGGACTTTATGATGCAAACTGGATAGTTGACTCAGAGGGGTCTAAGTCTACGAGTGGATATGGTTTCACTCTAGCATGAGGGTTTTTTTTTGGAAGATTTCCAAACAGACTTATATTGCTCAATTCATTATGGAATCTAAGAGTATTGCGTCAGATAAAGCACGAGAGGGGGGCGAGTGCCTAAGATGCTTTTTAGAAGACATTCCTCTCTGGCATGGGCCTGTGCCAGCTATATCTATACATTGTGTTAGCCAAGCTATAATAGCTAAAGTTAAAAATAACTAATCTCAATCGGCGTTATTCCATTGATTGGATAAAGTCCAAGGAGAATATTGCGCAACCTTTGACGAAAGGTTTATCCAAAGAGATAGTTAGAAATGCATCGAGGGGGATGGGGCTTAAGCTCATAAATTAAACTTGCCATGAAGGATACTCAACCTTGATTTGGAGATCCCATGATCAAGGTTTTGAATGAGACAACTAATTTGTGGTGGGTAAAGGTAAACACTATCATAGAATTTCATTCTCTGTCCATTCCCTATGGTGTAGACGTGATAGTGTGACTGCATGTGAAGGATGACTTTTAAGAAGTCTTAATGAGTTATATAGTTTCAATTTAATATTGAAGTGGGGTGTAGCAGTAACACTCTTTATGGAAACTCACATATCTGAATGAAGAAGTGGGGCCGCTTCCTATGAGAATATGAGATTTGATTCTCTAGAGCATTTTGAGAAACAGGATATGTCCAGGGCCAAATTGGACAAAACGGCACGAGCTTGGCAGCACCCTTGGAGATATCATCCGTGGTTGTTATCGCGAATTACATCAAACGCTAGTAGTTCAAGACATAGTTCTTTGTCTCTAGCAAGTAATTCGGTAATATCTCACTAAGCAAAGGTTCAAGACCTCATGGACACCTCTGCCTAAAATGGTATTTCCTGCGCTTTTTATGTGATTTTCGTTTTGATGGTTTTGGTATTCTTTGGAACTTAGGATCTAAGGGTCACTAAGGGTTCACTAGTTCATGTTTTTTCACATTGGTTAAAGGAACCTTTAGTCTCACTTGAGAGGAACTAAAGATGAAAGCTCTCAATACTATATGATTTTAGAAATCCATAGTATGATCACAGGGTCATCACATTGTTGTGTGAGGGAGATGACGTTGGAATGGCTAGTATGACTTCAACATGAACGATCTGTCTGTGCATTCACTCAGTTCGGGTCGTGAGATTGGGTTGTTGATTTATCAAAATCTATCGTGTTTTCGTGTTTTATTGAGTTTTCATTCATGTGGGGGATTGTTGCAAAACGATTACTAAAAAACTAAGTTTTAAGGTTTTAATAAAATTATAATTTATTGTTTTCTTATGTGAATGAAAAAAAACATATTAGTCTCACATTGTGGAGTTTCCACATTTTAGTTGTTTTAAGAGACTATATAAGCATTTTAGTCCCACATCGGGGAGTTTTTCTTCTTAAGTTGTATTTGTCAATTATATAAACAAATTCACTACTTTTGTAAAATCAATGGGAAAGGGGTTGCTCCTTATTGTAGAGGGACCCCTAAGGGAAAATATTTTATAGCCGTTTCTTAAGTGTTCACGTTTTTCCTTAACGGTTTTTTTCGGAGTTGCCAAGCTCAAGTTGAGCATCTACTACATATGCTAGTAGTAGGTGTAGTAGGGTGTTTTATCCTGGGGATATCCGTCTGTGAGGGCTATAGCATCACTCTTGAGTGTAGCCGGGCGCTAATGTCTTAAGGGCAACGTGTTGAACACGTGACTCACTCTGTTTTTCCAAAGTTTTGCCTTGTTACTGTTGCGGAGATTTGGGGAGCTCGTCCGTTTCATCAAATCGATCACTTCCACTATAAAGAAGCTAAGTACAATAATTTTTGCTTATTTGATTTTTTCCTCGTTTTTGATTATTGTACCCAACATATAATGAGGAAACTTTACTTGCATGTTCAAAGTATGTTTTGTTCTTTGCTTCAATAAAATGTCCTTTTCAACTCTTGTATGAATATTAAGAAAAATACTTAATTTTATAGAAAAATAAACCTGCATCCGTAAGTGCATATCTTGATAAAGACAAGATCTAAGTAAAACAAAAAACAAAGATAAAAACAAGATATAATTTTAATTTATACTAAGAAGCAGAGCAGGTCTGTGGTTTGTATTGAAAGTTTTCCCATACCCCCGCCTCATCTTGACCAAGAGGGCCCTTGTCTTCAATCACCCAGTTACACTCACGTTTACACCTGCAATCATCTCTTTTAGCATCATAAACAACAAAATGATAACTGTAGCAAATGTCGCCTCCATTTTCATCAAGTGTTCTCCATTCAACATCGCAGTAGAAAAGCGTGGAATGCTTTATGTTGATTTTAAATTTCCATTGAATGAGCTCACCATACGGAATTACTTGTTTACCAAGATCATTATCTTCTGATCGACTCTGGATCATCATGGTTTTATTATCCGCCAAAGTGTTAAAAACGCTAACCGTCACTTCATCTTCTATGTAACAGCCGCTCTCCGCTTGGACTGCAAGAAAAATCACGAGGGATAGAAGTAACCAACATCTCGGGGCATTGGAATTCATCATTTTTTTTTTTTTGATCGGCAAAGAAGTGCTAGCGAACAAATTATAACAAATTATAACAAATTATATCAATGTATATAAAGTATGTAAGAATACCAAAAAATATCTGCAATTTATATTCATTCATGGAATGACAACTTAAATGAATGACCCAACTCCCAACATCCAAAAGGGAACTTTTACCTGCTCCGTTTCTCCATTGAATGAAGCTCCTAATTCGTCTCTCCATCTCCCCCTTTTCTTTTTCATGCAGTCGCGTATGTTTCTCCACCTTTTAGTGTGAGCAAGAGAACATCTAAGCTTAATTCTCCATAACTGTCAGATTATCCAATATTAGTTTTTGGCCATCAGATCTAGGAAAATTCTGTAAAAAATGTCTGTCACAAAAACATTTCCATCATAAATTATTGTTCTTAACGGTTGGATCATTCAATTTGCATTTTTATTAGCAATTAGGTTTTAGAGGAGTAGCAATGTAGTATAAAGAATATTTACAAGGACTTAAATGTAAATTGATTCAAACTCGATGTTTATTAAAATATCATATCATTTTTATAAAAATGAAGATAAATCATTCAAACTATACATTGGATTTTTATGAATTTTATATATTCGTAAAGCCATCTGAATTATCTATCCAACGAGTCTAAATAATAATATCAAATTCTTGTTCTTCAAAAAAAAATGTGTTTCCCAAATTTTTGATATTTTACCATAAAAATTAGACATAGTCGTAGATTATATAGTGTTACCGGCGTGCAACGCATGTGCTCACTACTTATGCGTAAGTTTAGCCAATTGTTAGCTTTAAAAACTAAAAATGAAAATTTCGCGTGACCAAATTATTTAAAGCCAGCACAAACCAAACCATTTTTTGCTTTTTATAATTACAAACTACCCGAAAAAGAAAATGAATTTAGGACCATATATTTAGATAATGTATTTCATCTGATCACTTGATGCAGTTTTAACAGTGGTAACCAAAAGGTTCGTTTCTCCGATTATTTTCTAAAGATTTGGTTCAAGACTAATGAAAGAAAATACTACAGAAAAACTGTTTGTATCGACCAAAAAGAAGGAGAATTAGGGTTTTGGATTCCACTACTTTTGATGTTTGTAACTTCAAAAGCTAAAGACTTTTACACACTCTCAAATTTCTCAAGGCAGTTTCGAACCCAATCTAATACTTTGTAATACCTCGATATTCGGCAGTGGTTGGCCGAATGGAATATAAATAATGGTTTGTCCTTCCCTAACACCGAGGCCTTTTTAGCACAATTGGCTCCAGAGTTGGTAGAAAACTCCGCAGTTAAGCGTGCTCGGGCGGGAGTAATCCATCCAGGGATGGGTGACCTCCTGGGAAGTTGTTTCCGGATAACCACAGCGTTGCCCGTTGAAAACCCCACACTGTCGGATAAGCCCAGTGGCTAAGTGGGGACAATATCGGTGGAGGGACGTGTAACGGATCAGAAAAGCTGGACTTCCAACGAACCGGGTTTCAGACCGCTTGGCAAGCTCCGACTCTCTGATACGCCACTCAAGAAACCAGACAACGAACCGGGTTTCGACCTGCTTAGCAAGCTCCGACTCTCTGATACGCCACTCAAGAAAGCAGACTTTCAAATTTAATGTTCATTGAATTAGCCCAAACTGCTTTATAAGCAAACACACGTATTATTATACTTCAAGTGTCATAGATTCCCACAAATAATTTTCATTCATCTTTACGGGTATCTCTTAGATACTAAACACCATTGGCCAATTGTCGGCCAGTTGCCAAAATGGGAGATGGCCAGTTGACCCAATAATTTATACGGCCAGTTGCCGATTCTAACAATTAATATGGCCAGTTACTAAAATGAGAGATGGCCAGTTGCCAACCCCAATAATTAATACGGCCAGTTGCCGATTCTAACGATTTATATGGCCAGTTGCCAAAATGGGAGATGGCCAGTTGCCAACCCCAATAATTTATACGGCCATTTGCCGATTCTAACGATTTATATGGCCAGTTGCCAAAATGGGAGATGGCCAGTTGCCAACCCCCCAGTTGCCGATTTTCAAGGTTGCAATCATCTCCGAATAGATGGTATCAACTGTTAAAATAGCAACCAACACTTTCCGATGATATGAACACCCTAGAGTTGTGCAGAACCGCATAGTGGCTGCCTACGTCTGAACCGCATAGTGGCTGCCTACGTATCCTCTCCGTTGCTCGAAGGGATAAAGCACGACAGTAGTTCGTCAATTTTTGTTTAGATAGTATGAACTACACATAATAGTAGAAACTCTCTCTCATCAAATATCAAGTAAACTTAATTGAGGAATATGTATAAGCAATCTCGGTAAACTTGAAGACGAGCGCTATACATAAGTAAGCAGCATAACCCAAAATGTGGACAGTAGTCTGTCTATATATTTCAAACCATAATTTGTGGTAAACTATCTTTCCCTGCACATATAAGCACAACAAGTCAATTAAGTACTCACCTCACAACCACATCAAGTACATTTATAAAATTTATATAAAAAGGTCGGAATCCAAGTAGTTATGATTACTACAACTACAACTGTATTTCCCATTGGCATGGAATTACTACTAACATATATGCCGGCTATACTGTCAATAAAGTTCAGAAAATTAAGCTAGCAATACTAATAAATTAAGTTACGACAAAATTTATGGAATTAAATTGATTGTAATAGAAACAAGTATCCAGATCAGACTTGGCGTTATATAAAATGACCAAGTGAGCTAGTAGGCTCATTACTGATATCTACCGGGAACCTATGTTGTATTAGGCGCTAGGCGAGGCGAGGCGCCAGACTTAGCGCCCAGTGCCCGAGCGCCTAGGCGCGCCTAAGGCGCCCTAGGCGACCACTGATCCGATTTATGCTCCAATACGAATACAGTCGTGATTGTGGCTATGGAATCTCTATTTATAGTTACAGGAACAGGGAGCAATAAGAATGCAGTCGTGATTATAGCTATAGAATCAATTATAATAATGGTGATTGATCCTTGACTAATTCTAACCTAAATCAAGCTAGCTAATTCAGGAAACAAACATATACATTATCAACAGTCGTGATTGTAGCTATAGAATCAATTATAATAATGATGATTGATCCTTGGCTATTTCTAACCTAAATCAAGCTAGCTAATTCAGGAAATAAATATATGCAATATCAATTACGTTAGCTAATTCAGGAAACAAATATATACAATATCAATTACGTAATATATGTCAGAGACATTCTCGGCGTTGAATATGCATTAGCTAGATGGATATTGCTTGTCAATGCTATGTCTTGAAAACTAATTCATTAGCTGGTGTGTTGCACAGCATTTGTTCCGGGGGTTCTATTACCTCTAATACATATCAGTCAAACCTTAATCTTCTTCTGTCTTATCTAACAAATTCATGTAACAATACATTCATCCGTCATGGATATTACAGGTAGTCTAAATCCTAATTCCACTTACGGAATGTATCAGTGTAGATGTGATATTACACTTGATCAATGTCGATATAGTGTTGATTCTTCCGCTAAAGAAGTCCTACTTCGTTTCCCAAACCTTCAACAAGCAATCATCACATACAAAGAACTCGTTTTGAAAGTCTCTGATTAGTTATTCTTCTCGATCATGCAAGATAAACCATTATTTACTCTTCCTAATGCAAAATCGGTTATCAATCTGGATAAGTTTAATCCACAGTTCGATACACTAGTGAATAATCTTGTATCAGAAGTTGCCTCGAATGGTATTTCCTCTTTTACTTCATCTTCAACTAATAAAAAGTTATATGCTACCTACCACCTACACATGGCGCCTTTGTCGTTTAGGCTAGCGCCTAATACTTCCTCGAGGCGCCAAAGGCGCTCGCCTAACACGCCTAAGGCGCTAGCTTGGAAAGTAGAGGAAAATTTAGTTCCTCAGGCGCTCGACCTACGCTTAGTGCGCCTTTGGCGCCTAGGCGAGCTAGGCGAGCGCCTTTTACAACATAGCCGGGAACCCTCAAAAAGAGAGTCCAAAAGATCAAGCACCATACTACACACTCAAATATCAGTATGAGCAAAAGTCCATACATGTTACGACATATACATCTTGGTTAAAAAGAACAAATCATTTTACTAAATCGAATTCAATATTCGAATATGGGACCATAAAATGTGAAAGTTAGAATCTGTGAATGACGTCACAATAAAATGAAATCTGAACAGAAAGAGAAAACCGAAAATAAAAGTAACAGCGCAAGCACGAACACCCTGTGATCTTGCATAAGTTACAAGCATCGACTATTTTTAGCACAAATCAAGCAAGGCTGCTAATGGGGGTGCCAGGATTAGTGGGGGTGTACCAAAATTATAATAAGACAAAACAGTTTTTATATAGGACAAAACAATTTTTGCCTTGGATTGGTACACCCCCACCAATCCTGGCACCCCCATTAGCAATCTTGCAAATCAAGTTCAATCTCTAGAAATGTAATTTTTACTCAATTGCACCGCATCTCAGAATGAAGGAGATTGGATACCACACGGTGCGACTGAGACAAAGTGGTGGTTTCATTTACCATCTCATTTTGTTTCCCAAGTTCTGGCACAAACGTCAACGGGGTATAAATAGCATCTCCACCTAAATAGCTACTAAAAAGCTACGAACAGTATACCGTCCACAGAGATAATCAAAAGAAATGATATTCTCAATAAGCACCAATTATCATATTTCAAGTATACACACGTCGAAGATACAAAGTTAGGATATCTAGTCATTCATAAGACCACCAACAGAAGTGATATATAATCTACAAGTGGTATAATGTACATAAAAGTGAGCATGAGGCAACCGTTAGTGGCGTCATTCGGTGGACATTGTGGAGTCGCAACAAACACCACAGTAAGAGCAATTCATATTATAGGGGTGAATCTAAGTGGGTCTTCATTTCCATCATTTACATAAAGCTTAGTCAAATAATCAAGAAATGGAATAATAACAATTATTCGTGAGGTTCGGATGAGAGTTAAGCATTACATGGTACTATGTAAAGCAGAGAACCAGTACACATCCATAAACAAAGACCATTCATCCTACTAATTTTAGTGATCAGTTGAGAATCCTAGGTCCCGTCACCCTTAGAATTCCCATTTTACATCAATGACATCACATAAAACAAACTACGAAAGTTTAAACCCAATCCTAGGGCAATTTAGTGAGATAATGACGGACGAGTGGGGCTGTAAGGGATTCCCGTTTTTACAGAATGCAATCCAAAATCATTCAAGATTTTCAGTAGCTAATGTTATCCGATCGTCTTGAAATTTTTACAGTAGCCCATGACTCGTCTTGCTAAAACATATTCAAAAATCACAGTATTCTAACGGTCGGATCTTAAGATATGATACTAAACGTATCTTGGGTTTAGATGACTTACTGCTGCACCTTTACCTGTACATCTATCTAGTAAAGCTGAAGATGTCGATCAGTATCAGCACCATAAAATATATTAGCACCAATACCCTATTGGTTCACTACTTGAATCATTTCTTTATCATCAAGACTAAGTAGTACATATATATCTAACTATTCAAGTACGTCTGTAATATGAACATAGAAGTTTTACTTCAAGAAAATGAATAATACCAATATGATACGACAACCAAAGTTGCTTAAACAGATAGCTAGTCAAATAATTGATTGGCATAAAAAGAAATGTGTTGAAACAATTAAATGTAAAAAGATGGAACTCCATCTCTACAGTATGTTCTAGAATAACATTGATAGTAATGATAAGAGGGTATATTTTTCTGACCTCTGTAAATGGGTCTGTAGGCAGTTCCATGGATGTTTAGAAGAACCCCTCCTTTTCTGTTTAGAAGAACCCCTCCTTTTCTCTCTTCTTTCGGGCATTTGGCCAAACACTTGATGTGCAGTTTAGTGGTAGTCCGGAAATGGTGTTCACTTGGATATAAACCCAACAATTTCCGCCATGCACTAAATCTATACTACTGAAAATCACAACCATTCATCGTTATGCAGCATTCCATGCATTAATCATGAATTAATACAAATTGCAGCCAACCCATGACTTATTATCACATGAATTGAAATTTGATCAATCAATTGTATATAAAGGACCAAAATTTCAGCATAACCCTACTTCCCTGGCTTTCAAGAAAGAATTTACATCGCCATACCTCTAGTCAGTTTCTCAAGTTGAAAGAACAAAGAATTCATCTTCCCCATTTACAATCGAACCAAGCATGAACGCCATTAGCAACTTTTTGTGACTATATCTCCATGGGGCTTACTCAGGCATGATTCAGTCAATTTATCTAAATTTTCTCCGATTATCAGTGAAGCAGAAGATGAAAAATAGAGAAAGAAGATTAAATCCCCAGGTTTCTCTCGGTTTCTTTCAGATTTTATTTTCAGACCAAATTACATAGGTGCCCTTGCATGTCTTCAAAATAGGACATGTGTGCATTCATGCATTAGGCCTATAAAGGCACCAAAATTTTGGATTAAGACAAACTCACTATTTCGGAAATAATATCTACCATTAAGGCACCCATTATGTAGATTAGGACAAACCCCCTAAAACTATCATTTGTTGTTAAGGCATCCAAAATTGTTATAGGCACACAAATGGGTTTCAGTTAAACCCGTGAAAACATGTGGATCTTACAGGAAGGGTCTTACAAATGGCATCAAAGCCGACGACGGATCACTTGCCGAGGATGAGAAGGTATGCTGGACGGGGTTGTTCCAGGTACTTGTCTCATGAGGGAAAGGGAACGTCAGAGATATGGGCTTGAATATATATTCCGGAGCCGAGGACGGCTCCAATTTAAGGTGATGGTATTGTAATGCCCCAATATTCGGCAGTGGTTGGACGAATGGAATATAAGTAATGGTTTGTTCTTCCCTAAGACTAGGGCCTTTTCAGCACAATTGGCTCCAGAGTTGGCAGAAAACTCTACAGTTAAGCATGCTCGGGCAGGAGTGATCCAGGGATGGGTGACCTCTTGGAAAGTTGTTGCTGGATAACCACAGCGATGCTCGTTGAAAACCGCACACTGTCAGATAAGCGCAGTGGTTAAGTGGGGACAATATCGGTGGAGGGACGGGTCATTATAAATGGTATCAAAGCCGACGACGAGTCACTTGCCGAGGATGAGAAGGTACGCTGGACGAGGTTGTTCCACAAACTTGTCCCATGAAGGGCAGGGAACGTTGGAGATCTGGGCTTGAATATATATTCTGGAGCCGAGGACGACTCCAATTTAAGGTGGTGGTATTGTAATACCCCGATATTCGGCAGTGGTTGGCCGAATAGAATATAAGTAATGGTTTGTCCTTCCCTAACACCAAGGCCTTTTCAGCGCAATTGGATCCAGAGTTAGCATAAAACTTCGCAGTTATGCATGCTCAGGCGGGAGTAATCCAGGGATGGGTGACCTCCTGGTAAGTTGCTGTCGGATAACCCCAGCGATGCTTGTGAAAACCCAACACTGTCGGATAACCGCTTATTAAACCTGGAGAGATTGGGGTATACCCAGATTAATTGGGGTCATTTTGAAGTAAAAGAGGTCACCCCTTAACTATATATTTTCTAAATGGCTAATATGCCCTTGTTTAATTTAACACTAAAAATCTGATTAGGTTAATTAATTGAATTTAGATTAAAACTTTTCAAATTATGAATTTGAGTAATTAAATTTTTTATTGAACTTTGGGAAGTTTTTTGATGAAAAAAATTTGTTTTGAAAAAATATTTTGGAACGGAAATGAAAGCACACTACCCAAACACTTCTAAAGAGGGCATTGCAAAGTCATTTGTATGAAATAATACTCAAAATTAGATAAAAAATCAACACTTTCAGTTCCGAAAGTATGAAAAGCTCGGCAAGGTCGACGAATGAAGATCATGCCGACTTTATTTTTTTAACACACGAGAGACGACGAAAAAAATTTATTAGTCGGCAAGGTCATCAAAAAAAAAAACCCGCATTGTTATTGTTGAGAAAAATGTATTAGTCGGCAAGGTCTTCAAAAAATACCCTGCCTTCTGTTAAAAAAATTTAGTAGTCGGCAAGGTCTTCAAAAATACCCTGCCGGCTGTTGAAAAAAATTTGTTAGTCGGCAAGATCTTCAAAAAATACCCTACCGGTTGTTGAAAAAATTTACAGTCGTCGTGGCTGTTATGAAAAGTCGGCAAGATATGCATGTTACGACCTTGCCGACCAAAAACACAGAAATCACAATTTTCGATTTTTAACCTAATATAACAAACAAATCACACAACACAATGATGGGTTTGAGTTTAAACATCACTTATAGTCTTGTTTTCGCCGGTAGAGTCAACAATTTTTTTGGAAAATCAAAGTTGAAGATTTTTATATGGCTTTGGTTGATGGAAGATGCAAATGAAGAAGAAGAAGAGAAGATTAAGAGTTGTTTAGTTTTTAAATTTTAGGGTTAATGAAATTAAGAAATGGGTTTATTTTTAAGATTTAATTAGTTCAAGGGTAATAAAGTAAAATCACCATTTTATGAAAATGCCGACTAGGTCCCCTTAAAATTGGGTACCCCAATTAATCTGGGTATACCCCAATCCCGCCAGGTTATTAAAGGTCAATAGCTTAAAAACTATTCAATACAATTTAAATGAAGCTTTTAAAGAAGTGAATATTATTAATCAAATAATAGCATGAAAAGAGAGCAAAAAATCAAAGAAATTAAAAATTACTCATCAAAACTAGCTTCCTCACAATCTTATAAATTAAATAAGCTACTCATGAATCGAAAATTGGAGAAATTTATATTATTCATGGTATTCAAAAACTAATAAAAATAGCATACAATGATTTCCATTCGCTAAAGATGTTTAGCCACTATATTGATACAATAATTCTGTTGTGAATGACCTACTGCAACCAAAACAGTATACGATATAATGCTTTTGTGGTTGATTAACGACAGATTCTTCGACTGTTTCTTGCAGGTGTTTGTTCTTCGTGTCCTTGGTTGAGCAGCAGCAGGATGAATTTTGTAACCTCTATTTTCTCAATTCTAAGCCTCTATTTCTTCTCCAAACTCTCTGTCTGTCCTCTGTGGTATCCGAACACTCTATTTATACTCAACAGGGATAAGAATTTCTTGTAATAACTCGATATATTCTCCATTAACTTTCCTGCATATCTATGGGATCTTATTTCCATTAACTCCTCCATGCGTCTGCTAACAGTCCAACTGTATTCAACGTGTTGGGTTCTTGTTCAGTTAGAGTAAGACTCTCTATATCCACACGCCAGCCTTTCAAATATATATTATATAAATACCGAGAATTATTTCTTCCATGTTTCACAACAAACACCGAATACAACATAGTTTTGCTTCTCCAAAACGCGCGACAACATCCGTACATGGTCAGCAAAAATATTTGTCCAGATCCCTTGAAGATCTCCAATAATCTTCTAGAATAACTCCAACAGAATCTCCAAAACATCTTCGTACCTTGTTTTCTTCAACGTGATTATCCAGCCCAACTAGATCGAATCCGATGCCCATATCCTGTTTAGCCCATTCAAGTCTTTCCGCTCAATTTCAGCCATTTAATCTCTTCATAAGATAGGGCAGTCAATATACATTCGAATTCCAAGTTCCGTTTCTGAAAATCCGACATCCTATAGGATTTAATCTGATGTGTCGGATTTAGGATTCCGGAACCGGATATATTATCGAATTTCCCTCTTAACCTTATCGGAACCGGACCAGGGTGATTCTGTTTGGATAATATTCGATATCTGATAAGCCTAGGGGTGTACTAGTAATTTCCGACCCCTAAGTATTATCTATCGAGAATAACTTGATACTATCTCATTCCTCATTACTCTTTAGTCTTTAGTCTTTTCTGTTTAGCATTTTTCTTCTCAAATCTCAAGTATCAACGCAGAGAAAGATAGATCTAAAGAGAGGGAGTTAGTGATTGATATAAAGAAGATTAGACCGATAGATGGTCAGAGATTCTCAGAATCTCGGAGAAGTAAGTAATCTTTCGAAATTAGGTTTTGATTATTTTTTTTTCCCAAATCGATTGCATGTTTGATGTTTAATGTTTAATCTTTTTCATTTTTGCTCAATTCAGTTCAAGTATATAGAGAGGAGCAAAGAAATTTAGGGTTTCGATTTTTAATTTTGATTATTGGGTTTCATTTTAATCTTATGAGATGTGTAGTACTACCATCAATTGTAATTTAGCTTTGAGTAATGGTTCAGCTGTTGTTTGGTCTAGTTTTAATAATCCAACTGATATACAATATTAGCAGGACAGAATTTTACTACTTCCTAAACTCTAAAATCTGAGCCTTATTTTTTCAATCTTACAAAGTCCTAATCTTACTCTCAGATGGAATACAGACACTCTTTACTGGAACCAAGCCCTTAATTCATCTACAAATTCAAACTTAACATCCCCAATTTAAGTCTTTCTGATATTGGAATTTTACAGCTTATTGATATTACGCTTTAGAGTTCTGTCAGAATAGCTTATAGTAGTGATTTTAGTGAAACTAGCATCTTTTTAGATTCTTAAGACTTGATTCTAATGGGAATTCAAATATGTATTCAAATATGTATTTTTAGATTTCAGACTTATCTATGGCCTTATAGTTTATATGTTTATTGTTAAGTTTGGTGGTGTATGGCGGTGGAATTTGTTGGTGGTACCGGTGGATATGTTAGATTAGCACACCCATACATATTTCATCCTCTTAATACTTATTAGACTTTAAGGCTAATAGCCTAATGCACACACTGATTCGTTAAGATATTAGGGATGCTTGGCTTTACCAGTTGTCTTGGTTGCATGCAGCTTCTGCTGAAGTGAGTTTAGCCACTGCTTGGCTTTGCCAGTCTTGGCTATGTTGGGCATGTTGGCTGCACGTCTTGTATCTGCTATTTTCTTTGCTAGTGACAAAATTGCTTCCATGTCGTATTATCAAAAAAAAAAATTTACATGTGTTGTTCTCATTCTCTTTTTTTTTTCTTGCTAATTGTTGTCATCTAATACTTGATTCATGTTGTTCTCAAAATATCTCAAAGAGCATCCAATCAAGTTGGAACCTCAAGCTGCACTCAACCAAATTCCGCACAACCAGAACAAAAAGATCAAAGTGTTGAATGTTTGTGTACTAATGCAGATATAGAAATCAAAGATTGAAGTTGATGCAACATGCAACTAGGCGGCCAAGCACTAGCCTGTTGACATTGTTGTTGTGTACTTCAGTTTGCATTTGCTTTTTGTGTGGCTTTCTAGTTTGTACTTTCTTTTTTATGTGTGGTGATGTGTGAGAAACCTCGGAGTAAAGATTGTGTTTGTTTGGCTTTGTAATTTCTTTCTTTTCCTGTGGATTTTTACAACATTTTGAACTCAAAAAATTTGTTTCTGAAAAGTATTTAATTTTTTACCCAGTTACCGGATTTTATCGGAAAAAATCCGTATCCGATAAGTTAACCTTAACCTTATCAGATTGGATTTTTTGGATTCCGCCGGATGTCGGATTTCCAATAACCCTTAACTTTAACCTTATCGGTATGGTCAAAATCCGACAGATTTTTGTCCATTGACACCCCTATCAGAAGATGTCTAAAAATCGAACAGTAGTGTCATCAATTGACTGTAAAAAAATTCGCGCCAAAACTTGAAAATTTTGTTTTCTTTAAATCCGATTATCTAGGCAATTCTAGTAGAAATGAATACCATTGTCACGCCAGTTAGGCCAAATAGAACACACCCAATGAAAATCAGCGATTTAGTCTCACTCAAACACCTTCAATTTCCAAACACTAAATCTGCAGCCATTTTTCCCGCCAAAATTAAAAATTTGATAGAAGAAGATGAGTGCCCCTTAACCAACATCTGGGGGTGGCGATAGTAATTAGGTGGCCCTTATCCATTTGAAGGGTGCCCTTAGTAATTTTATGGGTGCCTTTATCATTTTTTGGGTTCATCACTTCTCTTGAGGTGTTTTTAACACATTTTGGGGGTGCCATCATCCAAAGTTTGGGTGCCTTTAACACTTTTCATGGTGCCTTTAGTAACTTTTCGAGCCGATTTCTCCAAAAATGCTTCTTTTCCGAAAATACCTATACGCACATAAAACACTATAATAAGTACAAAATTGAGCACTAACAATATATAAAATTGAGACAAATCAGACACATAAATGTGTCTATCATCACTCTTTTCCTTTCAAAGAGAATTTAGTTACCCAAATAAATGTTCCATTCATTCACCATAAACTCATTCTCATGGATTGAGCACAAAAAAATATTTCATTCCATGCATATACAACTACTCGTATTTACATTTTGAAGAGATAAAAAAGATCAAAAAAAAAAAACTAAAACACTTCTAGTGTTGCAGCAACTGCAAAAACATCCTCACTTGTATCAGTACACCTACAATGTTTACATCCACACTCCTTCCATCATCTAAAGAGAGATCATATTTTTGGGTAACACGCTAGATTTTTTTATCGAAAGAAACATGTTTGGATGGTAAAATATTTCTACCTCAAAAACGAATCTGATGGTGATTAGTTGATGATCGAACCGCTGCCTTTCTCTCCACGCGAACAGTGAATGGGGGTACCTACAAAAAACCCTCTGATGCTTAAGTTAGCTAGAGTTTTTCACAGGAGTTTGTGTAGAGAAGATTGCATACCTTTTAGGGTTGTAAACCCATGTATACATATATCTTGCAAATTTCGGTCTTACTCTAATTCCGAGGTCAACGTAAATTGAATTAACTTTTCCTGCATGCCTCCCTGGCATAAATTGTATTCATTTTCCCTGCATACCTCCTGGTATTAATTTTCCCGCATGCCTCCTAGAATATTCCGAATATATTCGGACTCTTAGAATATTCCTCTAGGTTATTGAACTAGCCAAGCTAAAATGGGTGTAAAAGACCAAGACCAAGAAATAGTGTAATTGGCTTAGCCCAGGAAGTGGGTAGCAAACATCGTAAAGCCAACAAAATTGGGGCTGATTAATCCTTCAAGTTAGTGGCTCACTACTGGGACTCAGTTATCGAGCCAACTCGGCTAGGCTCGGTGGGTGCAAATATGTTTCAAAGCAACTGAGATGGGCGGACATGACACGGGATTATAGAGACAGGTTAAGCTGCGAAGCATTGGAGCATTACCATTATGGCCGGACGGAGGTGGCCGATGGCCATGGCCTCCGGCAACCTGCTGCTGCAACCGTCGCCGGAGAAGGTGACTGTGATGACGTCATGCTGATGCATTTAATGGTCCAGTTAGCGTCGTCATGACGGAGTTACAAGAGGCGTTCTGGATTGGCTAGTTTTCTGACGGCGTCATGACCTGGTAAAGGCGTTATAACGCCGTTACCTACGGAAGATGTGATTGGCTGCTGTTATAACGACGTCATAACGGCTGCGACTGCGTTAGGTTTGCTGATGTCTCGGTGACATCACCGCCCGTCCATGATATTTCCGATTGTTCCTATTTTGCTGACGTGACATACGTTGGTTGGAGATGCATGCTGACGTGGCAACGCTGACGTGATATTGCTGACGTGGCACCTCCATGTCTTGACTTGGACTTTTGCACATGGGCTTCCAAGTATAGTGCTTATGAGGCCTAGTTGGCCATTTTTGACTCATAAGAAGAGCACACTAGGCCCAAGTAAGCCCATTTATAGTGTAAAATATTAGGGTACAAACACGCCCCCTCTTAATCCATAACTTGTTATGGGTTAAGAAGTTCGGTTTTCCCAATTCTGTTCGCGACAAGACTTCGCATTGTTCTGGAGTGTTGCATAACTTGCTCACAAGCGTGTTATGGAGTGTTATGCAACTCGACCCCAGGTATTGTTATGTTTATGAGATGAGGTGTTATATCTCTCCCCCAAGTGATTGAGGTGATATATAACTCGCCCCCAGTATGTAATTGTATCATGCTACTCAATGCTCGCGCAAGGGTGCACTTCCTTACTGCATTTTGCTCGCGCATGGAAATGAGAATTTGTGTTTTTCTGCTAGCTTGAATTCGCGCAGGGGGACAATTCTACTATTCAAGATGCGCGCAGAGTTGATATGTGTACACTTTCCCATGCTTGGACAGGAGAAAATATTCGCCACATTTGTAGACGTCCCATATGATGGGGGTACGTTTGGAATAGGGTCAAAAGCTCAAACTTTGCATTCACCCTATCTCGCAAGGTGTTGGAGATGTTGTTGATGTGCAGCTCGAACTGCACTGCTTTGCCAGTAAGGACTGACTGCGGATTTGAACCATCCTCGGTAGCTTATAATTAAACACGAGCAACTTTGATAGAATGTGGAAAACCAAAATAATATTAAATTAAATGTCTGAATGTGAATAACAAGATAAGTACCTCCGTCCAACAATGATGTCTCGTTAAAACCTTTGCGTGGAAAACCCAAAGGATAAAACCATCATAAAGGAAAAGAGTGCAAAGATAGAAGGATTTGAACGCAACTACTCCTATGCGAATTTAGCTAATGATAAAACTTCTTCAAGTCGAACGAATTCCATGGCTTCCATGGTTTTGAATCTTGAGTACCATCGAGGTTCCTTAGGTAGTAGGATCCACGAGATGCGGGCTCTTCAACACATACTCCTCTGGCTTAAATGCTCGTTCTTTTACCTTTCGGTCGTAACTCAGCTTGGTTGCCTGCTGATATCGAACCAACTGTTGCAAGGCTATTTCTCTTTGCTCTTCCAGCATCGCTTTATCTAAAGCCAGTATGCTTTCATTGTTTCCAGATTCGACAACACGGGTCTTCGTAGTCTTCAGGTGTACCTCAGTGGGTATGACTCGCCTGCATTCCATAAACCAAAGGTGTGAATGGGGAGAATCCAGTGGATATTTTTGGGGTCGTCCAAGAAGACCATAAGATTCCGTGGAACTCCTATGTCCACTTTCCTTTCGCCTTCTCCACCTTTTCTTCAAAGTTGTCCATAATAACACGATTTGTCGATTCTCGCCCGCCCATTGCTTTGAGCATAATATGGAGCAGAAAAGTTATGGCGAATGCTCAGGTTCTCGCAGAATTCTTTGATCACTCTGGAATCGAACTTCTTCCCATTGTCTGACACCAAATCGTGTGGGGATTCCAAATATGGATGGTACTCAAGATTCAAAACCATTCCAAATCTAGATGGTACTCAAGATCCAAATCGTGTGGGGATACCAATGCCATTGCCTCGACCCATTTGGTAAAATAATAATTAACGGCCAATACATATTTCACTCCTCCAGGAGCTCGGGGGAGTGGTCCGACGACGTCTAGTCCCCACTTAGCTAACGGCCGGCTGGGACTCAAATCGGATGCAATTCGTTGGCGGGCCTTTTAGGAATTGGAGCGTGGTCTTGGCAAAGCACACATTTTTGCACGTATTCTTTAGCATCTTTCTCGCATGTATGGCCGAAGTAAACCCCACAAGTATCATGTGCGCGAGATTGCGCCCTCCAGAATAGTTGCCACATATTCCTTCATGAGCCTCCGCCAATATATGTTGACCTTCTTCGGCTAATATGCATCGCAAAAATGGCTCCAAAGCTAAAGGTTTGCGATATAGATGTCCCTCGATCATTGTATATCTCCATGCATTCTTTTTCACTTTTGAAGCGAGATGATCATCTTCTAGGAGTTCACTGGTTGTCAAATACCGAATATAAGGTTGACGCTTGATCCAAGCGTTGCCAGCAGGATTACGTGAATCGTCTATCACTGAACTGTTAACATCCATATTGCTGTCAATGTTTTCCATATCTCCCTGTGCTGATGTAGTTACCCTCTCTCCCCCACTAGCGTGTTCGAGAGACAGAACAAAGTGGTTGTCGAAGATGTTAGGTAACTCTTGGAAATCCACTACAACGAAACGGGTGGTATCAGTATCGACTGCGGAAGATAGATATGCTAAATCGTCTACATGCCTGTTTTCCAACCGTGGTCGTTTCCCAATAGATAATTGGTCGAATTTATTTACCAGCTCTTTCATACGATCTAAATATAAGGCCATCCTCTCTTCCTTGGCTCTGCGGGTCCCCAGAAACTGGTTAAATACTAGCATATAATCAGTTATCAGCTTCACGTTCTTTGCATCTAACTGTTTGACAACTTTTAAACCGATAATTGTTGCTTCATATTCATCTTCATTGTTTGATGCTCGAAAGCCTAATCTAGTCGTTTTCTCGATCCTTGAACCTTCGGGAGTAAGGATGACACATCCAACTCCAGCTCCACCAACATTTGATGACCCATCAGTAAATACAGTCCAGAGTGGCTCAGGTGTATCAACCTCCATTGCGGACTCGCCACCAGTCTGATTAGTAGTTGACTCTATGGGTTTGTTCACCAACTCCTCTTCTTCTCCGGTAACCGTTTATATGTCATCCACAGGAAAATATGCTAACAGTGTAGCCATAGCGTGTCCCTTCTCTGCAGTTCTGGTTTCGTACTTGATTTCATACGCCCCCATAAAATTTGACCATATGGCTAGTCGACTGGAATCATCAGCACGTTCCAGGATTCTCTTCAGCGGATATTTAGAGTAAACTACGATCTGTCTCCCTTGGAAATATGGTTTGAGGATACGAGATGCATGCAAAAGTGCAAGTGCTATCTTTTAAATTTTTTGTATCGTGTTTCCGCCCCCGTCAAAGATTTAATGACGAAGTAAACAGGCTTCTCATGTGGATCAGTAACAAATAGTACTGCACTTACAACATTCTCCGTTGCAGCCAGATAAACTCCGACAAGTTGTCCAGTTTTTGGACTCACCAATACTGGGGGAGTTGACAAATATTTGGTTTCATCGAAAGCTCTTTCGCACTCATCCGTCCAACCAAAATTCACTGCTTTCTTCAAAACGCCAAAGAATGGTTTGAATCGATCCGACGAGCATGAAATGAAACGATTTAAAGCTGCTAATCGTCCCGCTAGTTTTTGGAACTCCTTCTTCGTTCGTGAGGATGACATCTCTCTGATGGCTCTAATTTGCTCCGGATTCGTCTCGATTATTCTGTGTGTCATCAAGTATCCAAGGAACTTTCCCGAGAATAGCCCGAATGAACATTTTGCTGGATTGAGATTCATACGGTATCACCTCAAGATATCGAACGTCTTCTGTAGATCGAGAAAATGCGGCTCCTTTTGCTCATATTTCTCTACCATATCGTCAATATATACTTCCATCGTCTTCCCAATCAAATCTTTGAACATATGGTCTACCAAATATTGGTAGGTCGCCCCTGCGTTTTTTAGCCCGAACGGCATTACAGTATAGCAGTAAACTCTTATGTCATTCACAAAAGCAGTATGCTCTTGATCTCCCTCGAACAAAGGTATTTGGTTATACCTCAAAACTCGTCCATGAATGAGTCTCCTGTACTCGAGGTTACATCCACCAACTCTCCGATCCGCGAAAGTGGGTACGAATCACTCTGGACATGCTTTATTCAAATCCAGTAAAATCGATACTGCATACACGAATTTTACCATTCTTCTTTGGAACGAGAACGACATTGGACAGCCATCGAGGATACTGTACCGGTCGAATAAAGCCTGCTTCCAACAGACTTCTCGACTTCTACAAAGAACTCCATCTTTTTTTTTGCGTCATATTCTAATTTCGACTTTAACCTGGATGACACTTCTCATTGATATTTAGCCTGTGGCAGGCTACGTTCGGATCTATCCCAGGCATTTGAGAAAAACTCCATGCGAAAACGTCAACGTTTTCCATTAATAATGTAATCAAACCATCGCTTTCGTGCGTTGGTAGATCTGCCCCTATGAACGTGGTTTTGTGCTTTTCATCCTTGATCTAGACCTCTATCAGTTTCTCGACTGTTGGGGGTTCAGTAACATCCTCTCCCATATATGATTCTGGAGGGAGGGGATTCTGTAATTTATATATTTGTTCGACTCGCAGGATATGGTTCCCGCTAACTTCTGATTTCTTGTATTCATCCATAGCATTATCATGACACTTATGGGCGGCCATCTGGTTGCTTCTAACCTTTTTGACCCCATTTAGGGTCCTTATTCAGCTAGATTTAAATCTGATGACTCCAACTCTGCCACAGTGTATAATCTTATCTGCTTTAGAGTCCTAAATAATTCTAACAAAGATACTTGTAAACATCATTCTAAAATCTTATGAAAACAAAGTAGTTTCAACAACCATCCAAACCAAACACATAAGTTGTTTCAACAAACCATCCAAACCAAACACATAAGTTGCATCTAAGAAAAGTTAAGAAACATAAGTTCAAGTCAACAGTAAAATGAAACATAAGTTCAAGTCGACGGTAACATCTCCTCACTCAAGACCTCGACCTCCTATTTACCTCCCTGGCCGGGAAACTCTCCGGCTTCTCTTAAGAGGACCCTGAGTTGCAATTCCCCCTGGGGAACCACCATCTTCTCTAGCACCTTGTTCATCATGTTGTTGGCTACATTGCCCCTGTTCAGCACGTTCTTCTGTTAGCTGGCTACATGTTTTCTGGGTCCTCTGACCTTCCTTAGCCAGCTCAGCAAACATCTTATTTGCATTGGGATTTTCATTGTGCGTGCAACAATCAGCGTACCGACGTTGCTTCTCAGAATCAAACACTTCCCCTTTGTCAGCCGAGCAACACAGTGCCTTGACAAAAAGATTCATTCGTTCCCTCTATATACATTCAAATACCAATTCACATTAACTAACTTATATTTGCATGTAGATGAATAATAGAATTACAGAAATAAATACTCACCACTAGTTTAAGAATGGTAGTATCATCTCTAGTGTCATCTTGAGAAGAAGAGGTGGATGCTCTGTTGGTCCTCCTACCCGTAGTCTGATTTATCCGTATCACCCGACCGTGGGAGAAGCCTTCGTACCATGCATATTAATATGTTGTTTCTTCGTGACCGTCATTGACATGCACCCAATCTGTGATGTCTACTAGCCTAGAGTGTCTAGTATTCCAATGCTTGGTATCAGGTTCAGGTTCGTAAACCACCTTTATTCCGACACATCAGCTTGCATTTGTCCAACTTGTGCTTGAACAGAGGTACATAGTCATCATCGGGTGATTCTTGAATAAACCCAAGTTGACGCATGATTATCATCGGATTATACATTGAAAAACCGTATGGGTGAAACAAAGGGACATGGTAATACACGACATCTTCCATTGCGCCAACTCTATCATCCTTATACGGATTAAAGATTACATCTTTCTCCGTGATGTTGTCCCATTTTTGGCGTATTTCTATCAACGCGTCAGTTTGTTCCTTATCCTGAGAACCGGTGAACAAGTATCGGGTTCCTGTTGGACTACCTTTGCTCCATTTTGGGTTGAGTTGCACATCTTCAGTATCTTTCCACAGTGAGGGGAAATGATCATAAGTCCACACCTATAACAAGCATATTTGACAAATTTAAAACAATCAAATAAACATAAAAACATTAAAGGGAAAAAAAAACGTACACAAAGAAGACAACTTTCATCAATCCAAATACCTGGACTAGAGCCAAATTCCCATTAATTTGAGAAGTTCGTTCACGAGATCCCTGGGTAAGCTGACCATTCAAATGTGCTACTATGGCAGTCCCCCAAGAGTACTTGTTCACATCTTCCAAGGGATCCAAAAGCTGAAGAAGGTTGGCATTGACCCTATTACCTTTGCTGTCGGGAAATATAACCGACGCAAGGAAGTACAACAAATACCCAGACGCATAATGACATTCCTCGTCAGAGAGAACACCAACTTTTTCTTTGTTTAATGTGTCAGAAAACATCTGCCTAGTATCTACAAGTTTGAACTCTTTCTTAGGGTATCTAGTTCCCGGCATGAAAATCCCATCAGTCATCTCTTTATCCCAGCCAAACAAGTTCCTAGTCAATGCATAAATTTCATCCCAACTAAGACTTTTCTTGAACTTGTCATTGGTGATTTACCTTCGACCTGCAGCCCTAATATCTGTTCTGCATCATCAGGAGTCACTGCCATCTCTTCACAAGGGAGTTTGAATGTGTCGACTTCACCGTAATACCTTTCACAGAAACTAGATACTGCGACCTTGTCATACGCAATCACAGAGTTCACAACGGGATTATACAAACCAGAGTTTTCAACATAGTCTCTAACTCTTGCACATTCACCTTCTAGCGGCCACATCTCCATTTTGGTGTAAGAAGATTGGTGCCAGAAAAGACATGCGACATTTTTATGATCCTACAAAAGAGAAACATGTAAATATTAATTAAAAAAAAATTAGAAAGTTAACATCAAATAATCAAATAACAAGCAAAGTTGGGATTCTTACGATTGTCTCATAGATGGTATGAGCCCACGATCCGGGATATCCGCATAGAACTTCGCATCCATCTCTAGGTGCTCCTCTAGGTTTACCACCACGAAGAGGTTCCAAAGAAGAAATGAGAGTAGCGGGAATGTGTCTCGCTACTGGGTGCAATATCCATTCCATCCTTCTTTACCCTCTTTTTCGGCTTCGCTTTTTCATTCTCCTTATCACCAGCCTCATTACCTTCATCCTTTTCATCCTCCTTATCACCAGCATCATTACCTTCATGCTTTCCATCATCTTTATCACCAGCATCATTACCTTCATCCTCTTCATCCTCCTTATCACCACCATTATTAACTTCATCCTCTTCATCCTCCTCATCACCACCATTACCATCATCAGAATCATCACCACTACCATTACCTTCATCATCATTATCACTATCTTCTTCCTCTTCTTCTTCTTCACCACTACCAGGATCTTCTTGTATCTCATCTTCTTCACCGCTATTGTTAGCGGAAATAACAGAGAGGATGATTCTGACGAATCTGACAACTCATTACCTTTGTCTATTGGTTCGCTGATAGAAAATGCTACCTCACTCGACTTTTTTCCGCGTAATGGACCGGCAAGTAAGTATTTATCGTGGCGGGGAGCTTTGGAAGGAGGAGTTATCATCATTGGAACCTTGTCTTTGGTTTTCTCGGTACTATAGTCCAAACACACACACAAAAAAGAACTAATAAGATATCAACTTCATGGTATCAGTTAAAGGGTCGTCAGTGGAATGATCTACAAAATAAACGACCCTTCAATAAAAGGTGTTGTCTCAAATATATATAATGATGAACCTTCCAAATATTTGGACAGAGAGGGTGATTTTTTTCCTTACAGGGTTGTTATCGTATAAAAAAGAGTCGTCAAAAAGGCAATTGACAACTCTATGGGACCTAAGATAACGACACTATCATTTTTTGGAACAGAAGGCTGTTCGAGTTTCATCCACAGTCGTTAACCAACAAAATAGGATCGTCAAAACAGAGTCGTCATCCTCAAACTAATACAGTAACGACTCTATTCTAGGGCAAAAATTGTTGAAGTAGCAGAATTAGGGTCGTCATCTTCAACCTAATACACTAACGATTTTTCATACAATCCGCATGCAAATCAAAAGTTGTTAGGGGTTTCAATTTAGATACTAACGACTCTTACACCGAAAACCGCTAATTTTTTTGGTTACTAAACTCGCTTTCACAATCAAAACACAACAAAAAATCGAATAGAAGGTGGGTTTTATTTCACATACCTTCTAATTGGAGCCATTTTTTTCTTTGGGTTTCGATTTTTTGGGTTTGGGAGTACTTCCCTCGACAACCTTGCCTTTTACCGTATCTACGAGATTAGGGATTTGAAGTGCTTTTCTAGCGGTCTGCTTTGTACGAGCCATGTTTGTAGAAGAAGTTAATCGTCGATTAAAGTTTTATCATCGACGATTACGCGATGAATCGGGTAAAGATTTTTATTTATTTTTGCATAGGGTCGTTAATGGTGGTGGTGGAGAAGAAAAAGGGGAGTAGAGGAAGATGAAATGAAAATAGAGAAACTGATTTTCTCTTTTGGTTTAGGGTATATGAATTGGGGGCCTAATTAAGGTTAACTGATTTTTAAGATTTAGGTTTAGTAAAGGGTAAAACAGTATTTTCACCTCGAGTTTAATACGCCCCTGAAAAATTGGGGTGCAAATAAAATTTCAAGGCCCCAATTTAAATCCATGACCCCAATCAAACCAGGATTTACATCTGTTGAGAACAAACATCTCCCTCCAAGTGTCGAACATTTATGTTCTATCCTCAATAAGCACCAGTGGTCTAGTGGTAGAATAGTACCCTGCCACGGTACAGACCCGGGTTCGATTCCCGGCTGGTGCAATCCATATTTTCTTTTTTACAGGGTGATCGAAAATCACCCAAATTTTAGTCCTGCCACAAATTGACTTTGAATGTCTCCACCCCAGCTCAAAAATTACACTTTCATGGATAACCCACAGACGACGATGGCACTTCACGGGTACTCATTCGAATTCTTTCGTTCTTTTCGTTCAAAACATTGTATCTAACAAACAGGGTTCCATTGGTGGAGAAGTCAAGGTTTTTAGCCCTTATAATTCTAAGTACACAGTTAACTGAAGAACATTTTTCACAAGTATCCATTGATATATGAAGAAATTGAACACTTCAAAAAAAAAAAAATCTAATAATTTGCTTCAAGATAATAATCTAATACACAAAATAAATAATAATAATAAAAAAAATCATTACAAATTAAACACTGACTAAAATTCATAAGCATCTTCAACCACTCCAAATCACAGCCCCAACCTTAGCAAATCAAAAACGCGCAACACCGCAATGGCAATCCTTCTCATTTTCGCTTTGCTCTTGATATGTTCAGCTATATCAAGTTCAGGTGTTATTTTAGAATTTGATTACGCAATGCACTGGCCGGCAAGCAGCTGCAACTTTGGGAAAAATCTACAACCTGCGCAAAACTGTTCACAGTGATCTCCAGCGCCGACTGAGACTTCCTGAAGTGGCATTTGTCTGCAATGGCGGGCGAAGCTAACTGAAAACTCCATTGAATAAGATCGCCATACGGAATTACTTGTTTGCCGAGGTCATCATCTGCTAATTCACACTGGATCATCATAGTTTCATTATTATCTGTGAACCAACATATATCTCGGAGCATTTGAAATTTGAATTCATATTCACTCTAGGAATAAATAAATATCTCTGAGTAGCTGCTGCCTGCAATGCGTTAAAATGTTATTGAGTAGGTGTTTCAGTATATTCGCTAAAATATGTGAGAACCAGAGAAACTATTCGCACTTATTTATATTCATTCATTGAACGACGGCTAAAATGAATGACCGGCCAACTCACAACATCCAAAATGGAACTTCTACCCGCTCACGTCTCTCCATTGAATGAGGCAACTACCATGAACATGCACAATGGAACCTTCACCATCTCCATATCTTCTTTTACAAATGCATGTATATTCTATTTATGAAATGCATGTATCAATATTTACACGTACTACTTGTTAAATTAACTAGGGTATGACGGATTTAGCCTTCAATTAGGTTCCCTCTGTTTGTAAAAGTTACATGAAGACAAAGGATTGGTGCCCGCGCAGCCGTGCTCCACATGTAGTTCCCTTATTGGTTTTGGGCAAACACTACACTCCATCAGATACACTGGCGGCTAGGTAGCATGCCAGGTTCAGGGCAAGTGAAGAGTGATTAGACGGGTTAGTAGAGTTTGTTGCTTCTTTGATTAGAGCTATCGACAAAAAAAAAAAAAAAAAAAAAAAAAAAAAAAAATTACGAGGAATAAGTCACACTCAGTGGTCTAGTGGAAAGGTATTACAAAGAATAGTTTACGCTCTTAAATCAACCAGCACCAGTGGTCTAGTGGTAGAATAGTACCCTGCCACGGTACAGACCCGGGTTCGATTCCCGGCTGGTGCAAACCTTTTTTACATGGAGATTTTTTTTTTTTTTATTTTATTTTTGTTACAAAATGTAATAGACCTAAAACCAATTTAAGATGACAAATATTGTGTATACTAGGCAAAAACTCATAAACACACACCAAACAAGTTTAAAGTTTAAACCCATACGGGGTTTTTATGTACAAAAAACCCTGTCCTTCAAATCACTCATAAATTATCATTTGGTTTCAAATTCCGGTCCTATCTCTCCTCTGCATCAAGTTCACTATCGCCGTCGCCCATATCTGCCCTTCCATCGTCTCCGATGTCACTTTCACTAGCTGTCTCCCACTCAGAATCATCCGCTTCTTGGCCATAGACATTACCTACTCCTTCACCCTCACAACTAACCCCACCATGTTTAGTGGCAGCCTCAGTGAATAGCCAAGCTGCTCGCATCTGCTTCTTGACTAGCCTCTCAGCATAATCAGGAACCTTATTTTGCTTCAAGGAAAGGTCAGGATCATTCGACTGCGAGCACTCGTTTATGAATAAAATTGCATCGAGTAAGCTCTCTTTAGCTAATCCAAGCATGTCATATGCTTGAGCTCTTCTCCACAAGCTCTTAGCGTGACGGTTAAGAGGGTTGTGCAGGCATAATGCACGTGTAGCATCACTTATGGCTGTCAGAGGTTGTTGAAGAAGAAGATGACACTGAGCTCGGTTACTGTAAAGAACCACCCTCTCCTTTTTGGACCTCATGGGACACAGTGCCAATGCTTCTGAATATTTTGATGCAGCTCCAGATATATTTCCGGAAGAGAACAGAGAATTTCCTTCGAGCTTGACAACTAGAGCTGCTGCTTGTTTGATATGAAGGTCCTCCTTTGGCATATTTTTCTCCCACTTCAGTCTCTGTCTAGAATTTAGCAATTCATCAATCTGTTCCTTAGTGCGACTACTAATAGAGGTACGCCCAGTCCCTGGTGATTCGGCACATTCTTGAAGGACATTTACGATAGTATCCCCGAGCTTTTTGTGATCTCCCAAAGTTGAGATTTCTGCCAGGTCAATAAGTGCAGGTACAGCTTTATCAGTCACCTGCGTGGGATAATTGAAAGAGCAATTTAAAGAATATCGTGATCCAGAAGAATCAAAGTGTGTTTCTGAAAACGAAGCTAAGACAAACAAACAAACAGAACTACGTTACAAAAGTTTAAAAATCAAGAAGTGGAAAACTGAGCTTCTTCTTCTTGCTACACCTAACATTCGGGTGGTTCTCTTTGTGTGATCAAATTACACCTCACAACTGCACTAAAACATTAAGTGATCACTCCTAACAGTGTCTGAAACCAAACTATTAGGTGTTAGACCAATTAACTAGGTGACCCAGAATTTTCTGTGCTATTTAAGTTTTTATGTATCTTTAAAAACCTAATATTACAAAGTGACAAAATACGTAACTAATTGCTGTTCCATCCACCTATAGACTACAGTTTCAATTTCTCTTTCAACATTCAGTATGCTCATTGCTGTTCCATCCACCTCCCATGTACGGTCTATACAGCTCTACTGAGTGTTTCAATTTCTCTTTCAACATTCAGTATGCTCATTGCTGTTCCATCCACCTATAGACTATAATTTCCATAAACCTATATAGTGCAGACTATATTTTCCATATACATATAGAGTAGAGACTAAACCAAGTTTGCCTCTTCATGCTATCAAACATAGATACAAAAAGGGGAAAAAGGAAATACGAAATTTACATATGAAGGACAGGCAATTGCACAAAATCTACCAGGCTTTCGAGCCTTATATTTGTTCCAAGCATAGTGAAATTATGGCCACAACAGTTATAAAAAAGCTCAACATAAATCCATAGTTTCTATAAGCAAAAAGGTTGGACTTCAAAAATTAGAAGGCAAAATTTTTCTAAGAAAGCATATGTGAACCTTACCTTGTGACAAGTAGCTGGATCCTGAAGAAGCCAAATAAGGCAGTCGATAGCCATGTATTGCCAATCATCAGAAGAGCGAGCAATATTACACAGAGCTTCAACAATACCAGGACAATTAGCAACATGCCCTCTGCCAAGTTTATGATGACAAATTGTCCGCAACAAACCAATACCAGCTGGCGAGTTTTCATTAACTAGTCCACCCCACATGCCTGGCAATTTAACTAAGAACTCCTGTTTGCATATGATAGGTAGAAACTCAGGTTTGAATGCGAAGCAATTAATTAGCTGTAGAGACCAGCACTGCAACTGACTAGCCCATTCCTCGGCTTTCCTTGATTCCATCTCGACACCACCCATGCCACGTGTAAGCAAATCACAGTGATAATTAAGCCTTCTATCCATTTGCTGGTAGAAATGAGAGTAAACAATCTCTAATGAGCTCATTGCAAGCTGTATAGAGAGTTCAAGAACCTCCCCATGATTCGCCACTGAAGGAAAAGTACTAGCATATGTAGCCAAATGCCCAAGGGCTCGCACTGCTACTCTCTGCTCCACCCATGTTAACCTTCCTCTAAGAAGTTCGACTAAGGGAGGAATCACTCCAGCATGGACAGCACTTTCTGCAAACTCTTCCATATTCATAGTGTAAGATCCAATGATATGAGCTGCATAGTATGGAATATATATATTCTGGTCATGCGAAAGCCAGCGCCGATTCTTCAAACCCTTGCATATAAGTGCAGACATACACTCAAATATTCCCAAATCAATGAACTCAGGATCGTTCGGATGTGCCATGGCAGTGTTCCAAAGTCCACTTATAGGAAGAACCTGACCATCCTCATCCAGAGACGGAAGTTCTCTGAAGAATTTCAATACACTTGTTCTGCGCTTACTAGGGTTAGCCTCCTTCATAACACAGAAGAAGCATCCAGGGTATGGACAATCTTGTGTCATTTTATCCATGTCTACAAAATCAACTATTCTTCACAACAACTAGAGCAGATTCCACCAAAATTCCCAGACAGATTATAAGAACTTCATCACTGCACAATACGAAGATGCTAGTGTAAGACAAGACATTTAAAAATAGAACTGAAATTCAATTAGACGGATAAAGAGAGCAAATGTACGAATCGGAAATTTCTAACACCCTCCTGAGAAGACTAAAATCAAACAGTAAACTTGCTAAGTTAAACCCCCACTGTACAATATAATTGCAAACAATTGCACTATCACAATGATGAAAAATAGCTTATCCAAAAGGCCAATTCAGACAATTCCATGAATGAATTCACATCTAAACTTATGGGGCACATTGCAATACCTAATTTTAAGAAACAATCAACAGAAAATCTTTGACAAATTCAGACATCAAAAAGAAAAAACCCAGTAACTACAGTCACTCACTCAACCAGATCAAACCTTTTAAACCACACCCACGCACACTCACGATCACGAAACATAAAACGAACAGAAATGAAACAGTTTAACTCCTGTACATGGAAGAATTGAAACTAGAAAACCCAACAATATCCACAGAAATGAATCAAACCAACACAAATGCTAACAAAAATCAACCTTAAAACAACAAAAAGAAAAGGATTTAACAGATTAAAAACCGTTTCAACATCAAAAATCCAAGAAAAAAAAAGTAAACAAAACCCAGATAAGAAGATCCAAATAACTCTAGAAAAAGTGAAGGAAAAAAAAAGGCATACCTCAATCAACTCAGACACAAAGACATTAATCAGTAACCTCAAGCTTCTGAAAAACCTTCCAAAATCCAAAAAATCTCAGAGTGATCGATAAATCCGGAGACAAGGAAACGAATGAAGAAGAAGGGGGTATCTGTGATTATAGAGTTCTGACAGCGAATGAAGATCTTGCAAGAAAGTAATAGTGGTTTGAATACAGTCAATGAAAAATTAAATTATTGTGATTTATTTCCTAATAAAACGTCTTTTTATGTTTTGATTCCTCGAGATTATCCGTTTACACAGGATTGTACGGTGGATGATAGTAGGTTAAAGGTTCTTTATAGACTCCACTGACACACCAGAATTATTGAGTATCCGTATTTGCATCGTATATTGATGTAAAGAAGATACTGTATACGATACGGTACCATGGACGGCCAGGATTATGATTAACGTGATCAAAATAAGATTGGGCCCACTTTGCTACCTTCCTGTCCGACAAAAACGGAACGGTGATATTTTGGGACTTCATGCATGGACCCACAGGCCACTACTAGAAGATTTCACATTGCCTTGTCGGAAATGACTAATCGGTTCCTTTTAGATCCACATCCCACTCCGACATGATGGCTTTGTAAACACTGGTTGTGTGGAAAGGATACATTCAAATCTTGTTTACTTCCATATACCGATGTATTCTTTTCAGGTTGGGTTTGGAATTCGACACATGAAATGGTACAAACTTTTATGGGTCCTGATTTCCATGAAGATGGGAATGGTTACTTGTACCACCATATATACAAAGTCCAAATTTCAAAACGGTTTCTTACTTAGGCTTAGTTTGGTATTCTTTGCATTTTTTGAAAAGATTCTTCTGTGCGTTGTCTTTGTCTTTGTGAAAAAAGTTGATTAGACGTTTGGTAAAATATTAATTAAAGTTAAAGCCGATTAAAAAAACAATCAAAGTGTGTTTGGTAAAATACTAGATTCAACCATCTTCATTTGTGGCAAATGACAAAATAGACATATCTCTAAAAATAGTTTTATTCAATTTTATTGGGGTTAAAAATAATTAATTTTTTTACTATTAAATATAAATAGATTAAATATTAAATTTTACTAATTATTACTATTATTATGATTGTTAAGAAAAATTAATTTTATTTAACCAATTTTAAATATATATAATTTTCAAACAAAAATAAACTAAAATTAAGTAATTATTTAAAATTTGTTTTTATTTTTATTTTTGACAAATTAAATGAAATGGTATCATACAATAGTTTGAAAATAAAATATTTAAAGAATAAAATATAAGAAATAAAAATTGATTGTATATATATTTAAGGGTAATTTTTGTCATTTACAAAATAAAATAGGGACAAAAAAAGATAAATCAAGCATTAAATTTTGGTGGGACCATAGCTTATGCTTTTGTAGCTTTTAAAAGCTCCTCCTATAGACTTTTAAAAATTGAGGAATCTGGGAAGTGCTTTGGATAATAAGCACTTTGATTTTTTTTTACCAAACACCAATTTCAAAAATTATTGACATATATAGGTTTTGAAAGTGCTTTTGCAAAAATAAAAGCATTACCAAACCCGGCCTTATATTACCCCTATTTATTTGCCTGGAAATCATCACAATTGAGTATATGTCTCTAATATTGGGAATATAATTAAGGGTAAAACAGGAAAGAACATACAAATGTTTAAAATCAATAAAAGTTTCTCAATGCATACTACTCCCGCCGTCCCTAATATATAGGCGGAAAAGGTGAAATCTCTTCATTTAAGAAATGGTTTTCATAAATTTTTATGTTTTTTCCTGTTTTTACCCTTTGTCTTATTCTCACTACAATTTCCCAAACAACATAAATAAGGGCATATATGTCAAAAGTCTTCTTGAAATTAGAATTCCGCCTATTTAGTGGGACTAGAAAATCCAATATTCTCGCCTATATAATAGGGACGGAGGGAGTACAAACATTCCTTGGATTATTCAATCGATCTAAACGGAGATGGAAAGCTTTGGTCCTTGAAACCTTTGTTTCCCGAGATATAAACAAGGGATGGCAAGAGTTGCCGAGATGTTCACGTGCATACTAACATTCACAGGAACGTGCATTTTTAGTTTACCAGGCCAAGACTATAGTTGACTTGAAATTTACATCCTTTTAAAACAAGTTGCACAATGTAATAAATTTCATTCAACAATTTGCCCATCTTCCTTCCATGACTATGCATGTTAAATTTGTCCACTGCAGCCGAGAGACAGAATAAACACAAAGGATGGATTTTACAGCAAGCAAAATAGTATGACAAAGACAATCCTGCAACTATTAGCAAACCCAGCAAACTTAACAACTACAATACTACAAGCTACTCTTCTATCATACTTAAATTTGCCAGATTATATTCAGAGTTCATAACAAAACGTTGGTCCGTATTCAACCATACCACAAACTACTCTTCTATCATTTCCAAGAAAGATATTACTGTCATCACCTTCCAGCAGCTTGAACCATGTTTAGCTCCGGGATCTTGTTGACTGCAGCAAAAAGGAGCTCGATCCTCAACATATTCTAAACTACCTTTAGCTCTGGTGCAGATGGTTCATCTTGTACCTGCAAAATTTATGAGAACCAAGCTTCAAAAAACAGAAACACACTCAAACTTTTGACTGACAACCTTGTTTCTTTGACATGACCTAGTGCTTGAATAGAAGTAGGATAAACAAGTCACATGAACGTGCATTTTCATGGCCAGGAATATACGCAATGCAGTTGACTTGCAATTTACAGATCCATTAAAACAAGTTGCAGAATATAAATATCATTGAACAATTGGCTCATCTTACTCTCATGACTATGCATGTTTAGCTGATACTTGCCCACCCTAGAGGTGGGACAGAACAATGTCATAAGAAAGATTCTGGTTTCTGGCATATCACAAATAAAATTAAGCTTCAAAAGAAAGTGATTAACCTAGACATTTGAGGGTTATGCTTCCAAACAGTACTGTCATCACCTTCCAAACACTCAAACCATGTTTAGATCCAGGATTCAATTGACTGCAGCTTAAGGAGATGGATCTTCAACACAGTTGGAGCTCTGGTGCAGATGGTTCTTGCTGTAACTGAAAGTTTTTTTATCACAAGAAAACTTCAAAAACAGAAACAGACACACCTGACAACCTTGTTTTTTTGACATGACAAAATTACCTGCAACCATATCGCTGACTGAAAATATCATATATATATATAACTCATAATCCTACTATAGGGTCTGTCCAACAAGGTGGCGGAAGTATTGTTGGTGTCGGCTTTAGCACAAATGGAAGAAACATAAACCTATACTTATTATCTGAAGGTACAATGTTGTCACGAACGAAGAAAGGATGGCAAAGCTCTTCATATGCACCAGTTAGGATGTTATATGCCAAAACGTAACTAAAGGTGCCGAGAATAACAACATTTTTATCTTCGGGACTGATACCCAATACCTGGATTTTTCTCACATCAATTCCATTTGGTGGCATCTGAGTGTTTTTTAAACGCAATTTGAACTCTATTTCTGCTAAGATGTTGCGTACTGCAATATCTTTATGCAACACATGCCACTTTTCCTCTTCCAATACCCAAACACTCAAAGTCTTCTTCATGTCGATTTGTGCAAAACAGATCAACCCTTGGGCATCACCAAGACAACGATTCGGAATTTTGCTAATTTTCATCCCACTTTTAGTTCGATGACGAAAATTCCGTATGTCGCCATCGTCAGGTAAATCAATTAGCCTACATGTATCACTACCAAGGTTGTAAGCTATCATTCTGTTTTTCCCTTCAATCCAGTAGAGAATTCCTTTGTTGATGATTATGGCATTGCTATGCACCGAAGCAGCCCAAGTTACAATTTGAGGGCATAGAACTTCGTAGACGTTCCATGCGCCCAATTCAGAAGAAAATATTTCAATGTTAAATGTGTTGGAATCCACTTCAAAATCTGGTATACGCACAACTTTGTAACTGGCAGGAGTTTGTAATACGTCACAGATGAGAGCAGTCACACACCAGGGACTCCAGGGACATGCTTCAGGTGGTGGAGGCAATAAGACCCATTTCTTGGTTAGTGGATTACAAACATAGTAATAGTCGGTCATGGTCAAATTTGAACAAAGAACCAAACCATTACTTACACCTAAAACCAGTAATCTATGTAGTTCACTGTTCAAGAACTTAAAATCAAACCCATCATGACTAGAAAAGAAATCAGAATGCAAACCAAGATAGGTGTGATTTATTAGTTTTTGATGACCACTACAAAATAGAGTCCATGGGGATGGGGTATTGATTTGAAACCATTTGTTGATGAAATTAGGTTCAGAGAGAAAATAAAGCCATACCTTAGATACACATCTGAATTTGAAGACGGATTTTATAGGGAGATATAAACATATCTCAGACCAGATATCATCTGTGAAATCCTTGTCTAGGGTTTTGTTGAGATTCCAAATCGATGATGATGAAGAAGAAGTTTTAGGGAATTTATTACCAGAACCGGAAGGAGAAGAAGAACTCGCCGTCATGTTTGATATTTACCGATCAGTCTGTGGATCTGATTAAAAAAGCAAATCAGTCTCTGGAAATGTAAGATTTTGTTCTCATCGACACTCTTTGTATTTGGGAGTGGGATGAGAATTAACACTAGAAATGACTTTAAAATCCGTCCCTAATCCCTATGTATTTTTATCCCGGCAACTTAAGACAAACCTAAGCCAGACCCAGTTGGTCCTTGTTTGGACCATTAGAGGTCCCGGGCCTAAAATTACATCCAAAATTTGATTATTTTTTTATTTTGACCGAGTTTGGGGAGGGCCCACCGAAGAAAACGAAAATCGTTGATTACATAACGTGGTATACATATTATTTTTTTAAGGCATACAGTTTTATTGGTTGCATAACCAAATTGGCGGAGAAATTGGGCCCACTTTTCTACCTTCCGACAAAGATGAATGTGGCATTAACAGTGATATTTTGGGATTTCATGTTTGGACCCACGAACCACTACTACTAGGACACGGTCTTCTTATCCGAAAGGACTAATCGGTCAGTCAGCAATAGGCACCCCTTTTAGATGATTAGATCCACATCCACCCCGACATGATGGCTTTGTATGACATGGCTGCAAGTGAGCATAATGATTGCGCGTTACAGAGTTGCAGGACAAGTCAGTACTCCGTCGTAATGGCGCAATGCAAAGCCATAATAGCGCAACGCAAGCCATAATAGCGCAACGCAAGCCATAATAGCGCAACGCAATCCATAATAGCGATATACTGTATAGACTGTTAAGCACTAAGATAGTGGCACCCTGCAGGGCCAGTGAAGCGCAAAGGTGGTGCTACACTGTAAAGACATTTGGCTAAGGAATGAAGCTTATTGGCCGACAGAATGAGGCTTCATTGAGGGAAAGGCAAGACGAGGCCAAAGTGACAAATGCAACATGCGATGTTGGCATTGATGCATATCCATGGAATTGAGTTGGCCCAAACTCAAGGATGATGCAAGAAGGTATAATAAATCAAGAGATGGTCCATGGCATTAGTTCAAGGCTGGCCAAAGCTTGGACAACGCAAAAAAGTTGGTAATGCAAGAGTTGCATTGCTATTATCAAGTTAATTGGTGTAGTGAAGCATCTATGACGCATGAGTAACTAGAGTGAGCTTAAGGAGCTGGCCTCGATGATTAAAGCTGAAGGATTGTCTGTGCATTAGCTTAGAGTGATAAGCATGTAGGGCCAAGAGAGTTGAACATTGGCGCGAGGCAGAATTCAGTAGAGCACAACAGTGGTGTAATGTCTGACTCAAGTGACGGTTACAAGTTGGTTACGAGCATCACAAGCATGCCAATGACGCGTGGTGAAGAAGAACGGTTATAAAGGAGTTTATAAGTGTGGGAGAAGAGTTTTAACTACTAGAGAACATGTGTTGGATGATTGGCGCGAGTTAGAGAAGAAATGGCTAGTTAACACAGTTATTGGCGGTTACAGAACTACTTTATGGGACAGATGGTTGTCCCATGCGTGTGCAACGGTTGTGCACGGTTTGGCCATGTAAAGCTGTTGTATAAATAGTCCTAAGGCATGGAAAATTCGGCAAGATTGCATATGTGAGTGAGAGACTCAAAATAGGAGAGTTTTTGTAAGGCTAAGGCTTGGTTCAGGTTTACAAGTCTGTGTAAGTCCCTAAGTGGGCAAGTTTTTTATTTCTTCCCTTTGATGCAATAAAAAGAGTTTATTGTGTCATGTTTTAAGTGTTCTTGGTTGGCTGATTGATGTTAGCAAAGTATGACAATGATTGAATGCATTATGGGGTGTATTTGATGAGTTTAGAAAATTGAAAGAAGGATGTAAAGACTTAGTTGTTGACTTGAAGTGTTGGTTGTTTTCATAGGTGCAAACTTATAAGGCTGAAGTGCAGGTGGGTGAAGTTTTATTCACAGAACCACTGTGCTGCCAGGTTACACTTTCGCAGAAAATTTCTGGGGTGTTTGAAGGTGTGACAATTCGGGTATCAGAGTTGTGTTTGGTACACAGTTCGAGTGTATTTATTGGATAATACGCTGGTGCTTCTTTCGCTCTTAAGTTATTTTACTGTGAACAAGTAAGTGGCGCATTTTTTTCAGAGTTTTTGCATTAGAAATGATTTCTAATGGCATGATGATCGACGAAGAACTATCGGGTATGTTTGATCAGCTTGAGGAATATGGTGATCTTGGTGATATGGCCATAGACATGGGCTGTGATGGCCTTGAAAATCCTCTTGTTTATGAAGATAAGGGCAGGCTAGATTTACTTGAAGGGATAACATCAGATTGGTTCAAAGAATTCGATGGAAGGGTAAGTATTGTGGAAGACAAGGTGTCTGATGCAACCCTTTTGAATTGTGAAACTAATGTTGAAGTGACTGAATTGAAGGTGCAATTCGTGTGATGTAAAGACCATACTAACAAGCCATGTGAAGCAAATGTCATAGAAAGTGGCAGGCACTCGCGGGTTAATCGGTAACGGCATGTTTGCAGGGGCGAATGTGCATGGGGAAAGCTCAAATCGAGTCTCCGACCGAGCCAATAGTTTACGCAGGTTCCAGAAATGCTAGAGAAATTGATAATTTCTTGTATGACGTTGAGGCATACTTTGAGGCGAATGGATTTGGGGAAGGATAAAAAGTAACTCGCGAGCAATTACCTTGGTGGTGATGCAAAGGTTTGGTGGAGAACTATGCTGCAAGAAGATGAAGTTGCTGGTTATGTTAATCCTATGTCATGGAATGACATGAAAGATGGTCTGAGATGTTAGTTCTTGCCAAGCAATGGTGCTTGGTACGCAAAAGACGGGTACACGACAGGCCTATGCTGAAAACTTCCTTGCATTGGTGCAAGAAGTACGTGGCATGAGTGAAGAATATCAGATATTCCAATTTATGGATGGCGCGGGTTCGAGTGTGATTGTTGAACTCAAGAAGAGCAAAATCCAGAGTATCCATATGGCTATTCAATTGGTAAGGGGGCTTACCAGTTGCACAACGACTAAAGATGTGCAAAGCTATGAAGGTGAAGCCAAAAGGAAGGAAAAATCTGTAGGCAGTAAGCATAAGCATGAGCCAAAGGAAGATGAATTATTCCCTTCATCCCGGAAGTATAAGGCATGTTTCATTTGCAAAGGTTTACATTTCTCCAGAAGCTGTCCACTCAAGGTGCAACTTAATGGTTCAGTTGGGGATGATTATGGGAATCATTCCAACAAGACTCGTGAAGGCCGAAGTGAAAGTTCGAGGAAGAGGCCTCGAAGCGAAGTGGTTGCTAACTTCGACAAAAGAAACTAAGCTAAGAACAAGAGTAAGTGTTATTGTCTCCATTGGCGACACTTTGACGCCAAAAACAAGAGTGTTTCTTGCCTTGTTTTATGTAGCTTTAGTTGTTGGTTGTTGCAAACTCTTTGTGTAGAGTTTGGTTGTACAAAATTTTATCCGAGTCTTCAAGTTTGTATATACGTTGCTTTGGTGTAATCAAGTTGCTTTGTTAATGAAGTTTTAGCTTTCCAAAAGTGATCAGTGGATCAATCATGTAATGGTACATGGTCTTGTTATGTAAGGGCAGTAATGAATGAAGGTGTTTTCGTTTATAAAGTTTTGCCTCTTTATTTACAATGTAAAGCTAGTTCATGGGGAAATGCTGCAATAGCATACTTAGCCTAATGTATGCAATAGAAAGACAAGTCGAAAGTTAATAAGCAAAGCATAGGACAAGGGTCCTAGTTGATGTAGAAGTGATGTTGATGTTTGGGGATTGCAAAATGGCACGAAACAGATGGGCGGCGAAGGTGCAAGCACATCTGACAAGTTAGAAATCATTTTATAAAGCAATCATGAGTTGGTTAGAAAGACACACACCTTGGCGAAATACACACACCTTCTAGGTAACAAGAAATGCAGTTCAAAGAAGTATTTGGAGACATATTGGCTTTGAAGGCATGGCGCATGGACATCTAACGGGTTAGCTATGTTATGTCCAAAAGATAGCCAGTCACAATTTCAAAGATGGGTTGTGCAACTCAATAGTTTTGGTTTTAGCTTGTTATGCAAGGAAAACTTGTCATTCTAGTTTGAGTATGCAAAATGGCATAAGTATAAAGAGTTTATACTTGGTGGCCACATTCAGAGAAATGAGTTCTTGAATGATGTTTGCATAATCAGAGTTTGGAGAGGCATGAAGTGTTGAATTTTGGTGTCTTATGCGAAGAGAACCCATGTACACTTTGTGACATGCTTAATAAGGGTCATGGAGAACAACAGTTCAATGCATGTGCCGGCAAACTGATTGAAAATGAAGCCAAATCGTTTATAATTTCTTGTCATGTTGAGTTAGATGCAAAAGGCAAAGTCGAGGGGCGAAAGACTATGGCAATGATCGTGGTGATCATATTAAGAAGAATCATTTTGTGCGTACACTTAGGCGTAAATGATTCAAGGAGAAATTCAAGCTAAAGGGAGTTGGCTAAGAAGAATATCAAGTGTGCATTTGGGTATTGATGCATGATTTGAGTAGCAGCGTAAGCGTAGTGCACGATGCCGAGAAGTGGATCAAGTATATGAGATCAATGACAAAGCAAGTAAAGCTAAGTGATGTGGATGCAATCAAATGAGGACGATTGGCTTAGGGTTTAACCAAAAGAGTACTATCGATTTTCATAAAAGGTTCTGAAAGCAAGTGAAGCAAAGTTAAGACAAGGATGTGTTTATATTGGGTCGCGTTCAACGAGGGCGTTGAACGGATTAGGTGGGGGAGGTCTATGACATGGATGCAAGTGAGCATAATGATTGAGCGTTACAGAGTTGCAGGCCAAGTCATTACTCCGCCGTAATGGCCCAATGCAAAGCCATAATAGCACAACGCAAGCTATAATAGCGCAACGCAAGCCATAATAGCGCAACGCAAGCCATAATAACGGTATATTGTATAGACTGTTAAGCACTAAGATAGTGGCACCCTACAGGGCCAGTGAAGCACAACGGTGGCACTACACTGTAAATATATTTGACTAAGGAATGAAGCTTATTCACCGAAACAATGAGGATTCATTGAGGGAAAGGCAAGACGATGCCAAAGTGACAAATGCAACATGCGATGTTGGTATTGATGCATATCCATGGAATTGAGTTGGCCCAAACTCAAGGATGATGCAAGAAGGTATAATAGATCAATAGATGGTCTATGGCATTAGTTCAAGGCTGGCCAAAGCTTGGACAGTACAAACAAGTTGGTAATGCAAGAGTTGCATTGTTATTATCAAGATAATTGGCGTAGTGAAGAATAAATGACACATGAGTAACTAGAGTGAGCTTAAGGAGATGGCCTCGATGATTAAAGCTTAAGGATTGTCCGTCCATTAGCTTAGAGTGATAAGTATGCATGGCCAAGAGAGTTGAACGTTGGTGCGAGTGCGTAATTCGAGTAAAGCACAACGGTGGTTCAATATGGCTAAAGTGATGGTTACAAGTTGGTTACGAGCTTCACAAGCATGCCAATGATGTGTGATGAACAAGAACGGTTATAAAGGAGTTTATAAGCGTGGGATAAGAGTTCTAACTGCTAGAGAACATGTGTTGGATGATTGGCGCGAGTTAGAGAAGAACTGGCCAGTTAGCAAAGTTATTGGCGGTTACAGAATTGCTTTATGGGACAGATGGATGTCCCATGTGTGTGCAACGGTTGTGCACGGTTTGGCCAAGTAAAGATGTTGTATAAATAGTCCTAAGGCATGCAAAATTCGGCAGGCTTGCATATGTAAGTGAGAGACTCAAAATATGAGAGTTTTTGTAAGGCTAAGGTTTGGTTCAAGAAGAACAAGTCTGTGTAAGTCCCTAAGTGGGCAAGTTTTGTATTTGTTCCCTTTGATGCAATAAAAAGAGTTGATTGTGTAATTTTTTTAATGTTCTTGGTTGGCTGATTGATGTTAGCAAAGTATGGAAATTATTGAATGCATTATGGGGTGTATTTGATAAATTTAGAGAAGTGAAAGAAGGCAATAAAGACTTCCGCTGTTGACCTGAAGTGTTGGCTGTTTGCATAGGTGTAAACTTATAAGGCTGAAGTGAAGGTGGGTGAAGTTTTATTCACAGAACCACTGTGCTGTCGGGTTACACTTTTGCAAAAAAAATTTGGGGTGTTTGAAGGTGTGAAAATTCGGGTATCAAAGCTGTGTTTGGTACACAGTTCGAGTGTATTTATTGGATAATACACTGGTGCTTCTTTCTCTCTTAAGCTATTTTCGTGTGAACAAGTAAGTGGAGCATTGTTTTCGTAGTTTTTGCCTTAGAAATGAGTTCTAATGGCATGATGATCGACGAAGAACTACCGGGTACGTTTGATCGGTTGAGGAATATGGTGATCTTAGTGATCCGACCATAGACATGGGTCTGTGATGGCCTTGAAAATCCTTTTGTTTCGAAGATAAGGGCAGGCTAGATTTACCTGAAGGGATAACATCAGATTGGTTCAAAGAATTCGATGGAAGGGTAAGTATTGTGGAAGACAAGGTGTCTGATGCAACCCTTTTGAATTACAAAACCAATCTGAATTGACCGAATCAAGGTGTAATTCAAGTGACATAAAGACCATACTAACAAGCCATGCGAAGAAATGTCATAGGAAGTGGCAGGCATTCACGGGTTAATCAGTAACGGCATGTTTGTAGGGGCAAATGTGCATGGGGAAGCTCAAATCGAGTCTCCAAGCCAAGAGTTTAAGCAGGTTCCAGAAATGCTAGAGAAATTGAGAATTTCTTGTATGACTTTGAGGCACACTTTGAGGCGAATTGAACTAGGGAAGGACAAAAAGTAACTCTCGCAGGCAATTACCTTGGTGGTGATGCAAAGGTTTGGTGGAGAACTATGCTGCAGCAAGATGAAGCTGCTGGTTATGCCAATCTTATGTCATGTAATCACATGAAAGATGGACTGAGATGTCAGTTCTATCCAAACAATGGTGCTTGGTATGCAAGAGAGAGTTTGCGTAGGATAAAAATAACGGTTACACCATAGGCCTATTCTGAAAACTACCTTGCATTGGTGCAAGAAGTACGTGGCATGAGTGAAGAAGATCAAATGTTCCGATTCTGGACGGATGGCGCGAGGTTCGAAGTGCGATTGCTGAACTCAAGAAGCGCAAAATCCAGTATCCAGATATTTATTCAAGTGGTAAGAGGGCTTACTAGTTGTACAATGATCGAAGATTTGCAAAGTCATGGAAAGTGAAGCCAAAAGGAAGGAAAAATCAGAGGCGAAGCGTAAGCATGAGCCAAAGGAATATGAATTATTCCCTTCATCCTTCAAGTACAAGGGATATTTCATTTGCAAAGGTGTTGATGGTGGTTTTAGCTCGGGGTTGAAATCGTAAAACCTTGCATCCGATGTGACGTCACTGTAAGAAAACGGTATCGTAAGTGCTAACCTCTCTACCGGCATATTTATTGAGCCGTTCAATATACTTACATGAAATTTATCCAGACTGGCGAATGTAGCAACCATCCTAGATGTTCTGTAAATTTCGGCGCCTCGCATATATTCACTTAATATAAGTTCCTTTGAATGCCTTTTATGCTATTTTCTACGGATAGAACCTTAATGTTGATATGGCATGACGATTTGTGTTCACTGCTGCAGAGTAGCACAAATTTCCAAGTATCAAGGATAAGGTCCTTGCATAAGGTATTCAATCAAAAAAAGCATGCTGCTCTCTGGCAATGAATTTAAAAGAACTATATGTCAACACATAAAATTCAATCAATTGACCCGACTAATTTCGACCTTGCTTGTCGAAATTAAACCTAGGAAAACTAGGTAATCAATCCTTCATCGTTTAGCGGTGCAAAACCGGCTCGACCAATCGCCTCAAAATCCACGGAGCCGCAACAAGCAAAGGGGAGGCGTGGCCATTCCTTAGTCCAACGGCTTTAGGCGCCACTTGCCATTAACCACGCCACTTCCTAAACCATAGACCTATTTATCTCGACCAATCGTGTCGCTCTCAAATTAGACATGCGCACATAAGTTGTGGCTGGGCCCATAGTTTGCTTAATTTTGTAACCACTTTCCATCGATCTTTCTCGTTTTTCCCAATCATTCGTTTTGTCTCACCATAAGTGTAGCCACGCCCATGCTTAGCTAAATTGCTTAACTCAATTTTTTTGATGTTGGTAGTTCTCCTATTATGATTTGTACCTCTTTTAATCGACCAACTCTAGTCTTCCAGTGGAACATATATTGAGGTCTGTATATAATTGACCTCTTGTTCGTGTTAGAGTTGATTTTATACTTTATTTCTTAAACGTACACATATTTACTGTTCTAAATCCGCATTGGTACATAATGTACGTAATAGTTATGTTTCTTTGATTGCTAATGAGTGGTAAAGATATTGTTTGTAATTTTCAATGTATCCACTGAAAGTGAGTTCTATTGTAATTGGCTTATAGATGTCAAGGAATCACTGCCACCAAACCCGAACGACTAAGAACTCTCACAACTTTGATTGATTTGTTGTAGGAGTGTAGCATGGTTTTTTAGTTGTGTACTATTAAGAATATGAAAATGAAATAATGGAATATGCCGCCTAGTTTGGCTCTTTTAATCGACCAATCGGAGCCAATGCGGAGACAAGATAGGGGAGGGCTCTATAAATCCGCAAAGAGCGTCCCTTTCCTCGAATGGCACACCTTTCCTCGGTTATCAGGTCCAATCAAGTCGCTCCAAACTTTCCACCATACATTAAAGTCCAAACGCACCCTGTCGCGCCATCATACTAACAGGCAAGCCAAACGCGCCTTACCACAACAAAATATTGATCAGCATGCCAACATGCCACTTTGCCGCGGTAGCATGCCACTTTAGCCTTGACCACGCCGCCAAACCCTAATTCTTACCACGGCGCCGAAACCTAGCCTTGGTCATGCCGCCAAGCCCTTATTCTTACCACGGCGCCAAATCCTAGCCTTGGCCACGCCACAAAGCCCTAATTCTTACCAAGGCGCCAAATACTAGCCTTGGCCACGCCGTCAAGCCCTAATTCTTACCACGGCGCAAAACCCTAGCCTTGGCCACGTCGCCAAGCCCTAATTCTTACCACGACGCCAAAACCTAGCATTGGCCACGCCGCCAATCCCTAATTCTTACCACGGCGCCAAGCCCTAATTCTTACCACGGCGCCAAAACCTAGCCTTGGCCACGCCTCCAAGCCCTAATTCTTACCACGCCGCCAAAACCTAGCCTTGGCCACGTCACCAAGCCCTAATTCTTACCACGAGGCCAAATCCTAGCCTTGGCCACGCCGCCAAGCCCTAATTTTGGCCACGGAGCCAAACCTTAGCTTTGGCCATGCTATAACGCCACAGGCGTGGCCATGCCACAACGCCAATGGCATGCCGCCATGCCACGGCTACTAGTATGCCGCTATGCCACGCCACTGGCATGCCTCTATGCCATGCCACTAGCATGCCGCTATGCCTTGGCTCCACCAGGCTCTACTATGCCAATGGCGCCACTTCTCTATACAAAAATATGTGGCCATAATCAATGGCCGCTCTTCCTCATGAGATGCAATCGCAGCCATCCAAGTTCGCCACTGAACTGACGAACTTGCGGCAAGTTCCAGGCAACCCGCTACTCCATGGTAACGCCAGACGCTACTATGCTAATGGCGCCACTTTGTTACACAACAAAGATGTGGCCATAATCAACGGCTACCCTTCCTCATGAGATGTAATCTCAGCCATTCAAGTTTTCCACCAAACTGACGGACTTGTGGGAAGTTTTAGGCGGCCGACCAAGGCAAGCCTAATAGCATCACATGATATTTTCCTAAGGAAAAGTCTCTTGACTTTGACTTGCCACACATAGCAACCTGCTACACGTTTTCCACTTTAAAAATACTCGAGACATCAAACATGTCACAAAGCGGGGGATACTCATGAGGGGGTATTGGTCCGGCGATTTACGGCGATGCGGCGTGTAATGCGCGATTACAAGAAAGTGTCATAAAGTAGGACAATTAGTGGTGGTGAAAAGTAACGGTGTAAACAATTCATTTCCTTCATCATGGAAGCGTAATTACTGACGGTTACACGAATTCACTTCCCTCATCATGGAAGCATAACGTCTGACAGTTACACGTTACTCTATTCTTCCACCACTCAATCGTTTCCACTTCCTACGAGACCAGGTACGTTTCAATATGACTTGTATAAATAGGCTTCACCTATTTTCACCAAACAACAAGTTTTGGTCGGCAACAATACGGTATCTAGAAATCACCTGGTAGCTTTCCATTCCGCTGACCAGTTCTACTTCCGATACAAATCATAAAAAACCACACCATTAGAATCAACGATTCTGGTCTCAACACTCTCTTTACTTCCCTCCGTAAGACCAACCCTTCTTCTTCACTTTGTGACCGAAGCAAGCCTGGAACGACCATTTCTTGGTTTAGGCCAGTATTGTACATATTGATCTCTCGAATCAAAAGTACTCCCATGTAGTACATTGTTTAGGGTTTAGATTCGTTTCTCATCCATACACCCAAAATTACCAAAATTAGCAGAAACGGTTTTCACCCACAAACAATTGGCGACCACAGTGATAGTTTAATCTCTCGGTTGCAATACCAATTTCCAAATTGCAATTTCATTTTTTCAATCCCAATGTCAAGATGGTAGAGCTCAGGTCAGGGTCAGCATCAAACCCTCAAAACACTAGCGCTGAAATTATTCTCGGTACCATCGTTCCTTCCAATAGCGTTAATACGCCACCTATCAACACCGACAGCGCGGAGAATGTTCCTTCAGGAATTACGCCTTCGGTTACCAGAGCCGCTGCCGCGAAAAATCTTCCTTCAAGTGTCACACCTCCAGTCACGAGTGCTAGGGCCGCTGCTACCCCCCCCCCCAACGTTTCTTCAAACGTGATATCTCCAACCTTCACCAGATCCGCTGCTACCCCATCAGTACGAGAGACCCGGGGAGCCAGAGTGAGCCGATCCCATGTTACCATTGCTGATTTGATGGAAAGACATGAAGTTCTTGCTAGGGCTCAGACGGACATGGCTTCGACTCAGAAAGAGGTGCTTCTTTTACTCAAGACACTAACGGAGCGGCTACCACAGGAACCGCGCCGACCAGAGCTAATGAGGAACACCTTTAATACTCCTGGCGCTTATGCCTCAGCAAGGGGCACCTTTGTAGATGAAGAGACTCGTTCGGGGGGTCCAACAGAGAGGTATCAGCCGTCCAATTTTTTCACACGAGAGGATTTGGAACGACTTCTTCGAAACCGAGACAAAAGTGATTCTGCAGACATGCATCAACATAAACCCACGTATCCTCCTGAAGTACAAAGAATTCCTCTCCCGAGATGATACTCTTCTCCTCAATTCTCCTTATATGATGGCACCAGTAATGCGCGTGAACATATCTCTCGATTTTTGGAATCCTTGGGCTAGCACGAATACAACCATGTTCTCCATTTAAGGGAGTTTTCAAAGTCACTTACCGGAAGAGAATACACATGGTATAATAGCATTGCACTAAACAGCATACCCAACTGGGGTGACATGGTTACGGCTTTTTACAAGAAGTACTTCTTTGTGTCCGAGCAAATTACCTTCTCAGATTTAGGGAGGATGTTTCAACGAAACAATGAACATCCAAATGATTATGTCAAAAGATTCAGGATTCAAGCACTGGACTGTCATGACCCAAATGTGACCAAACAACAATTAGTAGATTCATGCATCAATGATATGGTTCCCATATACCGTGCCTATCCAGGAGAGGTACCTTGGATTTTCAACCTAAGCTAATGACTTAGGTTGGACGACTGAGGGTTTCTTCTAAGGAGTACGACATCTAATCAAGGCGCCGAGGTACACGGTTGATCCAAGAGTGCCTGGGGCGTTTGAAGCATCTCGACCATTCTTGGAAAGTCTTGACTTATGCTGCACTCGGCCCGAAGAAAACCCCACTTAGGGTGCAGTCTTGTAACCATAAGCCATATAGGCAAAAGGGATAAGAGGCTGCGAAAACAACTGGTTGTTGTTAAGACCGGATGGGAGGAGCCAACCTTGTATGGTAGAGGTACTCCTCCTTGAAGGGGCAACCAGGGGAAGATAAGGGAGGCACCCTATATTAGGGAGCTGATAAGTGTCTTAAGACTCAAATGTCACGAGGCTTTATTTTCGAAAGAATATTTAGGCTTGTCATATTTGTGCGACAATCCTGAAGAGGAAATAATACAAAAGAGAAAGATAAGGCAAGATCAATGGGTCAATACATGAAAGTGTAAAGACGTCCTGCGATTTCGTCGCAAGACGGCAATGTCATGGGGCTTTATGTTCGCAAGAATATTTAGGCATGTCATATTGTCGCAACAAAAATAATAAAAGAAAAAAGTTAAGGCAAGATCAATGGGTTTTGGCATGCAAGTGCAAAGACGTCCTGCGATTTTGTTGCAATGACAAGAGGTGGAAAAATAAGACCTTTAACTAGGAAGGAAAAATAAGACCACATAAGAGAACAAGAAAGAATGAAATCTTGGGAAAAACCAAGAAATACAAAATCTGAAGATTCTGCCGAAACAATGTAAACCGAGGCATAAATACATGTTGCTATTTAAAAGTAACTTGCTTAATATTTCATTTGATACAAATAACAGAGGCAAGTATGGGAATGAACAGAATAAGAACATGTTATTTGTCTCCATATGATAGATTTACACAAGCGAGAAGTGAAAGATTAATAATTATATATTGATTAACCATATTGCGAAAAAGAATTTTTTTTCTTTTTTTTTTTAAGATGTGCAGGAAGAAATTTGCATTTGAAGGTTAAAGAAGTTCGCAACAAAAGATTACAAAAATAGGAGATTAAAGAGCAAATGTACGGATATTACAAAAAGAGAAAGAAGAAAACAGAACTACTTCTTGTTTGATTCTTCTTCTTCTTCATCTTCATCAAATTCTTCTTCTTCACTAGCATCATTGTCAGAGATATCCAGAGGGGGTACATTCTTTGGAATTTCTTATGAGAGGCAAGGGTATTTATAATGAAGGATGTTGTTGTCATCACAGACTTTCTTAATAGTTTGATTGCGAAAAAGAATAGCGTCATTCTAAAAGTTCGCAACAGTAATCTTTAATTGACTCTTCAGTCTGGAACATTTATCATTGCGAGAAGAAAGATCCTTTGCGAGCTACTCCTTTTCAGACTCAAGTTCTTCAACTCTTTTGTGAAATCTCTTTTCAACTTCTGCGAACATATAACTATGAGTCAATAACTTGATAATAATTTATGAAAGACGAACAATTAATAAAGAAGAACAATTAACAACCTTCTTTGTCAGTAATCATATCCCTAACCAAGGCCGTGTGCTCAGCTTGAAGACTAACATTTTCACCTAAGTTATTTCTGGCGTCATCTAGAACTTTCGCATCCCAAGCGAATTCATCATCATTATTTATGAGAAGAAGGGAGCGAATTTGATTCTCTCTTTCGCTAAGTATAACATTTCTGCAGTTAGAATCATCTCGTTCAATTTGAACCTCAAGAAGAGTTTTTTGGAATTTCGCTAACGCTTGAGCACCTTAACTAGCGATGCGATCTTTATCATCTATGAGATCGCTGATTTTGGTTCTTAAAGTAGTGATTTTCTCTTTAGAGTTAAGATAGAAACGTTTAAGTTTGTTGGCTAAGCCCAAGATGGATATATGGTCAATTTCTAAGAGGCGAAGTTTGGATCTGAGTTCATTTATGGGAAGAGATTTAATCTTGTCATTTGAAAAACTATTCAAAGAATTATTAAGGTGTTCAAGAAGGGTATTATTATCCATAGAATTGGGGAATGTATGAAGGAAGGAGAATGGCTTCATCAGAAAGATCATAGACGTCTGCAAAAATGATAAACTAAGATGAGGGAGGATAATGAGAAAACAAAATAAAGAAAAAGGGAAAAAATTTCATACCATAAAGTTGCTTATTGGCATCTTGAAGACTAGATATTTTGTTCTTTTGAGTAGAAGAATCAGCTTCTAATTGTTTGTTCTTTTCGCGAAGAGCAACAGCTTCAGCTTCTAATTCTTCATTTCTCTTGCGAAGTTGAAGATTATTCTTTTCAAGAATTCCACATCTTTTTTCCAAATCTGAGGCAACAGCGAAAGAAGCCTTCCCAGTCTGTGAAGGAAAATGAAAAAATTATCAAGATATAGTATAACTTTAAATCATAATTATGAAGAAATAGAGAAGCGAAGGCATACCAAGATACCAAGTGAATTCAGAAAGCTAGGAGTCACTGATCTGGAGACTCCATGAAGAGAATCATCACCATCCAGTAAAGGGGAATCACATACATTCGCAAGAGCTTTGCATGTGCTAGTGAGATGATCATCTCCAATCCCTTGCATGGAGTCAGAGAATATGCTAGACATTTGTGCCATAGAAGATTCGGGTGGAAAATCTTCCCTCGGGAAAGATATATCAACATCATCATTATCGTCATCATCAGAGCTTTCGCCAGACTAAAGATTTGAAGGAGAGGGAGAGTGAACTTTTCGCTTCTTTGAAGGTGGAGCAGCATACTTCTCCTTGCGAAGAGAACTTTTACCATTGCCCTTGGTCTTCGCAACCCTAGACCCTTCTTCTTCAACAACTACAACACCAACCTTCGCACACAAATGAAGATAATAAACAGAGGCAACGATATTGTTAAAAATAATAAAGAAAGTATTTCTTACTTCATCCGTGATCGAACGAATCGCTGCTAGGGTGCTTGCCTTCTTAGTCTTGTTGTAGCTTGATCTCAGCTTTTCAATCTAAAATTTTTGCAAGAATTAGAGAACAAGGAAATAACAATGAATGAAAAATAATGAAGTGAGCAAGATTTGAAGACATACCTCTTTCTTTTTCTCGGGCCAATTAAATACCCAAGGTTGATAAGTAGCGAGATTCGCAGGAAGCACATTTGAACCAGAAATATAAGGCCCCTTCAAAACTAAGGGAAAGACACACCATCTGTCATCTTTAGAATGGGGAGGAGTATTATTCTTGCCAGAATGCCAATAAATATCTTGCATAAGTACATTATCATCAGCAATGTTATATTTTCTCTTCAAGCGGACACCAAATAGTACTATCTTTCTTCATGGGTATTAATTCATAATTTTCAAAGAATCTATTACTGTATATTTTTCAGCGAATATTTCCAAATCCTTAAAATTTGGATCTCTAGCTTCTTTTTGATAAAGAGACCCTTTACCAGCACCACAGTTAGAGAATTAAAGAATTAAACGAATACAGTCCCCACTCAGTTGGTAGATGGCTCGCGAGAAGTTCGCATGAGCAAGAATTTCGTAAAACAAAGGAAGGTTAGGATCATAGAGAGGAATGGGAAGGCCAACAAGAATCTGACCAAGCAAAACTATGATTTCTTTATCATCACAATGATGATCAGAAAACAGTTTAGCATAAAGAATGGATTTAGCCCCTTGATCGGGAATGATGGTTAATGTAAAACCTCTCCCTTCGAGATCTTTCTGAATCCCTTCAAGAGAAGTTTCGTATTTACGACCTGCTGGAGCCATTTTCAGTATGGGAATGAAGAAGAAATTAAAGATCAAAAGAAGTGGAAACAAGAAAATTTACAGCAGCAGGAGTGGAATTTATGGAGAAATAGTGAAGAAAAGTTGCAGAAAATATAAGAAGGAAAGTAAAAAAGGAGAAGAAAAGAATAAGAAGAATATATATAGAGAAAAGGATTCTCGAGAAGATAAGCACATTTAATGCGAAGAGTAGACGTGAACGGTTGAGAAATAGCGGTTAAAAAGGACGTGTTCAGAAATGGATGGAAGAAGAGATACGCGTAAAAGTACAGAATCATGTCAATACAAAATATGGAAAAATGAGCGGCTGCGGCATCATGAAGCACTAATTCTCATGACATTCTCTCCTTTGCAGAGAAGACATGAGAAGAGGCAAGATGTAGGATCAGAATATCGCAACATCAATACCTTTGTGAAATCTTTATACGACACACGCGAAGATATCGCAGATCGGTTCTGAAAATGACGTAACGAGTGACGACAGCCTAAACATGAGAAAGATGTGGAGACCTAGAGAGATTTAGGAGTGTTGCAAAATCTAACACTTGTATACTTGCGAGAATATCGCAAGTCAGATCCTAAAATAAAGGATAGCTTAGCTGTCACCCACTATGTAATATCCTATATAAAAGAGCGAGAAGCGAGCTTAAGAGAGAGAGAGAGATCTTTTTAGAGTTGAGAGAAAGTTTTGAGGAGAGAGAAAGTCTAGAAAAGTAGTTGTATTCTTAATTTCATTTCCTATTTGTAAAATTCCTTAACTCAATTAATAAAAAGTGTGATTGTTGATCTAAAAGATGGGTTGATTAGGTTGATTATTGTGAATTCTTGTGAGGGATGTATTATGGGATTTCCTGCAACTACACTTTGAATCTTAATCACAAAAATAATATATGCACTCTAGTTAGGTAAACCATAACCGAACTGTGTATAAAGACTATGTCCAACATGGTTAGCCGAAACTAGCCGATTTGAACTTTAAAAGCTTAAAACTCATTTTCATGTTCACTAAAACATTAATATTGAATCACAATCATGTGATCTAATGAGTCTAGTGTTAATTAGATAATTAATCAAGTGCAAATTATTTCATAGAAATAATTTAATTGCAATTGAATCATAATCGACATAGTTGGTAAATGTACAAGGTACAATTACTTTGAATCGTTCGTGAGTCGGCTGAGTCACAGTACGCGAACTAGTTTGCAAACTTATAAGCAATAACCGAGTTCCGTAGTTGACAGGACTTTCTCAGTTCACGTATCGGTTTGCAAACTTAGGTGCAACTCAAAGTTACGGAGTTGACAAAACTTTTTTAATTCACGTACCGGTTTGCAAAGTTAAGACTTTTACCGGTTTCGGAGTTTACAAAAAAAAATTAGTTCACGTACCGGTTTGGGTACTAAACTGGTTCTATAACATAGAACTGTATTTGCTCGCATACCGGTTTGATTATTTAGCCTGGTTCCCTTACCACAGTTCCAAAATCGTTTGCATACGAATATGCATACCTATCCGGATCACGAAATAAACAGATTTTCCCATGATGTACATACGAGTATGCATATCACATAAATCTGAAAGTAGATATATAGCTACTCCACTACGTGTACGAGTACATGTAATACGACTTCAGACATATAACAGTTTTCTCAGTTTGTAAGACTGATAACACTGTCTTGTATTCCGAATATAGTAGTTATATATTTCTTTAAATCAATTCGAAACATTCTTGAATAACATCAATGACACATATCACTGTTCCATGCTATTTTTGAATGATAATCTTGAATCATGATTTGGTTCCGAACAATGAATTATTCTCCACCGAAATTTGATCAAGTATGAACAAATGTTCATTAAGCTTAGTCATTATATTTCGAGAAATTCGTAAACTAAATAATTAGTTCTCAACTCAAAATTCGTGTTTATGCAAGCTAGTCTAATTAATTATGCGATTATCATCTCATGGATAAAAAAAGTGAATATAACTTGAGAAATAGGTGGTGCAGTTTTCACTTACCTTTTGTTGATGAAGTTCTCCAAAAGCTTCGGTTGATCTTCGCTTTCAAACGGTAGAACACAAATGATGAATGACTCGTTTCTCAACTACCTCTATCCTAGACCGAGACTTAACTAATTGTAGACTAGAAATCAAGATATAGTTTTGACAACTAAATTTGAAAACAAGCTTGATATAGCAACACTTGTGAGTTCGACCAAGCAATGCTCTTACAGATTATGCTAAATTATTTCACTTTTTTCGGAAAAATTAGTCGTTAGGTCTTTCCCTATTGTTGATGGTGGTTTTTAGATTAGGGTCAAAATCGTAAAACCTTGCATCATATGTGACGTCACTCTGCAAGGAAACGGTGCTGCGAGTACTAACCTCTCCACCGACACATTTATTGAGCCGCTCAATATACTTCTATCCATAACACTCGTAAATTCGGCACCTCGCCAATACTAACTCACCGAGTACTTTCTGTGCTATGTTCCCACAGAACCCTTAAATCGGTATGGCATGACGGATTTATGTTCACTCCAACCCGTGGAGTAGCATGAACCTCCAAGTACCAAAGTTAAGGCCATTGCACGAAATACTCGGACAAAAAAGCACTGTTGCATTCTAGTAGATAAAGATTTTGTGTGGCATTATACAAAATCCAGCCAATTATTGTGATGACTCACAAAGAACTCATAAACCCGACTAGTTTGCAAAATTAGGGTTTCGCGCCTCACGCAGTGTACTAGACCCCGTTGGTCGAAACCGTGCTTAACCAAGCTAGGTAACCAAATCCGCCACATCGTACTAAAAGTGAGGCCGCGCCCTAGCATACCGGCCCTCTTTCCATCGACCAATCAGGTCGCTTCAAATCCGCCACCGCGCGTTGGAAGTGTGGCCACGCCCTAGCATGCTGGCCCCCACTTCCCGTCGACCAATCAAAGTTGATCCAAACCTGCCACGGCCTCAAAAGAGGTTGCTATACTAAGCTAGCTTCCCAAAACACGCTAGATTCCCAAAACACGCTAGTTTCCTAAAACACGCTAGATTCCCAAAACACACTGGCTTCCCAAAAACGCGCCAACTTCCAAAACACGCCAAACATGCCACACGCATAATACACGTAATTTGGGCGCCATCCTTCCACCAATTTTAATTTGGGCAACGAAAAGTAGCCACGATCATAGCTACAAATTGCCGTCCGGCCCGTACAAGCTTGCCACCAAACCAAAACTTTAGCAACCTTTTGGCCGCAATAGAATTCCACGGTTTGGCCAAACGCCGTGCCAAAGGCATACATAAGCCATGCCAACACCAGGTCACCGGCTACCAACGTAGTCACGATCAATGGCCACCCTTCCTCCCGAGATGCAAAAACTCGGCCGTCGAAGTTCGTCACTAAATCGGCAAGCCTCTTTATTTTAACTTGCCACATTAAGAAACATGCTACACGTTTTCCAATGAAAACACTCGAGCCATCAAAACATGTCACAAACTGGGGGATGATCATCAGGGTATTGGTCTGGCGGTTTACAGCGTGCGGCGTACAATACGCCCGTTACAAGAAAGTGTCATAAAGGTGAGGCGGTTAGTAATGGCAAGAAATAAGTGGTGAAACGCATCTTCATTATGGAAACATCAATTCCAGGCGTTACCCGTTACCACTTTTCCACCACTCAACCGCTTCCACTTCTTACGAGGCCAGGGTACATTTTATTACGACTTGTATAAATAGGTTTCACCTACTTACACCAAAAAACAAATTTTGGTCAGGAGAACAATACACATCCAGAAATCACCTGGTAGCTTTACATTCAGCTTGCCAGTTCAACTTTGGATACAAGTCGCAAAACACCCACACTTCCGGAATCAACTATTACGGCCTCAACACTTTCTTCGCTTCCCTCCCTAAGACCAACCCTTCTCCTTCACTTTATGACCGAAGCAAGCCTCGGAACGGCCATTTCTTGGTTTAGGCCAGGATTGTATAGATTAATCACTCGAATCAAAAGTACTCCAGTGCAGTACATTATTTTGGGTTTAGATTCGTTTCTCATCCGCACTCACACAAAATTACCGAAATCAGAGGAAACGGTTTTCACCCACAAACACCTATATAAAGAAACCTTATCTCCAGACCCAATTTGCCTCAAACTTGCTCATTCTATTTGCTCCTACTTCATATACTCTACTCATTTCATACCTACACATACAAGCATCGCATCGTTTGACTCCTTCAAAGATTTTGCAATCATCAAAACATGGTACGCCGAAATTCTAGGTGTAGATCACTCCCCCGTAAGGGTAGAATCCGAAACCTTTTGGCCGAAGATATATGACAAATATAGGGAAGATTATGGGAACCTGAAGAGAAGAAGTCTTCAACAAATCCATGATAGGCACCAAGTCATCCAAAATGTGATAGTTTCTTTTATAGCTATCCAACAACAGATTTTAAACGCTAGCCTCTTTAGCTTGTCTCTTCAACAATTTGTAAGTATTTTTATGGTTTATTCTACATAATCTACTTTTATCAATCTGTAATGAACAAAGTAAGTTTGTGTCGTATTTTTGTAGCACAAAGTCGTGAAAGCGCACTACTTGGAGGAAAAAGGAAAAACATTCACATTCGAAGAAAGCTATCACTTCATGGTATCTAAAATTTCGGAGTATGCCACGGGATTTATGGTGGGTGAACCAGACTCGGATTCATCCAATGCAGATTGATAGTTTTAGGAGTTTTTGTGAAGATTCTCTGGGTAAATATTTATGTAAACCCTCACAAGACTATCAATCGTCCACAAGGGTTGCCTACGGGTTCAAAGGCTTGATGGACGTGCTAAGTGCATCCGTGATTCCTACGAAAATGAGTAGATTTGAAATGAATGAAAGTATGAATGATTATTCTATTTTTTACGAAAATAAAACAATAAGTTTATATATGACGCAAAAAAAAACGATTATATATAAGAATCGGATTTTACCTATGCATACTTATCGATTCTTGATATCCTTTGTGAATACCAAAACACCAGCCCAGAATTGGTTTACGAGTGCATGATTAACGTAAATCGATTCTGGGTAGTGTTTTTAGAAAAAGAAAATCAAAAATTTTCAGTGGTTTGATGCTTTGAAGATCGATTTACATTAGTTGATATCACATCTAACACGGTTAATTAACACCTAACACCAATTAATCGGGATAAAATAGGTAGTAAGAAAATAGTTGGCTAAGGAGTTGTGTCAAATTAAAATCTAATGACCCATGTGCTAAGATTTTTTTGTCAAAATCTTTTTAGCCAAATAAAAACCTAAAGCTACCCGTAACTATAATGTCTCAATTCCGAAATTAAAACCGGTTTGGGCTAAAGACCTCAAACTAGGAAGGTTAATTTTCAACCATGGCATTAAAATTTCCAAATATTTATGCCTGATCCAAATTCCATAATTAATGGCTTAATACTTACAAAGGTAAAGATGACACATGTACTAAGATTTTGTTTGGAAACCCAAAATCTAACCACAGCCAAATAAAAACCTAAAGCTACCCGTAACCTATAATCCATTGCCACTTAAATTATGTGTAATTACCGAAATTATTCCTTGGAACAAAAATTAAGATGCATTTAATTTAAAAAAGCTAAAGACATTGGAGATAAACTATTTTTTGCCGAAAATCTACATACTGGCTTGAAATCTCTCATGTTGATCTTAACTGTGTTTCACAACCAATATATTATAATGATCTTAAATCTACCAAAATAACCTATGTAAGTCATGTGACATAAAATTATGGGCTATTTAACGTTTAGTACCCAGCAAATGTCAAACACCTAGTTTTGGTACTCAATATTCAAAATATTAAGGGTTAGTACTTGGCCAACCGTTGACTGTCAATGACTCTGTTTTACCCCAATAATTTTTTGTTTTATTATTTATAATTCTATTTTTACATTTAAAAAATAAACAAGTAATTCTCATTTATCCTTTGGAAAGTCTTCTTCCTTAAGAACAGAGAGGACCCCGTTGAAACCCCTAAATAAATTTCAATCAAAATTGATCATGTTGTTGCGCTGGAGAGAGTCTCAATTTAAACTGCAAATAACCATTTCCTTTTCTACTGTTTTCTTTCTCTTCATGTGTGGCTACTGAATAATGAGAACCACTATCCATCATCCACAAATTTCAGATTAATAAAAAAATGTTGATTTGGGTTCTGTTTGTCATGTAATTGAAATCAATTGATTGTTGGGAATTTTGATAAATTGACCCACTTTTGAATTAGGGTAAATAAAGTGCCCCCGTTTTTTTGCACTTTTCTAAAGTACCCCGTTTTTTTAAATAACGCTTTCCATCCGGTTAAATGCAGGGTAGCTGTTATCTCACCTATTAAAAAGTCATATTTACCCCTGAAGTATGACCATGAACCCTAAACCCTAAACCCCTAACCCTGAACCTTGAATTATGAACTATAAACCCTAACCCTGAACCATGAACCCTGAACTATGAACCCGGAAATATGAACCCTGAAGCCTAAACCCCTAACCCTGAAACCTTGAACTATGAACCCTAAACCCCTAACCTGAACCCTGAATCCATGAACCGAACTCGACTAACCTGAAAAATTGAAATAGAAGATAAACATGACAAGTAAAGGGTAAATAAGTAAAAATTTAGATGGAAAACTTAACAGTGGGGGCAATTTTGAAAAGTTGAAAAAAACGGGGGCAACTTATTAAACCGGAAATTGAGAGTGGGGCAGTTTATCAATATTCCCTTGATTGTTTGTTGCATCTGAAGCATCATTTCGTCATGATTGTTACCTGGACATGTTTGAATCTGCATTGGAGTCTACGTCTTTTGTCATGGGTTTGTTGATTAGGTGTTGAATGGCTTAAATCCAAGAGATTTTATGATTTGGATCTTGATTTGGTTACTTTGGGTGGTGTTTTCGTTGTAGCACCTTGTCCCAGGAAGTAGATCGAAGATCAAAGAAATATGACAATGAAAACCTATTTTTGCTTTGGATTAGAACACCGGAAGAAAAAAAAAAAGGACGAGTAAAACCCTTTTGATTTCTCAGGAGATAACAGATTTTAGGGTAAATTAGAATTTGGTGGTTCATCATCTTCTCTAACACATTCATCAAAAATTAAACCTGAAAATCTAAGGTTAAAGTTTTAACTGAGCAGAATCGATGTGTTCTTCTAAAAATCTGAACTTAGTAATTCCAAGAGTTATAAAGAAAAACTTGAGGAACGATCTCAAGTCTCAACTGAAACATGGAATGAATAAGAAGAAGTGGAGAGAAAAATGGTTTTCATTCGATTAAATTTGTGAAAAGAAATTTAATTAAAAATTATAGAAATAAGATACAGAGGGTCAACGGTTAGTCAAGGTACCAACCCTTAATATTTTAATTATTGGGTACCAAAGCTAGGTGTTGGACATTTGCTGGGTACCAAACGTTAAATAGCCCTAAAATTATCTACATGACCCAATATAGGTCAAAGTCATTTTTCCAATGAAAATAAATTTCCTTAGACTGAAAATGTCGGGACCTAAAGTTTATCATGTGACCCAAAAAGCGGAATTATAACATTAAATATATGTTGGACCCAGAATTTTCAAAGTAACACAAAGTAGCATGCATATAAAATCCACATCGTAGGCATTTTCGTCTGAGCTTTTTAAAAAATTAAATTTTTTCTTTTTAAATATCAATTATATGTAATACATCTATGGTAAAATGGAAAGGGGTTTCTCTTTTTCCTTTTTCTTTCTCTCTCTAAACTTTTTCTTTAAAACCGTAAAAACTATCACAACACCTTGCAAAGATTTGGTATGTTTAGACCAGATCTGAGCAAGGGTTTTTTTTTTTTCATTTTTTTTTTGATACCGTTTGACATATTTCTTCACTATTTAGGTGATTTTATATTCGCCTTTTGGGGATTATTTTTTTGCCTGAAAAGCGATTATTTCTTCACTTTAATGGTGATTCGTTCAATCTTTTGTTAGTTAGTTCATGGCTTGTTATTCTATATTTAAGAACATCGAAGGTTGAACACGGCGTTACTTTGAGTTCATCTTCAACAAAATGGATTTAGACGTCCAAGTTTTTCCTTCATATATACAAGATCAAGAGAAAAGTACTCATTTTCCTTTGTAGCATCTATTATTAAAGAAGACAAACATTCTAAATGGTCAGAATTGATTCCCCATAATACCATTTTTTTCTCTTTACTTCTCATACAAAAATTGGGTGTTTTTACGGTATTTTGCTCTTTCTTTTCGCGATTTATATGTAATTGATACCTTTATCTGTAGTTGGGTTGAGATTTCTTGAATTTTGATGTTCTTTTTCCCGTAAACAATCATGTAATCACTTTTAAAGATTGAAAAAAAAAATGATTTGATTGTTCATTAAATAGAAGGGTTAATTAGAAATGAAAAAACTCAATAAATTATCGTCTCAATCCTTTTTAAAAAACTGTCTACAGGAAACAAAAAAATCACTTTTTCAGGAGAAGTACATCCATGATTTATTGTAACAAAATAAATATAATCAAAATATACCATACCTAAAGTAGGTTTACTTAGACAATGATTAAAAGTTAGCCATTATAAGAAGTAGCTATAGTTAGACAACATCATTTATATATTACGGTTGTACACTATTCACATAAATGTGAATATGTCCCATTAATTTATCATAAAAAAGTATCTGATTAAGTATTTATATTAACTGACATATTGTAACTTTTTTACAACGAATGAATGACACTACTCAGTCGACACAAAATAATTATTTATATCGAGCCCATATTCTAGTCTACCGAATGTAGTCAATCTCGGTCATCTTGGCCGGGATTTCGGCAAAATTTCTGGTTTCATCTCAAGAGTGAACGGATTTTATAATTTCGCCGAGACAAGATTTTAATGAAAAGCTCGTTTGACTCGGTCGAGATAAAGACGAGAATTGAACAAAAATCTCGTTCTTGATAAATTTAAAAAATAGTGTAGTTATTTAACAAACCTAATAAAGAACAAGGTAATAATTCCTTTCTTCTTGCCATTTTTTAGTCATAATCAATTCTATTTTTCGCTATTATCTATTTTTTCCCCTTTTCATCTATGTTTTACTGTAAACAGATCACATTTTTTCTCTTTCTTCCTCTGATTATTCCCGAATCAAGGAATATTTTAACCTGTAAGTGAAGGTTATAATTATTATCTAAAGTTTTTGATTATGCTTAACTAGTATGTAGTAATATTATACATACCATGATTTATTTCTTCAATCAAAGTTATAATTCTTACCTTAAGTGGTTGTTTTTGATTGATTTTTTAGACTTTATTCTGATTCTTGATTCTTTATAGAGTTAAAAGAAGAAGTTTAGTGTTGTCTCTTTTAAAAACTTGAACATGAAATCATTAAGGTTACAGGAAGTTAAGAAAACGGTAAAATCGATGATCTAAAAAACTATTAAAAGTAGTGAGAGAGATTAAGTGAAGGCAGTCACATTTTACATAGAGTATTTTAGCGCAACACGAATTAGTTTTTCCAAGACTTCTTTATACTAAATGATAACTAAATTGGTTTACACGGTGTATTAGTACTTTGAGATTCCTCCGAAAATATCGACAAGATATTCTTGTCTGGCATCTCGGTCCCAGACGAGACAGTTCGAGACAAGGATTGACTACATTGAGTCTACTTCTATTATAAAACGTCACTTTTAGTTGTGGTAAAAGTTTCCTATGAATCCATTATTAAGATGATTTATATAAGAAATCTAAATTTATTAATGACAAATCAAAAAAATTTACTTATAGGACAAAATATTTATAAATTTGATCTTGTTCCATTACTGTGTTCTTTAAATGATTATTGTTTTTTATTTGATTTTGTTATTACTCCCATATGTTGTAAGTCAATTAATTTAATGATACCTTTATTAACTCCTAATTTGTCCAAGTGCTTTTTGTTTTTTGTTTTTTTAATATGCAAAAGGAGGACCCATACCCCAGCCAGTCGGGCGTCTATCCCCATTATACACTTATACAATGACAAAACTTTACGGTGGGGACTGAATCCTTGACTTTTAGCATAATATTAATACTCATGAAAATTGGATTTTAATCTTTAATGGCTTTTCATCAATTTCACTTTGTGCTATTACAAGTGAAAACTAGTATCTTTACCAATATTATAGGAGAAAATTGATTTTTCACAACCTCGCTTGACGTTATTGTTGGTCAAAACTGGAATTTCCATCTCTCTTATATCTTTTCAGTAGGTATTGGATGAAAAAAAAAAACAATTATAACATGTAGGAAATACCTAATAGTCCTAGAAATAATATAATAGGATGAGTCTAGTCTAGTTGACTCAGTCAACTGTCTGTTTGGTCCTTTTTGATGAAATATATTATAATTTGGTCCTAAAAATTATGGTTTGGTCCTAGGGTGATGTCATGGATGACGTAATTGTCATCTTGTAGTGGCAGAACTACCCTTTTGGGACCATTACATCATCCATGACGTCACCCTAGGGATATATACTCAATTATCAAGAGTGAGGAAATCATTTTTAGATTTACTTTCTCTCACCTCCATATTTTCAGATCTAGTTTCTCTCTCTCTCTCTTTTTCTTCTTCTTCTGCTGCTCCATAAAAGATGAAGATTTGTGTGATTTCTAGGGTTTTGATTTTGTAGAGATGATGAAGACGATTTGCAGGGATGATAAAGATGATGAACAAGATTTTTTGCAACGATTTGCGACGAAAATTCTTTGTTTTCTCTCTGTTTTGATGCTTTTGTGGTTGAAGATGATGATGAACACGATGAAGATTATGAAGACGATGATAGATTTATGTGTTTCTTCGTCTTAAGATTTGATTTTTAACTTTTTCTGCTGCTGTCAAAGAAGATGAAGATTGAAACGAAGATGATGAAGACGATTTGATGTTTGTTGTTGTTGTTTGATGACGATCAATGTTGCTGCTGCTGTTGAAATCGATGAAGATGATGAAGAAGATGAAGATTTGTGTGTTTAGGTTTTTATATGGAGTTCATTTCTGGAATGAACTCTTTTTTTTAGGTTTTTATATGGAGTTCATTTCTGGAATGAACTCTGTTTTTTTAGGTTTTTATATGGAGTTCATTTCTGGAATGAACTATGTTTTTTTAGGTTTTTATATGGAGTTCATTTACGGAATGAACTGTTTTTTTTTTTTTTAGGTTTTTATATGGAGTTCATTTATGGAATGAACTCTGGTTTTTTTAGGTTTTTATATGGAGTTCATTTCTGGAATAAACTCTGGTTTATATGTTTTCTGAAAAAATAAGTAGAAATTAACAGGTGTCCATTTTGACGAATGAACTGCTACAAGAAAATAAGTAAAAATTAACACCGAAGGGTAATTTTGTCTGTTTTATATTTTTAAATTATTATAGACCAAACAGTAAAGACGTTTTCCCAAAGGACTAAACAGACATGGGACCACCTAAAAAAGGACCAAACGATATTTTTCCCTTTTAACATATCTATCTTTTTCACATTGTAAGGAACTACAGAAAGTCCACTAGTGGAAACCAGATTCTCCACCAATATTTATGTTTTATTATAGAACCTTATTACCGGTGTTTTATGTTTTCTACTAATATCGCATAGAATTGTTATTTCTGAAAACTCTAGTTCTCGCCACTATTTTAGAAAAAAAATTATTATCTTATTGGTTTTGAGAAGATATAAAAAAAAAAAAAAACTTTTGGGAAACAATGGATAAGGAATAATAATTAATAATTTTAAGCTCAACTGGTAGAAAAATTATGATTTAATTTCCTTATCTGGGTAAAAAAAATACTATTGTGATTGTTAAGAGTACTGCTCGGTCGAATCGCAAGTTTTGTTATCTCAAGCTTGTTGTCAATGTTTGTTGAACAAAATTATATGTTGATTACTATATACTAAAATAAAGTCTCGGAGTAGGTACATAAGTTAATCTTCTCCAACAGAACACTTCCATGAAGATCATACCCTATCAAACTTACTCTTCTTGGTCAACAGAGCACAATGATGGCTGAAACAGAAGCTGGTGAGAGTAATTGTGCTTGTGGGAGACTCAGGGGAGTGATTAAAATTGTCTGGAAATGGGTTGGAACTGTGTTCAACTTTCTGCTTTCAATGATATTGGGGTTATTTGTATTGTTTAGCTTTATCAAGCTATTTGTGACAACCTCCGAGTTGGTTTTTGAAGACATAAAGTTCGAATCCAGAATTTAGTGATAATTATCTTGTCGTTTTTTAGGGATACTCAAAAAGAATTTGGGGTTACTAATTTATAAGAGCAAAGAATAAGGGTTGTGTAAAAATGGTAAAGGTACTAAGTTACCTTTACTAGTTTAATTTACGTTTCTACCCTTAAAACTTAATCTTTTTTTTTAATTTAATATTTTTATGTTTTTTATACAAATATAATCTTAAAAATTTTAAACTTATTTGATTTTTATTTATTTTTTTACAATTTTTTGTTTTTTTCATTACATTTTCTTAATATTTTTTTGCCATAATCTGTAGACTGAGTTAATTATGATTTATCGATTATATCCCATAGCTTCCTTTTTGCTCCTAACTTTTGACATAATCTGCCGATATTTTTTTAATTGCTGCTAGTTGTTGTTATCGGTAAATAAAATGAAAGTAGAAAATCCGAAAATTTGCTAAAAGTACCGATTATGATAATATAGAAAAATTCGAAAATTTTAAAATTGGAAAAATTTATTTTTGGGGCTACGTTAATAATCGGTAGATAACTAATTTGCTAAAACAACTGGTAATGAAAGTGGAAAAATTCGAAAATATTAAAGTTCGGGAAGATTTATTTTTGGTACTACTTTTATTATCGGTAAATATTTAATTAGCCAAACTACCGATTATGAAAGAAGAAAAATTTGAAATTTTATAAATTTGGAAAAAATTATTTCTGGGGTTACTTCCATAGTCGGTAGATATACAATTTGCTAAAACTACCGACTGTGAAAGGAGAAAAAATCAAATTTTAAAGTATTGGAAAATTTATTATTGGGACTACTTTCATAATCTGTAAATGTTTAATTATCCAAACTACCCATTAAAGTAGAAAATTTTGAAATTTTATAAATTTTAAATAATTCCTTTCCTGGGGCTACGTTCAACATCGGTACATAACCAATTTGCTAAAACTATCGATTATGAAAATATAAAAATTCGAAAAATTTAAAATTTTGGAAAATTTATTTTTGGAACTACTTTCATAATCTGTAAATATCTAATTGCCCAAACTACCGATTATGAAAGTAGAAAAATTTGAAAATTTAAAAGTTGGGAAAAATTATTTTTGGGATTACTTTCATAATCGTTAGATATCTAATTAGCAAAACTACTAATTATAAAAATAGAAAGTTTTGAAATTTTGAAATATTTATTTCTAGGACTACGTTCATAATCGGTAGATAACTAATTGACTAATACTACCGAATATGTATGTTGAAAAATTAAAATACGTTAAGTTTGAGAAAAATTGTTTTTGGGGATACTTCCATAATCGGTAGATATATAACTTGACTTTTTTGTTAATAAGAAATTAGCTAACCATCAAGATGCAGTTACTCAATTGTTACAAAACGATCTGCACAGTTGTCTCCAGCATCTTGCAAAGACCTTGAAAGTTATACTGAGTAATGTCATTGCCATTAACTCCTAGTACTAATTGAAGGTGCCTTAATAAATACATTAGGTTTGGACCTTTCTAGTTCAAGTTGTCTAAATTACTAGAATTTGTGACTTATTCATAAGTTGGAGGCGTGGGAATACAGATTTTAACTAGGTAAACTTTAGTGTTAGAGCATAGCTCGGTTGAACCCACCAAGCGTTGGTATGTCAAGTTTGTTGTCATATTTTAGTGAATCAAAACTCATGTTAAGAGTCGCTTGATTATGTACTAGAGTCAACTTCAGATAGGTTAGCTTGAAAGTATTAGGATATGAGACTTTACAAGTATTGCGAAGACTTGAAGATGTGAAGAAGCAAGGAGCTACAACGACAACAATCATCCTTCCACTTGAGGTTAGTGTTATTTGACTTGAACTGTTTCATTCCCTAACGAATCTTTCAAGTCGTGCATATTGAAAACAAACTGCCAAGCATATTTGAACTCTATATAGACATAGTATTAAGGAATACAATACGAGGTTTATTGCTTAACTATTAAACTTTGTAGATAAGACATCGCCATAATCATTTGAATGCTATTGTGATTATGTATGGGTATGAGGTGAGGATTTCATCATAGGGAACAATGTTTTACATGTGTTCTAAGGAAGTAAGTTCATAAACTTGTTTATGAATCAAAATGGAAATCACTGCCAGCGTTATTGGTTTTGTTATTCATTGCATATCTTATGAACAACCAATATGTGTGATTAAGTATAACATTCACGACCTGTTGTGTTCTTGGTAGAACTATTCACAAAGGCCTGACTTATGTATTGGTATGACTTTTATTAGTGAAACTGATCTTAAGTAATCACCTGAGATGGTATGATCGGGTTTGTGATTTTCTGTCTGACCAAATATGGGAAAGGGGAACCGATCCTAGTAAGAGATGCAATACATCACAAAGGGGAACCGATCCTTGTATGAGGTGCAGCAAGGTTTATAGCAGAAAGGGGAACCGATCCTATGAACATGTGCAACACGTTTTTAGGCAAAGGGGAACCGATCCTATGGACATGTGCAACACATATAAGTTAGATACCATATTTATGTGGGGAACCGATCCTAGTACCTAGTCAACCGAATTTTGGAAAGCTAGTGTGACTGTGCACAATACTCACATGGAAGATAGAACCGAAACTTGTTTTGGTAGAACCGTTAAACCCATGATTGTGATTGAATGTTATTTGATCAATCGCATAGTTCTTGAAATTCAGATGAACCAATTATAAACTTGTTTGGAAGTGTGGCAAATCGGTTTGAAGGTTGTAAGTGTGAAAGAGAACTTAAAAAGTTAAGATGTCGACATACTTTGAACACGTGCCATGAATATTTATTTCTTTAATTGTTCAAAGTTATTCCTCAATAGCTAATGGAAGAGAATCCCAGGATCGAAACATAAATACGTTAAGAATCTTTTAATTAAGGTATTTAACTTCATTTTGTAGGGAAATAAGAATTAGTAATGTGCATTTACTAATTAGAGATTTTCCGAGAGATTTCGATCATTATTTTTGGACAGAGCATTTCCAGGAATTATGGAAACCGAATTTGTGCTTTAATGGATATCTTGAGAATATTTTCGGTTTTGGAAATTCCTTGGTGTCCAAACTTCCTTGTCTATAAATACTTGAAGTTTGCCTTTCTAGCAAACTAATCCTTCGTAACAACAAAATTCCTCTTTCTTGTGTTGTTACTGGTGTAGCCGCCTATTCAGAGAGGAGAGTAACCTAATTAGGCGAAATCTCACGGGCGCTCAGTTTAAAGTCTTCTTTGGGATTGAGAAGCTCTAAGAGTACCGTTTGTGGGAAACTTGATAATTGCGGTTTATCTTTTGTTTTCTTTGATTTGATTGACTAACGGTACGTGGTTGAACTTTTATTGCACCTAGTTTGTTTATGCTTGAGAATCTTCTCTTCTGATATAAGATTCACTCAAACTAGTTCACAGTTTCGACAGGGATCTTTAGACTGTTCTTAGTTCTAAAGACGATCTTGTGATAATCCATTGTTAACAGACTCCTTTCTGTGCGTGATTGATCACAAGAGATTCAAGTGATTGTGTGCAGGTCTTTATTGAAGATCTAAGAAGATTTGAAGACAAAGAAGATATTGAAGATTTCTGATTTGCGGGTTCATAATCTTTGGTGTGCACAATACTTGTTTTGGTAAAAGAGGATCCAATTAATAATCGGTTTATCTTTGTGATAGATTGGATTGATTAATTGAGTAGATCGGTATCAACATAATTCTTTGGATTAATAGTGTTGTTGGCTTAATCTTAAACGATTACTTCGGTAATTGAATATAAGATAGATCTAAGGACCTGACTAAGGAGTTTATGTTAAGATAAACGGAAGAGCCTATGTCCAACTTATATCACTTGGTTGAATAGAGTTGATACCAAACAGATTTGTTGTTCTTTTACTGTTTGGAATACAAACCAAAGGAATTATTCCAAGTACGTGACTAAGGTCGGAGGCGTAGGAATACAGACGGAACTAGGTGAACTATATGTTTAGTTGCTTGGTCTCAAATATACAAAGTTAGGTGTAATTTTGTGTAGCGGCTTAATCCCGAGAGTATTCAATTTTGGACAAGGTCCCGGGGTTTTTCCGCATTTGCGGTTTTCGTTAACAAAATCTTGCCGTGTCATTTACTTTATATTTCCACATTATAATTGTTTTATTATAATTAAAGTAAATTACACAAACGTTAATTCCTATTTACTTGATAAGTGAATCCTATTGTGTTTGGTTAAGTCCGAACCTTTTTATCAGGTAACATACTTCGTTGTTGTATTGTCTCGATCTCGTATCCATAGACGATCACAGGAAGTGTGAACCGATTAGTTGTATTGTCTCGAGTCAGTCCATAGACAATCACTTTCGGATAAAGGACTTATAGGTAGGAATTTTTTTAGCTTGAGGTATATTTGGGTACCCTCGCCTTTTCAATTGGTACCAAAGCAGGCAAACACGAAAGATCTAACAATTTGTGTTTGGTGCGATCCAACCTATAAGAATTGAATCCAATGTCTAATTTAGTTAACATTTTGCAAGAGTATGAATATGGTAGGCTAGGAAAGATGCCTACGACTATGTCTACTGCAAGTGCACATGCCTATTGGAGGCAAGGGCAAGCATGTGTCGATCCCACGTAGAAGTGGTGTGTGCAAGGGTGATATAATGGTTCACTAACCGATTTCGTGTGATGTTGTAACACAAATAAGGTTGGTTTGGTCTAAACGACAAGTTGAAGATGTTGTGTCTCTAATCCAAGGTAGCAAGTGTGTATGAGAGTAGTGTAACTGTGATTTTTGTGGTACTAGGGTGATTAAACTCACCACTCAATCCTATACTAAGGTAACCTAATTCTACTTATGCTCTTATCCTTCCCTTGAAGGTTTCAGGTGGAGATTATGATAATTGCCTTCACTAATTAACCCCTAGTATAGAATGTCTTCTTACAGTACACTCTATCACAAGCTAATTTGCTCAACAATTAGCAAATAACCTAATACAATAAACTCATTAAGAACAAAAGATGAATCATGAATTATCTCAATATAAGATTAAGGGTTTGTTCTTACACCCTAGTCAAGTGAATTAGAACATCATGCCGAGTTAAAATAACTTTAAATAAAATTCTAAAACTAAACCCTAAAACATGCCGGAAGTTCTCTCACATCCAAAACATCAATTTATATCTCTCACAAACACTCGAATCGAAAATTAAACAATACCCAGACCTAATTTCGGTGCGAATCCGTCTCTGACTTCCTTGATGTTGATGTTAGAGAAAAACCTAATTTTAGCTATCTCAACCCTAGCTTCTAAGTTATGGAAAAAGCTAAGGGTAAAGATGGCTAGGACTAGGGTGATGGAGAAGGTGGTGAGGCCATTTCTTTGTGGTGACAGGATATGGAGGTGGTGGTGATGGCTCTCGCTTTGCCATGGTATGGTCTGGAGAAGAAGGGGGATGGGTTCTGCAGTGTCGGGGGAAGAAGAAAGAGAAGGTGAAGAGAAAATGGGTTTTGGTCGAGGGGTATAGGTGTTGGGCAATTCGGTGTTGAGCAGGTGCAGCGAGAAGACGATGCGAAGGGTGGAGCGAGCGTTGGATGGAGAAGAGATCAAATCTAACGGCTCGGAAAGGACGGGCTCGGATCCGGGTCGTGGGTCGGGTCTTGGATAGCTTGGGCCCATGTCTTGTAGATGGGTTGCTCCTTGTTGGGTTGCAACTGTTGCGCGCGCGGGCTTTGGCTTTCTGCTCCATAGACGCTTGCCTCCAATTTTCTGCTCTTTTGCTCCTCAATTTCTCCGAGCTTTATTTTCTACCTAAAAACACAAAATTAATTAGTACAAATATTTATTCTTGAAAACAAAGAAAATACGTAACTGGGATAATATTCGATTTTCCGAGCACAAAAGATGAGTTAAATGCCAATAAAAAGGTGTATAAATATGCAATATTTGGCACTCATCAAATACCCCCAAACCTCGAATTTTACTTGTCCTCAAGTGAAACAAATTAAGAAATCCTAACTATACCACCTGTCGCGGGTCTCTCGAATGCATTTAGCGTATGCACTAAGCCTTTAAACCCCTAGGTGTCCCTAGTGGACGAGTTGTAGTCTCGTGAGGGTTTACCAGAGGTGTACCCACAAAACCTTCTCCAACTTCAGAGTGTAAAAGAGTCTCAAGCATCCAAGGAGCTATGAGGACATAGAGTTTTCGCATGCTAGTAACACGAAGTTAGAACTACCAAAGAACGCATTCTCATCCTTAAGTGCAGAGCGAGAAATAACCATACCATATGAAAGAATTCGGATTCGATTGTGATCATAAGCCTCGACTTCTGCCTCACCATTAGGGTTTTATGATAATTTCACTCAAAAAGATCGCTTTTTTAGTCTCTCATGTGTGCAGGCAGGAATAAAGAGAGAAATCCTGCACACGTTGTAGGTGAGAAGGATAACCTTCCGAAATAATTTCTGGAGACTCCACAGAAATGTGGACAAAAAGAATCTTTTCTGATGATCTCTAAGAAAGGAAATCAACCATTAGCAAGGATGGGAGTACTCACTTACCTTCTCACCCGATCGGCAATTAATATCACTCTCTCAGCATTCATAGAAACGTCTTCAATCTTTGGTCTTCAAATGTTGATGACGAACTTCTGAACTTCACAAAAACTTGACAAACATTTTTTTTTTTTTAAATGAAAATTACAATAAAACAATAAAACTCAATTTTTCACAAACTTCATTAATTCTCATCTTCTTTTTCTTTGTTGCACGTAAGCCTTGGACTATTTCAACTTTTCTTCAAATATTCTGATGATGCTCCGCTTGCTGACGATGACGTGTTTCTATGAAAGTGTTGATGTTGTTGAGAGGGAGAGAGAGTGATGCTAACTGCAAATCGATATTTAGAAGGAGTTTTCATCTTTAAACGTCACCCTCATGATTGACGAAATTAGCACTCAAGAGATCAAAAATAGTGCTTTGAAAGTGGTGCGAAGTTGGGTAGCTCACCATTCCTACCCGAATTGACGTACGGTGACACACACTCTAATGACTTTTCTAGAAAGTTGCAAAAAATGAAGGTTGGTGCCTCGCTTGATGTAAAATGGGTAGTCTCCACTATGGTTGATCACAATTCTACTACCGAATATCTAAACAACACCTAATTCGCCCTCCGGCATGGTTAAATCCAACTTTAACGCTCTAATCAACTAAGAAACCCGATTGTGTTCTCCAGTACTTCCAAGTTCTGTTATTTCGGTCAGACTCTCTATGTAAACATATCTAGAAGCATGCTAGTGACTCTAAAATCTCTAAAAGTTGGAGGTTTTTATATACATATTTACAAAGAGTTTTTTTTTTTTTTTTTTTTTTTTTTTTTTTTAACAAAGACTAAAAACTCTACATGCAAATGCACCCCCAAACCTAAATCAAACATTGTCCTCAATGTGTCAACAGATGATAAAATTTTAAACAGTCACATACCCAGAGAACTATGTTGAGTAAAAAAAGAAAAGGGAAGAGATTACGGATGTACAAGAGTGTTGTTAAACCAAGGGAGGATGAATGCTTTGAAAGCAAACACCCAAGGGGCAAGACAAAAAGTTTGGTTAACACACATAAAAATTATGCAAAAAGAAAAAGAAATAGGGAAAGAAGATGGATTTTTAGTCCATATGTATGTACACAAGTGAACTAGATCAGTCCACGTAGATGGGGTTTTCCAAGTCTACGGTCTCAACTTCTGGTGGAAGATGCTCCAAAAATGGTTTCAGTCTCTGACCATTGACCTTGAAAATGTTCTTGGTTGCTGGGTTTTCAACTTCTACAGCTCCATGGGGAAAGACAGTACATACCAAGAATGGTCCTGACCATCGAGAACGTAGCTTTCCTGGAAACAAGTGCAAACGAGTGTTGTACAATAAAACTTTCTGACCTGGTGTGAAGGACTTGCGCAGAATGCGCTTGTCGTGAAACACTTTCATTCTTTGTTTGTACGTTTTGGCACTATCATATGCATCATTTCTCAACTCTTCTAACTCATTGAGTTGAAGTTTTCTATGGGTACCAGCTTTATCAAGATCAAAATTCAACTTCTTCACAGCCCAATATGCACGGTGTTCTAACTCAACAGTAGATGACATGCTTTACCGTACACAAGTCTCGTAAGGAGACATCCCAATGGGAGTCTTGTATGCAGTTCTATAGGCCCACAAAGCATCATTTAAGCGCAAAGACCAATCTTTCCTAGAAGGATTGACAGTCTTCTCAAGGATATGCTTAATTTCCCTATTAGAAACTTCTACTTGGCCACTGGTTTGAGGATGGTAAGGTGTTGCGACCTTATGAGTGATTCCATACTTGCGCACTAGTGATTCAAAGGGTCTATTGCAAAAATGACTACCTCCATCACTCGATTATTGCCCTAGGGGTTCCAAAACGGGAGAAAATGTTCTCCTTAAGAAAAGAAAGAACAACTTTATGGTCGTTGGTTTTGGATGCAATGGCCTCTACCCACTTAGAGACATAATCAACAGCAACAAGAATGTATAACTTACCTTCAGAGTTAGGAAATGGTCCCATGAAATCAATACCCCAAACATCAAACAACTCAACAATCAAAATGGGTTGTAAGGGCATCATGTTTCTCTTAGTGATACTTCCTAATTTCTGGCATCGGTCACAAGCAACACAAAAGCATGGCAATCCTTAAACAAGTTGGCCAATAGAAACCGCTTTGCAAGATCTTTGCAAATAGTTTTCTTGGCACTAAAGTGGCCTCCACATGCATGGTCATGACAGAAAGAAATGACGTCCCTTTGTTCGAATTGGGGACACATCTCCTAATGATTTGGTCTTGGCAAGTACTTAAACAAATATGGGTCATCCCAAAGGAAGTGTTTAACTTCGGCCAAGAATTTAGAACGGTCTTGTTTAGACCAATGCAAGGGCATTCTACCCTAGCAAGGTAGTTCACAATATCAGCAAACCAAGGCATTTCAGACATTAAAGCATCAATTGCTCATCGGGAATGATTCCCTAATTAGCACGGATTCATCAAGCAGATTCAACATTCAACCTAGACAAGTGATCAAGAACAACATTTTCTCGACCCTTTCTTATCTCGAATTTCGAGGTTAAACTCTTGTAACAAGAGTATCCATCGAATTAGACGAGCCTTAGCATCTTTCTTAGACAAAAGATATCTCAATGCAAAGATGGTCGAATAAATGATGACCTTAGACCCTATCAAATAAGATCTAAACTTATCTAATGCAAACACAACAGCTAGCAACTCTTTCTCGGTTGTGGAATAATTGATTGAGCATCATTAAGTGTTTTACTAGCATAGTAGATCACATAAGGGAGTTTGTCTACTCGCTGGCCCAAAACAGCTCCTACAACATAGTCAGACGCATCACACATAATCTCAAATGGTAATGTCCAATCAGGAGGTCTGACTATAGGGGCAGATGTAAGGAGAGCCTTGATTTGCTCCCATGCTTCCTTACAAGCATCATCAAAGACAAATGCAACATCTTTTGCAAGAAGATTGCACAAAGGTCGTGAAATTTTACTAAAGTCTTTGATGAATCGGCTGTAAAAACCCGCATGGCCTAAGAATGATCTGATGTCCCTCACAGAACGAGGTTGAGGCAAGTGTTGAATGAGATCTACCTTGGCTTTGTCTACTTCTATACCTTTTTCCGAGATAATATGCCCTAGAACAATGCCTGAGTTAACCATGAAATGACATTTTTCCCAATTCAAGACCAAATTCTTTTCCTTACACCTAATCAGCACACAAGTGAGGTGATGCAAACACTCATCAAAGGAAGAACCAAACACAAAAAAATCATCCATGAAAATTTCAAGAAACTTATCTACCATGTCAGAAAATATGCTCATCATGCACCGTTGAAAAGTAGCGGGTGCATTGCACAGCCCGAAAGGCATACGACGATAAGCAAAAGTTCCATAAGGACATGTAAATGTGGTCTTTTGTTGGTCTTCGGGTTCTATGTGGATTTGGTTGTAACCAGAATAGCCATCTAAGAAGCAGTAGTGACTATGTTTTGCTAACCTTTCCAGCATTTGGTCAATGAAGGGAAGAGGAAAATGGTCTTTCTTGGTTACCTGTGTTCGATTTTCTATAATCAATGTAGACTCGCCACCCCGTGGTAACACGGGTGGGGACAAGTTTGTTCATCTCATTTTGAACTACAAGAATGCGACTTCTTGGGTACTACCCGAATGGGACTCGACCCACCGTCTATCGTGGACTCGGGTAAATGATACCCGCATCAAGCGATTTGAGAATCTCACTCTTGACAACATCTCTCATGTTGGGGTTAAGTCTCCTTTGCATTTCCCTAGATGGTTTAGTGTTCTCTTCAAGATTTATGTGATGCATGCAAATTGTGGGACTTATACCCTTAAGATCGGAGATGGTCCAACCTAAGGCTCCTTTATGTTCTTTAAGTACTTCTAAAAGTTGACTTTCCTGTTCCGTGTCTAAACATGATGCAATAATCACGGTGTAAAGTATCGAAGGACCTAAGAAAGCATACTTCAAGGTATCAGGTAATGGTTTCAAATCAGGCTTAGGTTGTGTATCAAGAGGTGGGGCAGATTTGGAATCAGAGAGTGGAAGGGGTTCCACTGCATTCTGCCATTTAGCAATATCCATGGGTGGAACAGATTCAAGCAAAGAGTTAATTTCACCAATGTACTTAGACTCGAAGAGATCTAAGTCAAAGTTATCTAAACATGCTTGCAAAGGGTCCACCGACAAAATGTCGGGCAAAGAGTCTTGGATCGACTCTCGATCATGTTAATCTCATGCAAATCAAGATCATCACAATCAATGGGTTGTTGACTAGTGTTAAAAACATTTATCTCTACGGTCATGTTACCAAAAGACAATTTCAACACTCCATTACGACGAGTTGATGATGGCATTGGATGTCGCCAGGAAAGGACGTCCTAAAATCACAGGAATGTGATTACTTGGGTTTGCACGGGTTGAGTATCTAAGACGATGAAGTCCACGGGGAAAGAAAAATTTATCAACCTTGATTAACACATCTTCAACAATACCACGGGGATTCTCACGGATCTGTCCGCTAACCGTAGCGTAATGTGTGGGCTTCATCTCCCAAGGCCCGATTGCACATACACAGTATGGAAATAGATTCACACCGGCTCCTAAGTCTAGTAACGCCTTTTCGACCACATGGTCACCTATGGTGCATGTAATTGTTGGACTACCTGGGTCTCTAAACTTAGTGGGAATCTTGTTTTGGATTATGGAGCTCACTTGCTCAGTAAGAAAGGCACGCTTATGCACATGAAGCTTCCGCTTTTGTGTGCAAAGGTCCTTCAAAAACTTAGCATAGGTGGGTATTTGTCTGATTGCTTCGAGAAATGGAATGTTTATGTTAACTCTCTTGAACATTTACAAAATCTCGTTGTATTGGTTACCCCCCTTATGTTGCACCAACCTTTGTGGGAATGGAGCAACATGTACATGACTTGGCAAAGAAACATCTACTTCAGTAGGACTCTTGGTTTTATCAACAGGCTCAGATTCGTTCTCTGGCAAGAGATGTTTTTCATGCGGTGTTGTGTGTACTGGTGAGTCTGATGGAGACTCGCTTGACTGTGGTACACCTACATGGTTCTCAACAATCCTAACACTACGGAGAGTGGTGATAGCATTTGCCTGACTGTGTGAAGGTTCATTGCAGGTTGAGGAGCCTGCCTGAAACACATTCTTTGGATTTTGTTGGGGTTGACTAGGGAGTTTGCCTTTCTCTCTCTCATTCAATGCATCACAGATTTGACCCATTTTAAGTTCTAGACTTGTGAAGCGTTGGTCGGTAGTTTTCTAGTTGTGAAATATTTTGGGTCAACATGATCCACGCGGTCTTCTAAGCTAGTCTTTTTCTACAGTGGTACCGAGGGTGTGGTTGTACTTGGGGGTTTCTAGGATATGAGTATCCTTGGTTGTTATTTGTTGGTCCCCCTTGTACTGGCCCTTTAGACCAAGAGAAGTTAGGTGATTCCTCCACCCCGGGTTGTAGGTTTGAGAATACGGGTTGTTCTCTTGCCTATGGTACAATGCATTGGCTTGCTCACTTTTGGACTCTTGAAATGCATGTAAGTCTAGACAGCTGTCCACTAAGTGGTCAGAACTATGGCATGCGGCACAAGTGGCCATTTCAATTTGGTCACGGAGAGTAGGGGCATTAGGTTTTACATTTTTTCGCAATTCAAGCATTTCTATTCTCCAGGGCCAAAGATGCCATTTTTGCATTTCCTCAAAGTCGACTCGATTCTATGAACATTGTTTCATGGGGTAGTCCTTCTCGGTTCATGGATGGACTCCCACCGTTGAGTCTTTCAGCGACTTCGATTAAGAAAGTCCAAGCCTCATCAAAGACTCTTGTCAATAAATGCACCATTGCACATTGACTCGACTGTGGTTCGGGTTCTAACATCTAGACCCTCATACAAAATTTGGACGAGTCTCCATTTTTCAAAACCATGGTGGGGACATTGGAGCAATAATTCATTGAATCTCTCCAAGTAATTTGCTAGAGTTTCGTCTTCTAATTGCACAAAACCATTTAGACTTTGGCGAATTGTCGCCGTCTTATGGTTTGGGAAAAACTTTTGAAAAACTCTTTTGTGAGGTCATCCAGTTCTAATGGACTGTGGTTGTAGGGCATGAAGCCAAGACTTGGCTTTGTCTTTCGTGAGAAAAAGGAAACAATCTCGTTTGAGGGACTCCTCCGGCATTTGGTTAAAACGCAGAGTCCCACAAATATCCTCAAAATCTCTCACGTGATGGTAGGGGTTTTCAGCATCGACCCCTCTAAACACGGTAACATGTGAATGGTGCTTGCTTTCGGTTCAAACCGACAAGCATCGGCCGTGAGAATGATGCAAGAGGGCTGGCTTGCCCTAGTTGGGTACATGTAGTCCTTGAGACTACGGGGTTGGTTTTGTTCATCACCCATGGTTTTTGTTTCAGATAGGTCTAGGCTTGGGCTTTCTGTTGAAGAACTGGGTATGCTTACGATTTCGTCCGGGCGGATTCTAACTAGTCGATTTGTTTGGTCTCTAAAAGACACAATCATAGCCTAGCTAGCGCATCTAGCATGTTAACATACAATCAATTTCAACACAGAAAAGCAAAAACTCAAAAATGACCCACCAATACAAGACTCAAGCCCAAAAGATTTCTTTTTGATGTTGTAAGGCCCAGCTTTGTGGGTTTAGTTTGTTGCACGACCCAGTTAGACAGGCCAAGTTATGTGGGCTCAGGTAGGTGCAAAGCCCAGGTTATGTGCCAATGCACAGCCCAAAAGTTGTGCAAAGCCCAGTGGAACTGGGTTCTAGCCCAGTTTGGCAGGAGCAGAGCCCAGTAGTTGGTTTCAGTTTATGTGCAACCCAGTGTATGTGGGCTTCAGCACAATGCAACTTGTGCTATCAACACAGGGAACACCAGCTCACAAAAATAACACAACACAAGTTATGTGCTGGTTGAGTTATGTTCAGCACAGTTTGTGTGCTGCTGGCAGGTTTACACAGCACAGGATATGCTCAGCACAAGATAACCTGGTCTGATGGCAAGTGCACAAAAAAGAAACGACTGTGTATGGTGCATAGGTTAATGGTTGTGCTCACTCAAGGTGAAGCATGTGCAGGGTTAGTGCGTGGCATACAAGTGAGATGCTAATAAAAACTCAGCTATTCAATACTCATCCAAACACCACAGGATTACACAGATTGCAGAAATTGGTGCACAGATGCACAAAAGCAAGGTGCACAGATGCCACAAAAATAACAGATAATTGGTTCAACAGGGTCTCACAGATGGCTTAGCATTCAACACAGGTCAACATACAGATTTGGCTACCTTCAGTTCAGAGCATGCATAAAGGTGCAGAGCAGATGGCTCACAAGCTCAGTTGACACAGGTCTGACAACAAGTCTATGCAAGTGAGTTCAGGGTTGATGAATCAAATATTTCAGGCTATCATACAACCAAGCATGCTATTCAATTGCACAATTGATGCCAATGGAGTCAATTGACAGGGTATCAACAGGTCATACAGGGGTGTAGATGGTTCAACAGGGTCTGACAGAGTCAACTGGATCAGTTGATATCAACCAGCCCAGTTGATTTCAAGTGGGGATTGCAGCAAACTTGTTTAACCAAGTTGCGGCCGATCTCACAGCCTTCGGGCTGGAGCCGAGCGCTTTATCACAAAGTGGTTCACAGATTCAGGGTCTAGCACAAGGTCAAGCATGCATAAGAGTACAGGGCATGTGGAAAATGAGAACAGATTCACAACAGAGATGGTTTATCAAGCATTCAGGTGGAAATCAGCAATTGCATGGGCTCAGGGCTTTGCAAGGCTCAAGTTTCTCATGCATCAATGGTTCACATACATTCATTCATTCAGCATGCTATGTCAACATTCATGTAAGCAAGGGTAGAAGATGATACCACCAGTATAAAACTGGGTTTAGGCAAATCCACTAATTGCTTTGCTGCTCCCTTTTCTCCTCTTCCTTGGTTTTGCTTTAGCTGCTCCACTGGTACCTGCTTCTCAAAGGAGAGATTCAGTACTCAGAAATGTGTAGGTTACACTGCAAGACAATAGGTGCAAATATCTAACAGAAGTTTAAAGAGGGAAGAGCACCAACTACAGATTATTACTACCTACAGATTTATCACCTAAACTTATAGGACTATAATGCACTTAACTGAAACAAAAAGAAGAAAAGATGCAGACAACTGACAAGGCAGGTGATATGAGAATGACAGCGGATTGATGAGCCACAGTCAGAGATGATAGATGGCCTTAACAGGGAATATGCACAAATGAACTAACAAAGCTACAACTAAGGGAAGATGATACTTATAAAGTTATAGCTAAAACTACAAAGCTAAGATGCAGATGTGGAGATATGTTACAGCTAATTATGCAAAATACAATGACAGATGATTTCTTATTCAGGATATATGAGGATGGCTATAAGCATGAGAGAGTCACTACACTGAGAACATAAACCAAAAGGCAACCTAAACTAAAAAAAATTGAGATTAGCTACAAATGATGATAGTGATGTAAAGATGTTTATTTTGACAAAAAGAGCTGAATTAATGCAAGTACATGAGAGGTTACAACTAAGTTATGTTACAATGCAATGATGCAGAGATACAGAGCTTGTGAAAGTAGACTACCTATGATTTAACCAAGAACAAAAGAAAAGCTAACAGATTTACCAATGCACTATGTAATAACAAAATACAAAGAAGTAAAAAGTTAAGCTCAGTTAAACTAATAGCAGAAGATACCAAAGGATATATCTACAAGGGTGGGTTGAAAAACAGTGAGATAATGGCACTAATGAACACACAACACACTACCAAATCCCTGGCAGCGGCGCCAAAAACTTGGTAGGCTAGGTGATGAGTGCCAAATAGTGCATATTTATACACCTTTTTATTGGCATTTTACTCATCTTTTGTGCTCAAGAATCGAGATATTATCCCAGTTCATCGTGTTTTCCTTGCTTTTCAAGAATAAATATTTGTATTAATTAATTTTGTATTTTTAGGTACTAAATAAAGTTCGGAGAATCCGAGGAGCCAAAAGAGCGAAGAAGTGGAGTCGAGCATCTATGGAGCGTAGTGCCAAAGCTCAAGGCAAATGCTTGCAACCCAACAAGTAGCAACTCATCTACAAGACATGGGCTTGAGCCTGGAGCAACCCGCGACCCGATCCGAGCCCGTCCACTCCAAACCGTTGAGATCTCTCTCATCCACATCCTACGGTCGCCGCCCTCACTATACATCATCTCTTGATGCACTCGTGCAACACCAATCACAAACAGAACCAGGCTACCAACCTCGACAGATTCAAATCTCTCCCGCAAGATCCCCTCGCTCGGTAAATGCGTTCCCATCGATCTTGATGTACACCGCCAACACCATAGCCCCTATAAGCCCCTAAGCCTAACCCTAAACTCATTTCTCTTCTCTTCTCCTCTCCCGTCACTTTGCGAACAACCTCCGCAAACCCTTCTCCCTCTTCGCCCGACCATACCCGCCGCCCGAAAACCACTTCCATCTCGCTCCACCATGTCGCCCGACACCACAGGCCATACCCGGCCAAACAACTACAAAGAACCACCTTCCCCCTAGCTTCTCTTTATCTCACTCATAGCTTCTTCCCTAGAAGCTATGTCCGAGATAAAAGAACTAGGGTTAGGGCTTCGTTCAATCAATCAATGGAGGGATGACTCGGAGCCGCACAAGCGAAGAGAAGTGATTGAGAGTATGGGTTTGATTTTATTATTCATTTAATTTCAATTTTTAATGAATTAGGGTTTGGGAATTTTGGGGAACTGCATGTATAAATAGAATGAAGGGTTTGGGTAGAAGGCACGCCTCGGGATTAATGGAGTGTCAATTAGGTTTATTTTGCTTAAATTATTATTTTATCATGTTCTAGTTTAGTTGCAAGGGTTTCATTGAAACCCTCATTCTCTACTTTGTTTTAACTCCGTGAACTATCTTGAGTACTTAATATCATCAAATGTCTTCAATACAAGTATCCAAGTGTTTTCTCTCACAATGGATGCCTTGCATCCATTGTAGTTAGGTTACAACTACATTGAGGTTCTCGCAACTCATACTTTAGACCCAAATGCTGATCCCTTTGACTAGTTGTACTTAATTAGACAACTAGTGCCTGGGTCGCACTTTAGTTGTTCTTTGAAGCATTACAGGAGAGATAAGTGGTGGGTTTGACACCGCCCTTATCAGTCACAAGGCAAGAAAGTCTCAACTCCGCCGAGCACACGGTAGAGGAGTGAGTGGTGGAATTGAGACCTTAGCATCCCCCTGTCACTATTTGTTTACCTTAGTTTAGGTTTATATCACATCTCAACATCACCAAGTTTTGGCACAAACACATCTGTGTTACATTACCTTCACTTGAACTCGGTTAAAGCCTTAGATCATTCAAGAGCACCCTAGTCCTTGTGGGATCGACCTCGTACTTGCCGCGTCTCCAATAGACGCCGTGCACTTGCGGTATAACCCGTAGGCCATAAATTTATATACACTTCGGGGCCTACCAAGTTTTTGGCGCCGTTGCTCTGGGACTTGGCGCGTGCCTTACTGATTTTTGGCTCGCTTCACTGTGCTTCATCCTACCCCTGTACATATTCACATTTTTTGTTTTTAGCCCTGTGCATTTTCATCTCAGATTCGTAACTTAGTTTCCATTGTTCAGTTTTTTAACTCCATCTGCATCTCATAAACTCCATTATATAACTTAGTTAGTGTAACTTAGTTAGTCTACTTGCATTATAGTATAACTTAGCATATTGTAATTTCACCATGGCATAGATAGATAATTTTTTTAGCACTTGCATTAGCTGCACTCTCACCTAATTCCTCATTGCATCCGTAGCTCTGTAGTAATATAGCTTTCACAAATTGTAGCATCTTGCATTGTAGTAATTCTCATTCCTGTCCCAGTCCATTTAACTTTCAGTAGTGTGCATTTGTGCACCTTTTTGTGTCTTGAGATGTGCATTATTGAGAACTAGAACCCTCCTTTGAGCCTACAGGCACCCGTGAGCCGATGAGCAAAGTGCAATTCGAGCACCCAATTGTGCTTCTTTGTGCAAGTGGTAACTCCGAGCCAACCCAAGGTGCATGAATGGAGGAACTTCTTTTGTGCTTCTTTGCGCGGGTGAGCTCTTGAGCGGCTCACCATTGAGCAACCAAAGAAAGGGGAGGTGGGCATAGCAGAGCAACACTGACCATTTCGGCCACTTGTTAGGTTGGTCTTTTCAAAGCTTCTTATACTCTATGCCCGCATGAATATGTCTCGAGCTTTAGACTTGTATTTGGGTATTACTTGAGGTGTGAAACTAGATACCTGTTTGGCGCATTTTCGATTCCAGTAACCTGCGCATACTTGTTTAATGCACCTTGTTGTGACTGTTGAGTCAAGTGTGAACAATTGAGCCACAACTAAATATAACACCCCGAGCTCCATTTTTAAGTTTGTTGAGCCTCATTTGCAAACCTTGTAGAGACTCGTTGACGACCTGAGCATAAGCTTGTGTGAACTAGCCTGTGAGTTTGAGCTATAACCATCCCATGAATGCACGATAGACCCATTGCATTGCATGACAGAGTAACCACCTTGCTTGCACGATAATTCGATTCTTTGTGCCAAATATACATGAAATCATGTTTTGGGTGAATTGAGCTGTAGTTCAGCTGTGAATTGTGCACAGCTCCAGCCCCTGAAGCTGTTGAGCTTGTGCTGCCTGGTTAGCCTAGGTTAGTGTAGCCGCATAACCTTTGTCAACCCTGAAGCTAGCCGCATAACCTTTGTCAACCCTGAAGCTAGCCGCATAACCATTGTAACCCAGTTGACATGACCTTGTGAACCTTAAAGTTATTGGCATGATTGCATGATACAACCCCGCCGATGCACCCGGCCAACTAGCTTGTTGAGCTCCACAAACTCTGACAGCCCCGATCTTTGTGAGACCGAGCTGCAACTTGGTTAACCAAGTTTGCTGTCATCCTCACTTATGCAAGCCCAGTTGACAGATCCACCTCTGAGCATAACCTTGAACCATACCTGCTAAATTCTGCAAACCCCTGTGCATGAGCTGCTTGGTTATACTGATTGTTGCTTTGCCATGAGCGCCTGACTCTGTGTACACAAATTCTAGGGCTAGACTTTCAAATCCCCTGAGAATTGTCAAGCTGTATTGCCTGAGACCAAATCATCACTAGTTCCTTGAGTGCGCAGTTTGTGCCTTGGCTGGCCAGCACTGCATTCATGTGAAAAGTCTTTGATCCTGTGACCTTTGAGTAGACATTGGTTAATTGAATTTGGTATTTTGTGTGCCGCATGTGAATGACCATGAACCCTGTATCTGTTTGTTTAACCTCGAAGCATCATCTTTGCATATAATCTCGTGGCTTGGCCTTTGTACGTGAAGGCTAGCAACCACCAGCCGTGTCAATTCGTGAAAGTCTAAAGAGTTGTGTCTCGGTGAAGCCCTCAACCTCAAATTTGAACATAACCTAGAGCCCACACCCAAACCAAGCTTTGTCTGGTGGGCTAATCGAACCCAAACTGGCTGCAAACAAACTTTAGCCCGGTTCACACAGGCTAACACAACTGGGTTTTTGCTCTCTTCCACAGGCTAGCTAAACCCACATACATTGGGTCATCTGCACAAAATCGAGCTAAACCGAACCCAAGTCGGGCCGCACATGTTAACCTAACTTGGGCTTACACCAAAACTCAGCCCAACTCAATTCATTTCGGGCTATACTTTTTCAAACACAACCTAGGCTTTGCACACAACCTGGGCTTCTCTGAAAACCAAACAACAAGCCCACATAAACCAAATGTAGAGCCCAGTTCCATTGGCTGTATTTTCCCAACAAACCAAAATCCCAATAAACCAAATTCCCACATAAACCAAAGCCCATTTTCATGTTATATTTGTTAATGTTTGTACATATTTTCTATTGGGTTGACCCTCAACTCTTTATTTGTTAGTAAATTTTTGTAGGACTTGTTATTTTTTTTCTTTCTTTCTTGAATCGGTTGAGTCTTCTTGTGCATTTTTTTGTGCTAATCCGATATAATCACCACTGAGAATGTTGGATTTTGCCTTGACGAATGAAGCTCAACCTTGCTCCCGCCGACATCCGGTAATCTCTTCCCTTTTCTCTTATCAGCATAGTTCTCTCGGTATGTGATTTGTTTTAAATTTTTTTCTATATGAAGACACATTGAGGACAAATGTTTGATTTAGGTTTGGGGTGCATTTGCATATTTTTGCATTTACAGTTTTATTCTTTTATTTTACCTTTTATTTTCATCTTAAAAAAAAAAAAAAAAAAAAAAAAAAAAAAAAAAAAATTCAAAAACTTTTTGCAAATAAAAACCTCCAACTTTTAGAGATTTTAGAGTCACTAGCATGCTTTTAGCTATGTTTACATAGAGAATCGACCGAAATAACAGAACTTGGAAGTCAGGAGAACGCAATCGGGTTCCTTAGTTGATTAGAGCGTTAAAGTTGGATTTAACCATACCTGAGGGCTAATTAGGTCTTTGTTTAGATATTCGGTAGTAGAATTGTGATCACCCATAGTGGAGACTACCCAATTTACATCAAGTGAGGCACCAACCTTCAAATTTTTGCAACTTTCTAGAAAAGGCTGTTAGAGTGTGTGTCACCTTACGTAAATTCCGGGTAGAATGGTGAGCTACCCAACTTCGCACCAATTTCAGACTACTTTTGATCTCTTGAGTGCTAGTTTTTGTCAATCATGAGGGTGACGTCTAAAGACGAAAACTCCTTCTAAATACCGATTTGTAGTTAGCATCATTCTCTCTCTCAATCGCCAAGACCCATAGAAACACATCATCATCAAAGAACCTGAGCGGGAATCCAGAATATTGAAAGAAAAATTGATATAGTCCAAGGTTTATGTGCAACAAAGAAAAGAAAATAAGATGAGAATTAATAAAATTTATAAAATCAAGACAATACAAGTTGTGGGAAAATTGAGTGATAAAATCCTTTGTCCATGGAGTTAGTTGTGTCATTACTTGTATTTTTATTTTCACTTAAAAAAAAAAAAAAAATCAAAAAAAAAAAAAGATTGTAGTTTATTTTCTTATTTTTGCTACCACCATGGTAAAGAAGAATTTGAAAAGAAAAATCCAAACAACAAGGAATTTGAGTAGAAAAGTTAAAAATTGTCAAGTTTTGTGAAGTTTAGAAGTTCGGTCATCAACAATTGAAGACCGAAGACCGAAGATTGAAGACGTTTCTATGGTTTCTTATGAGAGAGTGATATTAATTGTCGATCGGGTGAGAAGTGAGTGAGTACTCCCACCCTTACTAATGGTTGATTTTCCATTCTTAGAGATCATTAGAAAAAGATTCTTTTTGTCCACACTTTTGTGGAGTCTCCATTTTATTTCGGAAGGTTATCCTTCTTACCTACAACGTGTGCAGATTTCTCTCTTTACTCCCGCCCGCACACATGAGAGACTAAAAAAGCGATCTTTTTGAGTGCAATTATCATAAAACCCTAATGGTGAGGCGAAGTCGAGGCTTATGATCACAATCGAATCCGAATTCTTTCATATGGTATGGTTACTTCTCGCTCAAAGCACTTAAGGATGAGAATGCGTTCTTCGATAGTTCTAACTTCATTACTAGCATGCAGAAACTCTATGTCCTCATAGCTTCTTGGATGCTTGAGACTCTTTTACACTGAAGTTGGAGAAGGTTTTGTGGGTACACCTCTTGTAAACCCTCACGAGACTACAACTCGTCCACTAGGGACACCTAGGGGGTTTAAAGGATTAGTGCATACGCTAAATGCATTCGAGAGACTGCGCGACAGGGTATAGTTAGGATTTCTTCATTTCTGTTTCACTTGAGGACAAGTAAAATTCGGGTTTGGGGGTATTTGATGAGTGCCAAATAGTGCATATTTATACACCTTTTTATTGGCATTTTACTCATCTTTTGTGCTCAAGAATCGATATTATCCCAGTTTCTCGTGTTTTCTTTGTTTTCAAGAATAAATATTTGTATTAATTAATTTTGTATTTTTAGGTACTAAATAAAGTTCGGAGAACGAGGAGCCAAAAGAGCGAAGAAGTGGAGTCGAGCATCTATGGAGCAAAAGCCAAAGCCCGCGCGCAATGGGGCTTGCAACCCAACAAGTAGCAACTCATCTACAAGACATGGGCTTGAGCCGGAGCAACCCGCGACCCGGATCCGAGCCCGTCCACTCCAAACCGTTGAGATCTCTCTCATCCACATCCTACGGTCGCTGCCCTCACTATACATCATCTCTTGATGCACTCGCGCAACACCATATCACAAACAAACTGCCACCAACCTCGACCGTTCGAGATCTCTCCCGCAAGATCCTACGTCAGTGCGGCGTTCCCATCGATCTTGATGTACCCGCTTCAACACCATAGCCCCTATATAAGCCCCTAAGCCTAACCCTAAACTCATTTCTCTTCTCTTCTCCTCTCCCGTCACTTTCTGGCGTAACAACCCTCCGCAAACCCTTCTCCCTCTCTTCGCCCGACCATACCGCCGCCGCCCGCAAAACCACTTCCATCTCGCTCCACCATGTCGCCTCGACACCACGCCCATACTAAACCAACAACTACAAGAACCACCTTCCCCCTAGCTTCTCTTTATCTCACTCATAGCTTCTTCCCTAGAAGCTATGTCTCGAGATAAAAAGAACTAGGGTTAGGGCTTCGATTCAATCAATCAATGGAGGGATGACTCGAGCCGCATGCGTAAGAGAGAAGTGATTGAGAGTATGGGTTTGATTTTATTATTCATTTAATTTCAATTTTTAATGAATTAGGGTTTGGGAATTTTGGGGAACCTGCATGTATAAATAGAATGAAGGGTTTGGGTAGAAGGCACGCCTGGATTAATTGAGTGTCAATTAGGTTTATTTTGCTTAAATTGTTATTTTATCATGTTCTAGTTTAGTTGCAAGGGTTTCATTGAAACCCTCATTCTCTACTTTGTTTTAACTCGTGAACTATCTTGAGTACTTAATATCATCAAATGTCTTCAATACAAGTATCCGGTGTTTTTTCTCTCACAATGGATGCCTTGCATCCATTGTAGTTAGGTTACAACTACATTGAGGTTACCGTAACTCATACTTTAGACCCAAATGCTGATCCCTTTGACTAGTTGTACTTAATTAGACAACTAGTGCCGGGTCACACTTTAGTTGTTCTTTGAAGCATTACGGAGGAGAGATAAGTGGTGGGTTTGACACCCGCCTTATTTATCACAAGGCAAGAAAGTCTCAACTCTCGGTTGAGCACACAAAGAGGGGAGTGAGTGGTGGAATTGAGACCTTAGCATCCCCGTCACTATTTGTTTACCTTAGTTTAGGTTTATATCACATCTCAACATCAGCCAAGCTGCACAAAAACATGTGTTACATTACCTTCACTTAGAACTCGGTTAAGCAGGCCTTAGATCATTCAAGAGCACCCCTAGTCCTTGTGGGATCGACCCGTACTTGCCGTCTCCAATAGACGCCGTGCACTTGCGGTATAACCCGTAGGCCATAAATTTATATACACTTCTCAGGGCCTACCAAGTTTTTGATGGCGCCGTTGCCGGGGAAGTAAAGGAGTACAGAACTTGGTAGGCCTCGAAGATGGGTAAATTATGGCCTACGGCGCCAAGTTTTTGATGGCGCCGTCTCTGTCTCATCGTCCGTAGCTGCACCCGCCTCACAGCAAAATGCCCATACACCTATACCCTATCGACCCATTCTCTTTCTTGTTCCTTCTTCTCTTTCTTCTCGAACAACCCCTCTGCAAAACCCAGAGCAGAGCTCTGCTCCTCCATCTCCTCGACCCGACCAGCAGCCCTCACCGCCTCCATCACCACCTCACCTTCCTGACACCATCATTCAACCACTCCATCATTACCGCCATCACTCTCTCTCTCGTTTATCTCTTTCACAAACTTCTTTACAAACCTAGAAGCTAGGTTAAAGATAAATAGAGTTTAGGGTTTTCACCAACTCCGTGGCATGTTCGATGAAGAGGTCGAGAAGCATGAGTAGAGCCAACAACCGCGAATCAGAGTATGGGTTGAATTGTTTTTCAATTAATTTCATTTTTTTAATGAATTAGGGTTTGGTTGATTTTGGATGTATAAATACAACTGAGGGGTTTGTGTAGAAGGCACGCCTGGGTTAGCCAGAGTGTCAATTAGGTTTAATTCTGTTCTTTGTTACTTTATTTTGATGTTTTAATTTAGTGTTAGGGTTTCAATGAAACCCCGATTCCAATTTGTGCTTAAACTCGTTGGATTGATCTTGTATGCTTAATATTATCAATTGTCTTCAATTACAAATACCCAATGCCTTTCTTTCACAAAGGTATACCAAAGCCATGGATACACGTGAGTCGTCATAAATGTGTTGAGTGTATTGCAGCTCAACCTTAGATATAAATGCTAATTCCTTTGATTAGTTATACTTGATTAGATAACTAATGCTCGGGTTAGTACCCTCACTGTTATTTGAAGCTTTACATGGAGAAACCCCTTAGATAGATGGTGGATTTGACACCTGCCATTATCACCACAGGACAAGAAAGCTCAACCGAGTTGACACACAACAGAGTTAGTGGTGGATTTGGAGACCTTAGCAACCCCATTGTCACTATCTGTTTACCTTAGTTTAGGTTTAATCTCACCAGATCGGCAAAACATCTTATAAACACCCTTTTTGTTACTCTGTCACACTAGAAATTCAGTTAGTAAGCCTTTGATCAATACAAGAGCACCACAAGTCTCTCGTGGTTCGACTCGTACGTGCCCCGCTTCTACAACCAAGACACCGTGCACTTGCGGTATTACCGTAGGCCGTAATTTATACGCTCTTAGAGGCCTACCAAGTTTTTGGCGCCGCTGTCGGGGAAGTCAAGGAGTACATAACTTGAGTTTAGTAGAATTGAACCTTGTATTAACATGTGAATAAGACTCCTAGCATGCTCCTTCCCTGGGCTCTCTATACAAACCCCGAGCATAAGCTTGTGAGCCAACTTGTCCTGTAATAATGCGTGCGACCCGCTGCAACCCTACTTACTTGGCCGATTTGCATTGGCCGTAGCCCGTGCTTGTATGCAAACCCCGAGTGTTGTGTTGTGTGGAACCTAAATCAAACCCCGAGCATGTTGTAAGCTTTGACCCTGTTCATTGGTCGTTGATCTTCTCGCATTTGTGAATAGTCATGTTGTTTTGCATGATAGAATAGCCGCAAAACCCATTGCATGCTACACCCAGATAGCCCTGCTATCTTGTCCGCACCGTGCATCGTTGTGCCCAGAATCGCTATGTATGCTAAAAATTCTTTGTGATTCTTTTCTTCGCTGTGTGTAAGTTTGAGTTGTCAATTGGGGTTTGTGCTCCGCCGAGCTGTGCACACAGCCAAAGGCAAGAGATTTGCCAATCTCTCGCACAAAATAAACCTTCAAAGACACATACACTAGGCTTCCCATAAACCAAACCAACCTCGGGCTGTACATTTTGAGGCTCACCGAGCACCGAGCTTGCATTTAATCTGGCTCGCTCCTTTGTGCAAAAACTAAAGCGTTCACCCACACCAGCCGGGCTAACCAACCCAACCCGGGCTGCCAAGCCATCTTGCAGTTGGCTAACTTTTGGGCTCTGTCCCAACCAGCCTCTGGGCTTTGCACAACTTCTGGGTAGTGCATTAGCACACAACCTAGGCTTTGAACACAATTGCTGGGCTTCCTACAAAAAACCAAGCAATAAGCCCACAACAAACCAAAACCCAACAAAACCAAATCCCTATAAACCAAACTTTTCCCACATAAACCAAATGAAACCCAATAAACCAAAGAAGCCCACAAAACCAAATCAATCCCATTAAAACCAAAATCAAATCCCTACAAACCAAAGCCCATTTTTAAGAATGTTTATGTTTGTTCATATTTTCTATTGGGTTGATCCTCAACTCTTTAGATTGTTAGTGTATGGTAAATTTTTGTATATAATCTAGTAGGACTTGTTAAAATTTTTCTTTTCTTGAAACGGTTGAGTCTTCTTGCACATATATTATGCTAATCCGATATGATATCCGTTGAGAATATTGGATTCTAGCTTTAACTAACGAAGCTCAACCTTGCTCCCGCCGACATCCGGTAATCTCTTCCCTTTTCTCTTATCAGCATAGTTCTCTCGGTATGTGACTGTTTAAATTTTTTCTATATGTAGACACATTGAGGACAATGTTTGATTTAAGTTTGGGGGTGCATTTGCATATAGAGTTTTTTTAGTCTTTTTAATTTTTAGTCTTTTATTTTATCTTTTAATTTTTAAAAAAAAAAAAAAAAAAAAAAAAATTCAAAACTCTTTTTGTAAAAACCTCCAACTTTTAGAGATTTTAGAGTCACTAGCATGCTTTTAGCTATGTTTACATAGAGATTTTGACCAAATAATGTAACTTGGAAGTAGGAGAACACAATCGGGTTCCTTAGTTGATTAGAGCGTTAAAGTCGGATTTAACCATCCTGAGGGCGAATTAGGTCTTTGTTTAGATATTCGGTAGTAGAATTGTGATCACCCATAGTGGAGACTACCCAATTTACATCAAGTGAGGCACCAACCTTCAATTTTTTGCAACTTTCTAGAAAAACTGTTAGAGTGTGTGTCACCGTACGTAAATTCCGGGTAGGAATGGTGAGCTACCCAACTTCGCACCATTTTAAGACTACTTCGATCTCTTGGGTGCTAGTTTTTGTCAATCATGAGGGTGACGTCTAAAGATGAAAACTCCTTCTAAATACCGATTTGTAGTTAGCATCATTCTCTCTCTCAATCAAAGCAAGACCCATAGAAACACATCATCGCCAAGCAACCGGATGTAATCCGAATATTGAAAGAAAAATTGATATAGTCCAAGGTTTATGTGCAACAAAGAAAAGAAAATAGGATGAGAATTAATAAAATTTATAAAATCAAGACAATACAAGTTGTGGATAAATTGAGTGATAAAGTCCTTTGTCCATGGAGTTAGTTGTTTCATTATTTGTATTTGTATTTTTATTTTCACTTATTATAAAAAAAAAAAAAAAAAAAAAAAAAAAAAAAAAAAAAAAAATCAAAAGTCAAAAAAATATTGTAGTTTATTTTCTTATTTTTGCTACCACCATGGTAAAGAAGAGTTCAAAAAGAAAATCCAAACAACAAGGAATTTGAGTAGAAAAGTTAAAAATTGTCAAGTTTGTGAAGTTTAGAAGTTCGTCATCAACAATTGAAGACCGAAGACCGAAGATTGAAGACGTTTCTATGGTTCTTATGAGAGAGTGATGCTAACTGCAAATCGGTGAGAAGTGAGTGAGTACTCCCACCCCTTGCTAATGGTTGATTTCCTTTCTTAGAGATCATCGTAACAAGATTCTTTTGTCCACACTTCCGTGGAGTCTCCGATTTTATTTCGAAGGTTATCCTTCTTACCTACAACGTCTCGCAGGATTTCTCTCTTTATTCCCCGCCGCACACATGAGAGACTAAAAAGCGATCTTTTTTGAGTGCAATTATCATAAAACCTTAATGGTGAGGCGAAGTTGAGACTTATGATCACAATCGAATCCGAATTCTTTCATATGGTATGGTTACTTTCGCAAAGACTTAAGGATGAGAATGCGTTCTTCGATAGTTCTAACTTCCGTTACTAGCATGCAGAAACTCTATGTCCTCATAGCTTCTTGGAGGCTTGAGACTCTTTTTACACTCGAAGTTGGAGAAGGTTTTGTGGGTACACCCTCGTAAACCCTCACGAGACTACAACTCGTCCACTAGGGACACCTAGGGGTTTAAAGGCTTAGTGCATACGCTAAATGCATTCGAGAGACCTCGCGACAGGGGTATAGTTAGGATTTCCTAATTCTCTGTTTCACTTGAGGACAAGTAAAATTCGGAGTTTGGGGTTATTTGATGAGTGCCAAATAGTGCATATTTATACACCTTTTTATTGGCATTTTACTCATCTTTTGCGCTAGAAATCGATATTATCCCGCATTCTCGTGTTTTCTTTGTTTTCAAGAATAAATATTTGTATTAATTAATTTTGTGTTTTTAGGTAATAAATAAAGCTTGGAGAATCCGAGAGCCAAAAGAGCGAAGAATTGAGTCAAGCATCTATGGAGCAGAGATAGCCAAAGCTCCGCGCGAATCGCTTGCAACCCAACAAGGAAGACATGGGCTAAAGCTACCCACGACCCGGGATCCGAGCCCGTCTCTTCCGAGACGTTGAGATTTCTTTCTCCTCATCTAACGGTCGTCGCTTCCACGTGCATCGAAGATCGCCGCTCCCGTGCTACACCGTATCACGCCAAAACCGCTTACTTCCTCGGCCGTGCTCGCATCTTCCCTCGCTACATCCGACGCTCGCTCGGCCGTCTCATCGTCCGTAGCCGCACCCGCCCACAAAGAAATGACCCTAACCCTATACCCCGTTCGATCAACCATTTCTCTTCTTCCTCTTCTCTTTCTTCTCGCAAAACCCACTCCCCCATTCCCCGACCAGCTCTGCTCCTCCACCTTCTTCTGACTCACCACCTCCTCTGTCGTCACCATCATCCCAACAACTATCATCAGTACCACCTTCGCCACCCTTGTTTCACACTTCTCCATCTATAGCTTCTAGATTATGGTAGAAGCTAGGACTGAGACGAGTGAAGCTAGGGTTTTCACCAACCCCAGCATGGAGTTCGCAGAGCCGATTGACAAAGGAGGATAGGCGATTCAGAGAGTAGAGGGTATGGGTTTATTTTAATATTTAAATTCGATTTTGAGAATTAGGGTTTGAGAGTTTTGGGAATTTATTGGCATGTATAAATAACAGTGAGTGGGGTGTTGTTAGGGTTACGCCTGGATTAGCCAAAGGTCATTTAGTGTAATTTTGTTCTTTGTTGTTTCATTATGTTTTAATTTCAAGAGCTAGGGTTTGAGATGAAACCCTAGCTTATAACTGTGTTAATCATGTTAAGTATATTTCTCTTGAATGCTTAATTTGTTCTAGGATAAAATTAATCTTAGCACATCACACTTTGCTCTCACAAAGGCATACCAACGCCATGGATGCACCGTAGTTAGAACACCTTTGTGATGATGATGCTGCAACTCAAGCTTAGTTGGTTTATTATCAATCCTCAGATTAGTTGTACTCTAATCAGACAAGTAATGCTTGGGTGAGATACATTAGTTGTGATTAACTTATCAATTGAGAAACTAGGAAAGATGCCTACGACTATGTCTACTGCAAGTGCACAGGCCTATTGGAGGCAAGGGAAAGCACAGGTCGATCCCACAGAGAAGTGGTGTGTGCAAGGGTGATATAATGGTTCACTAACTGATTTCAGGTGATGTTGTAACACAAATAAGGTTGGTTTGGTTTCGAAACGACAAGTTGAAGATATTGTGTCTCTAATCCAAGTTAGAAGTGTGTATGAGAGTAGTGTAACTGTGATTTTTGTGGTACTAGGGTGATTAAACTCACCACTCAATCCTATACTAAGGTAACCTAATTCTACTTATGCTCTTATCCTTCCCTTGAAGGTTTCAGGTGGAGATTATGATAATTGCCTTCACTAATTAACCCCTAGTATAGAGTGTCTTCTTACAGTACACTCTATCACAAGCTAATTTGCTCAACAATTAGCAAATAACCTAATACAATAAACTCATTAAGAACAAAAGATGAATCATGAATTATCTCAATATAAGATTAAGGGTTTGTTCTTACACCCTAGTCAAGTGAATTAGAACATCATGCTGAGTTAAAACAACTTTAAATAAAATTCTAAAACTAAACCCTAAAACATGCTGAGTTCTCTCACATCCAAAACATCAATTTATATCTCTCACAAACACTCGAATCGAAAATTAAACAATACCCAGACCTAATTTCGCTGCGAATCCGTCTCTGACTTCCTTGATGTTGATGTTAGAGAAAACCCTAATTCTAGCTATCTCAACCCTAGCTTCTAAGTTATGGAAAAAGCTAAGGGTAAAGATGGCTAGGACTAGGGTGATAGAGAAGGCGGCTGAGGCGGCTGCTGTGGTGACAGGATATGGAGGTGGTGGTGATGGCTCTGCTCTGCCATGGTATGGTCGGGAGAAGAAGGGGGATGGGTTCTGCAGGTGTCGGGGGAAGAAGAAAGAGAAGGTGAAGAGAAAATGGGTTTTGGTCGAGGGGTATAGGTGTTGGGCAATTCGGTGTTGAGCAGGTGCAGCGAGAAGACGATGCGAAGGGTGGAGCGAGCGTTGGATGGAGAAGAGATCAAATCTAACGGCTCGGAAAGGACGGGCTCGGATCCGGGTCGTGGGTCGGGTCTTGGATAGCTTGGGCCCATGTCTTGTAGATGGGTTGCTCCTTGTTGGGTTGCAACTGCATTGCGCGCGGGCTTTGGCTTTCTGCTCCATAGACGCTTGCCTCCAATTTTCTGCTCTTTTGCTCCTCAATTTCTCCGAGCTTTATTTTCTACCTAAAAACACAAAATTAATTAGTACAAATATTTATTCTTGAAAATAAAGAAAATACAGAATCTGGGATAATATCTGATTTCTGAGCACAAAAGATGAGTTAAATGCCAATAAAAAGGTGTATAAATATGCAATATTTGGCACTCATCAGAATACTCAAAAGTTGTTGAAGATGTTACTACTTCGTTGACTCATGATCCAGGAGTGACAAAAACATCTATGTCTATCTCTGATGAAAGAGAAGATGCTGATAAAGAGTTGGTAAAACTCCTAAAGCCTATACAATCTCTGTCTTCTAAAGTACTTATCTTAAAGACAGAGTCAAATCTTCTTAAACAGTAGATCAGAGAAAAAGACATTTAACTGAATTGTCTAGCCAAAGAGAAAATGGATCTCACTGTCAAACTAGAGGCTCTTGGTAAATTTCTTACAGATAAAGAGACACGTCCTATGATTCTAACTAATGATGGTGTTGTGATTTCTTCTGATGAGGAAACTAAAAGTCCTTGCTCGAATTTTACAGATTGTGACAAAACCGGTTTAATCACATCTGAAACAGATCAAGATGATGGTAGTTTGCCTAACTACATCAAGTTGGAAGAGGATGAGAAACCAGCTTCTAGATCTACTGATGATCAAAAGAAATCTTGTCCAAAGGAAACTTTGAACCGATTCCATGGTGATTGTAAGGAATACAATTTTCAGTCACTTGACAGAAAACTTATACTTCTTCAACATACGGTGGTAAAAATTTTGAAGGAAGTTTATTTTCTTAAAAAACTGAAAGATTATACCTCAGTAGAAAGACAGATTGTACCACATCCCGATAAGATCAACTCAAAAGAGTCAGAGGGAAGAGTTGATAATCGCTTCTGGAAAACGGATCCTCCGCACCCAAATCGAAACAGTTCTTGTTTTGATAAGGAACGACTTCAGAAGGAAGGGAAAGAGAGAATCTATACCAAAAGAAACAATCAGGAATTTCCTATAGTTGTTTCAGATGATCATACTAATGTGGATCATAAGGAAGTCCTTAGAATGAGAAAATCTTATGAAAATATCATTGAAAGAATTACGAGAGATTTATATATATATGAGAATTCTCACATTAGTACATTTTCTCCACATGATCATATCTCTCTAGTTAGAAAAGATCATCGTCTTGGGAGAAAATATTTTGGGAAGAAATTCCCGAAGAGAAACATGAACTATGTTTCTGATATTCACTGTAAGCTGGAAAAAGCTTACTCCGATGCAACTTAGTTGTATCATAATTGTGCATTCTCATCTCTTTCGTGCTCATAAACTTGGATGGGAAAGGCACAATAAAACATGAGCACATTTGTTTTATGTAGTTGTTTATCAGAAAAACTCTGTGACACTGTATGGATAGCTGCGAATCCATGATTTTCAGAAAAAATATTCATGTTTAACATGATCCAAAAAGAGGTTTTATTTAGAATTTTCGAATTTTAATAAACCAACCTGCTTGAGAAATTAGGACTAAGGAAACAAAATATATTCTTTAATATTTTCGGATTCTCCAGAGGTCTTTTGGTCCGAAAGTTATCTCTTTTAAAAGGAGAAACTTTCTCTTACCTGTATTCAGAAACCCTGATCAATCCTTTTATATTTATTTATTCATAACCGAGCATGCCTCCAATAACTCGCAGTGTCTCAAAGGCTAATAAGGAGGAAGCTCAAAAGGTTAAGGATTGTCAAGGAATCAATACAGAGAGGAAGAAGAAGGGAATATCAAATATCATGTCTGATTATGATTCTGATAGTTCAGTTGGATCACAAGATGAGTCATGTCTGTTGGCTTACAACCTACAAGATCCAACCAAAACCAAGTGGATTCGTTCTGACAGTATGATAGACTATATCCAAGGTTTTGAGGAACTAAGAACCAATCTCATTATAACGGTTCAAAATCAAGATTGGCTCAAAGATAAGATTGAGGAAACAAAAGCTGATATTGCTGACATGAAGATTCAAGTCAAAAAACTTGAGAAACAAGAAGTAGTTGCTGACAATTCTCTTGAGACATGCTTTAAGAGTTTGAACACTGAAGAGACCTCAGTGAACAACCAGAGCACCACTAGAGATTAAGTTATTTGTTGTATTACTTAATCTAGAAAAATAGACATCAATTTTTGATTTCTTTCAATGATTGTATTGGTCTATTAAGAATAAAACTATTATGAATAAAATTATTTGATTTATAATTTTTCTTGTAATAGTTTTTGGTTTACATAGCCTGTGCTTGAATGCTTTTATCTTATTGTTATGTATGTTTATGGGAAGTTTGATTTCGGTTTTACTACCTTAATATTCGATATCATATGTTGTGAACCCTCGTGGTTTGGGTGACTTTTTGATTTACCAGGATTAAGTTCTAGCCCATGTTGGTAGGCTTTATCAAAGAATCATGAGGGGTTCTAGTAGAAACAATATGTGAAAAAGTCACAATATGTTGAATCGGTTTTGGTTTAGCATAAAATCATATGTGTTTCGACGGTTTTCAACTTTTGCTTGCAATTGTTAAAACTGATTTTCAACCTTTCTCTGGTAAAGGTTGGTTGTTGTTATTCTTTTGTTTTTGGCATAAGGATGACAACATGATGATATTTCGATATCAATTCTCCCTGGAAGAAGATGCAATCATATTGGAGAAGTGGATGTGAAATTTGAGGTAACAATCTTGTTAGTTAATTGTTTTCCTGTTTAAGAAAAGCCTGAGTTTATTTCATATATGTTTATTGCTTTTGCTTAACAAAATTTCGGTTCAATTGATGTTTATTCCATTATGTGTGTATGGATGTATGTGTGATTCAATTGGTTCCGGTTAAGAAAAACTATTGTTATCTTGCTTTATTGTGTGGTATCAATTGTTTAGGCTTACAAAATTTCGGTGCAATTGCGGTGCTTTTAATGTCGATGTTGTTTCAATTGCTTCCGGTTGAGGTGAATAATTATGCAAGTTGATTTATTTGGTTTGTATGAATTATTTATGGCTTAACGAAATAAAAGGTTTACGGGATGAGTTGTTTAGTCCAATTCGATTCCGGATAAGAGAAACTAAGTTAATTCTGATCTTAGTTAGACTTATCGAAGTGAGGTTTCGGTTATTCAAGTCTAATCGAATGCCTTAACAAGAAATGCTAGTAACTAACCTAGTATTTATCTTGTTTAAAATTGAAAGGTCTAAGTTTATGGATAATTAGAACCTGATGAGAAAAATAGAGTTATCTTTATTTTGGTCTTATCGAATTAAGCGATTGTTTTTGTACAATCGGTTTAGCAAATGGACTAAGGTGCTTAGTTGTTTTTTGGTTTGCTAAACTAAAATGGAAAAAATTATTTCGGACAATTGTTTCCTTGGTAACATATCAAAATAAAACTGCTTGTAATTTCGGTTTTGATATTGGTTATCAGAACATGGTGCGTGGAATCCTCGTGCCTAACTCTACATGTTGCAAGTCTATTGAGATTTGTAAGATTCTTTTTGTGTTTTCCTTTATTTTTTCGTTTCTTTGTCATTTTGTGACAAAAAGGGGGAGAAATATATGGAGTAAACAAGTGATACTGGCATTGATTTTATATTGATTGGTATCACTAAGGAAAAGAATATTGGTGCTTAAACGTTTTATCTAAACGAAAGAGTGAAAGCACAGACTAAGGGGGAGTAACATATCATATGAATTGGTATAACAAAGACGAGCGGATTGAATATCTACCTATCTTCCTTAGGGGGAGTATTTTCTATGTTATTATAATGTCAACAACGGTATTTTCAAGGATTGAATGTAAGCAGTTTATTGTGTTGTTGAATCGGGAATCAAGCGTATGTGTAATGAATTATTGTAATTTGTTTATCCATATGATGTAAGAGTTTTGTCACTAAAATTGACAAAGGGGGAAATTATTAGAGCATAGCTCGGTCGAACCCAACAAGCGTTGGTATGTCAAGTTTGGTTGTCATATTTTAGTGAATCAAAACTCATGTTAAGAGTCGCTTGATTATGTACTAGAGTCAACTTCGTATATGTTAGATTGAAAGTATTAGGATATGAGACTTTACAAGTATTGCGAAGACTTGAAGATGTGAAGAAGCAAGGAGCTACAACGACAACAATCATCCTTCCACTTGAGGTTAGTGATATTTGACTTGAACTGTTTCATTCCCTAACGTATCTTTCAAGTCGTGCATATTGAAAACACAATTGCGAAGCATATTTGAACTCTAGATAGACATAGTATTAAGGAATACAATACAAGGTTTATTGCTTAACCATTAAACTTTGTAGATAAGATATTGCCATAATCATTTGAATGCTATTGTGATTATGTATGGGTATGAGGTGAGGACTTCATCATAGGGAACAATGTTTTACATGTGTTCTAAGGAAGTAAGTTCATAAACTTGTTTGTGAATCGAAAAGGAAATCACCATGCGTTATTGGTTTTGTTATTCATTGCATATATTATGAACAAACCAATATGTGTGATTGAGTATAACCGTTCACGACCTGTTGTGTTCTTGGTAGAACTATTCACAAAGGCCTGACTTATGTATTGGTATGACTTTTATTAGTGAAACTGATCTTAAGTAATCACCTGAGATGGTATGATCGGGTTTGTGATTTTATGTCTGACCAAATATGGGAAAGGGGAACCGATCCTAGTAAGAGGTGCAATACATCACAAAGGGGAACCGATCCTAGTAAGAGGTGCAATACATCACAAAGGGGAACCGATCCTTGTATGAGGTGCAGCAAGGTTTATAGCAGAAAGGGGAACCGATCCTATGAACATGTGCAACACGTTATTAGGCAAAGGGGAACCGATCCTATGGACATGTGCAACACATATAAGTTAGATACCATATATATGTGGGGAACCGATTCTAGTACCTAGTCAACCGAATTTTGGAAAGCTAGTGTGACTATGAACAGTACTCACATGGAAGGTAGAACCGAAACTTGTTTTGTTAGAACCGTTAAACCCATGATTGTGATTGAATGTTATTTGATCAATCACATAGTTCTTGAAAGTCAGATGAACAAATTCTAAACTTGTTTGGAAGTGTGGCAAATCGGTTTCAAGGTTGTAAGTGTGAAAGAGAACTTACAAAGTTAAGATGTCGACATACTTTGAACACTTGACATGAATGTTTATTTCTTTAATTGTTCAAAGTTATTCCTTAATAGCTAAGGGAAGAGAATCCCAGGATAAAAACATAAATAAGTTAAGAATCTTTTAATTAAGGTATTTAACTTCATTTTGTAGGGAAATAAGAATTAGTAATGTGCATTTACTAATTAGAGATTTTCCGAGAGATTTCGATCAGTATTTTTGGACAGAAGAGCATTTCAGGGAATTATGGAAACCGAATTTGTGCTTTAATGAATATCTTGAGAATATTTTCGGTTTTGGAAATTCCTTGGTGTCCAAACTTCCTTGTCTATAAATACTTGAAGTTTGCCTTTCTAGCAAACTAATCCTTCGTAACAACAGACTTCCTCTTTGTTGTGTTGTTACTGGTGTAGCCGCCTATTCGGAGAGGAAAGTAACCTAATTAGGCGAAATCTCTTACGGCCGCTCAGTTTAAAGTCTTCTTTGGGATTGAGAACCTCTACTAGTACCGTTGGTGGGAAACTAGATAATTGCGGTTTATCTTTTGTTTTCTTTGATTTGATTGACTAACGGTGGTTGAACTTTGATTGCACCTAGTTTGTTTATGCTTGAGAATCTTCTCTTCTGATATAAGATTCACTCAAACTAGTTCAGAGTTTCGACAGGGATCTTTAGACTGTTGTTTGTTCTAAAGACGATCTTGTGATAATCCATTGTTAACAGACTCCGTTCTGTGCGTGATTGATCACAAGAGATTCAAGTGATTGTGTGATAGACACATTTTTGTGTCTAATTTGATCTCAATACTATTTATTGTTGGCACTCGATTTTGTACTTATTATGGTGTTTTATGTGTGTGTAGGTATTTTTGGGGAATAAACATTTTTGGAAAATTCGGCTCGAAAAGTTGCTCGGAACACCCCCGGAGGACATTTTCTATTCGGACTCCCATTTTGGTTAAGGGGCACCTCATTTGGGCACCTGCTATTCGCACCCCAGAACATGATAAGGGGAAACCCTTTCTTCTTCGTCTGAAAATAATTTTGGCGGGAAAATAAACTTTGAAAACCCGTCATTCTATGATTTGATTTTGGAGGAATTACAGTGAGATTCAATGGCTGATATTCATTGGGTAACTACATTTGGGCCTAACAGGGTTGGTATGGGTCGATTCTTCGTCTAAATTTGGTTAGATAATCTGATGGAAGGGAACAGAGTCTCTCGGGTTTTTCCGAGCTCTGAGTGTGTGGTCGAGAGGCTTTCGTGCACCGGCTCCGTGTTATACCACTTCTGGAAGATGTATCAGCGTGTAGGGAGTGTGTTTGAAGCATAACAAGGCTCGGAGGAGATTAAAAAGGTTAAGAAAATATTCCCGGAATATTTTCTTTAAAGCCGAGTAATGAAGAAAATATATGGAGTTATGGAGGAGATTTCTCGTGCATGAGAGGCTATAAAAGGTGGTGAGGAGTATTAGAGCGGATATGGAGAGATTGGGAGAGTTGCAGAGCTTCAGAAAATCGAGAAAATCAAGTGGTAGGAAACACCATTTCTGCTGCTGCTGAAGAACACGAAGAACATCAACGCACAAGGGACCGTCGTTTATCAACAGTGATAACGACTCACATTAGTGGGTCGTAGTTCTGGAGACAGTCTTAAAACTACAGCAACAGTGACACTTTACATGTATCGTTCTCTGTAACAGTCCGTTTGTAACAATTAAAACTGTTACAAATCAGGCTTTTCATCTTTTCTCCCTTGTTCATCATTTGTAAACCATTTTTGAGCATTAATAATGATTTTTGAGCAAGTTTACACCATGATGAGCTAGAACCCATCACTGGGACAACGGAGGAAGCTATTTTGCACCCATGTGGTAATTCTATTTAATTCCTTTATGACTATTTGCACTATTATAATTGATTTATGATTTTTCTTGATTATTTGTGAATTCGTTAGATGTCGCATGCTTAGTCTTAGGTACTTTAGATGCGTCATGCTTGTGAATTACATATAATTCTTTATAAAATCTACCTTGGCAAAGAATTAGAGTCGATGTTTGTTATTTTATGAGCTTTAATTGTCCGGAATTAATAGATGGGCCGCATGAATGTGAGAATTGGTGGAATCCCGAGTCCCAGTAACTCTCTTCATCTTGTGACATAAATTGTATATAGTCTCTATTTTTATTATTTTTCTTTATTAAATCCTAAATCGATTTCAACAAGTCCGAGTGAACGACAACTCTACTTACCACTACCCAAAATTCGATCAATTTTTGGCGCCGCCGACGCGGACTTGTGTATTAGATTTGTTTTTAGGTTTTATTTTTATTATTTTTGTTCTTTTTTACCCGTTTTGGTATTTTTGTTTGCTTTCAGATTTGGAGTGGAGCGAAAGAAAAAGAGAAAGTGCTGAAAAGAAAAGCAAAGCCAAAATACGAAAGAAAAGAGAGATCCGGACGGAGTAAAGAAGAAAATTTTGTATATAGTGTAATTATTATTATTATTTTTTTTAGAAACTGTAATTAGGTAATTATTTTTGTAATCTTTTATTTTTGGACTTTTTCTTTATTTTTGGACATTTATTATTTTTAAAACCCTAAGGAAGGGTTAGTTTAAATAAAAACTGCACAGGGAAGGACGACAGTTACGATACTGTCTCGGCCCCTCGGTTCGCACACGACATAGGAGTCGTGGCCCGAGTCGACCTCAACGGTTCATCCCCCGTCTGGAACGGGAGGTAAGAATTCTAAACACCCGCGAATCCCTATCGGCGGGTTTCTCGGATGATTTTGTATGCATATATGTTGAGGTCTTGAATACGGCTGCTTTATTTTCCTAGTAAAGGGCAAGGACTGGCCATACAAGATAAGGGTTCGGATTTCATCACCGTTCTCTTCTTGCCCGCCTTAGGAAAACGATACCAAACGCGAACCTAAGCTTAAAATATCGACTAGAACGAGACCGATAGGGTAACGAGCTTAATAGGAAAGTCATTCGAAAAATATTGGTTACTCTTTTAAGCATACTTCGAAGTTCATGATGGTTTCTGTGAGTTGAATGCGTGACTGCGCCGCCTTGTAATGTGGTGAGGCCTTGGGTATCAAAGCTCCACGCAGCTTCCCTCGCCTCTATTCAACTTACTTAAACTCGGATTGATTCCAGAGGGGTTTTCTTAAATTGTAACGAATTCCCTTTCGAAGGATTAGAAGCTGGTCTAGAAACAATCTAAGTGGAGCTATCATGCTTTTTGTTTGCTAGAAATCAGTAGGTTTGTTGTGGTCGAGTCAGCCTTGTTTGTGTTTGTGTAGAATTCCCTTGCAGTTAGGATGTCAAACTGGTATTACAATAGCCATCACATTAATGAATATGAATATCCAACTGAACAATATGGACATCACTCTTTTTATGACCAGAGTGTGAATAGTGGTTGGGAACGCCAACCTTTTGAAGATTATGGCTCATACCATGGTGAGCCCAATTACTATTCACATGAATACCGGTCATACGAGCAAAATTCCTATAATTCCTCTTCTCTAGATAAGGCGCGTAAGATACTTGAGTCAACGCGTAAGTTAACAGAGTCAACACGTGAGTTTGCTGAGTCAACACGTAGGTTAGAGTTAGAGACGGAAGAAAGAATTGCTCGAATTACTTTGAATTGCCAATACATTGCTTCAAAAATCACCCTTGAAAATGAGGAAAATTTCTATTTACATAATCAAGATGACGAGGTTAGAAATGAAAGCAATACTTTAGATAAGGTTCGACCATCTTCGTATTACTATGATGATGATGATAGTGTTGATGAAGAATCAAGTTTTAGGCGTAGTGATCAGGAATTTGTTACTCCAATTGAGCTTTATAATGATATTTCTGGTTTAAATCCAAATAATTTTAATAATTATTCGCCTATTCAAAATGATAAGGATTTGACTAGAAATACCCCCGTTTTAGACGATGTAGTATTTCCTTTTCACGAAGCCGATGATAGTTTTGAGGAACGAGTTTATTATGAGAATATTGTTTTAGAGTCTAACGATTTAGAAACATTAGACTTAGAAAAAGAAAATGAACTCGTAGAGATAAGTGAGGATGAACCTGACTTAGAAGAATCAATTGACCATTTTCAGGAATCAGATGACCTTGAAATTAGGGAAGTTGTGACTAGTCTTTCTAGAGACACTGAAAACTCTAAGTTTGGGGGTGATTATCATTCTCCGTGTGCCTTAACTCTTAGAAAGGTCCCTAACTTGGGACTTGACATATGTGCCTCAACCATTTTAAAAGATTATCTTCATACACTTTTTCCTGAACCTAGTTGTGTCCATAAAGAAGTTCAGTTGTTAGAAACCCATCCTCTGGTTGATGTGGTTAACCCAGGCTATGATACCAAAATTGACTTTCTTTTCCCACCAAAAACTTTTCTTTCAATTGTGGGAACATATGAGTTACAAATGTGTCAGTTATTAAGTTTTGAGACTAAACCTAATTACTTTAGGAGATTAGGGTCGACACATTTTTCTATGAATGACCACCACCGTGGTCAACTGTGTGAGTCAAATCTGATTGACTTAGAGGATCCCCGAGTATTCAAAGTTAATGTTATGTGCTTCTAAGTTCTTATTCGAGTTTTTCCAGACTCTAGGACCTGAACATTCGGATCTAACTTTTGAGGAAATGCAACCCATGAAAATATGTTATCTAGACCCAGTTATGGAACCTGAACCTAAACCACAGCTAATTGTAGTTGTTTTAAACAGGAAACTAGACAAGGGTATGCTTTATTTGCTAATTTTCTTGGGATGTTGTAGATTCCTTTTACTTGTGATAGCCCTATTTGGTTTTGGTGATCCGCAGTTATTCCGGCTATTACTTTATGATTCTATGAGGTGACTAATTCCTTCCAATGTCTGGCTGAAGACTTTAAAATTAGCACTTCTTGGGAGGTAACCCATGCTCATGCAACACGGTAATATCTTTCCTTAACTCTTTTGCTCCAAGTGGTAACAGTTTCTCATTGTTCATGCTTTTAATTTCATCTTTAGAACATTGAGGACAATGTTAGATTTAAGTTTGGGGGTATGGGAGAAACTTTTTAGTTGCAATAAATAAACTCCAGAGACTAGTAATTTATGCTTATTAAGGTCGGCACTAACCAATCTAAGTGGATGGAAACATGTTGATTGTAGGAGTTGAGAAACCAATCTGATTAGATGGAAACGTCTAGAAGAGTCTATTCATAAAAGCACAGAGCTCAGGTGTTAGAAAAGAAAACATGATAGTTTCGCCATATCCTCGTGATGGAAACATCGAAAGAATCCTGATCACTTCTTTTTCTTTTTCTTTTCTTTTTACCATTGCTAGGGTGAAATAGAGTGACTGAGATACAAAAAAAAAAAAAAAAAAATTGACCAGACCACTAGACCAACCGGAATAAATACAATAAAGTCGACCACTGGTACCCTTGTATATGCCAGCTGAGTTGACCTAGAGTTAGGATTATCGACCACTGGTTCCCTTGTATATGCTAGTGTGTTGATATTAGTCCAGACCAGTATCTCAGTCCATTAGGATAGGTTCACCTTAGTTAACATCATCCACGTTTTTCTCTACATCCATCTTCTCAATATATCCATGTGATTGGTTGACTCCGGTTTATGATGTCTAGAAACTACCTGAGTAGAGCTCTGTCACTTTATATGAATTTTAATATGCTTGAGTGCAAACTCGTGTACAGCAATTGGAATTTTGCATCAGGGTACTTCCTCCTGTAGTCAATAAGTATGCCAACCAAGGAGATTCTTTAGTGCCTTCCAAGGTTCCGCGTAGATAGCTAGGGTCTGGAGTAAAGGTTTTGTGGTTACACCTATGGTAAACCCTCCGGAGACAACACTCCGCCGCTAGGGCCACCTAGCGGTTTAACGGCTTGCTACACGTGCTAAGTGTAGTCATTTTATTTTCTAGAATAAATTTGCTCGAGGACTAGCAAATAATAAGTTTGGGGGTATTCGATAGACACATTTTTGTGTCTAATTTGATCTCAATACTATTTATTGTTGGCACTCGATTTTGTACTTATTATGGTGTTTTATGTGTGTGTAGGTATTTTTGGGGAATAAACATTTTTGGAAAATTCGGCTCGAAAAGTTGCTCGGAACACCCCCAGAGGACATTTGCTATTTGGAATCCCATTTTGGTTAAGGGGCACCTCATTTGGGCACCTGCTATTCGCACCCCAGAACATGATAAGGGGAAACCCTTTCTTCTTCGTTTGAAAATAATTTTGGCGGGAAAATAAACTTTGAAAACCCGTCATTCTATGATTTGATTTTGGAGGAATTACAGTGAGGTTCAATGGCTGATATTCATTGGGTAACTACATTTGGGCCTAACAGGGTTGGTATGGGTCGATTCTTCGTCTAAATTTGGTTAGATAATCTGATGGAAGGGAACAGAGTCTCTCGGGTTTTTCCGAGCTCTGAGTGTGTGGTCGAGAGGCTTTCGTACACCGGCTCCGTGTTATACCACTTCTGGAAGATGTATCAGCGTGTAGGGAGTGTGTTTGAAGCATATCAAGGCTCGGAGGAGATTAAAAAGGTTAAGAAAATATTCCCGGAATATTTTCTTTAAAGCCGAGTAATGAAGAAAATATATGGAGTTATGGAGGATATTTCTCGTGCATGAGAGGCTATAAAAGGTGGTGAGGAGTATTAGAGCAGATATGGAGAGATTGGGAGAGTTGCAGAGCTTCAGAAAATCGAGAAAATCAAGTGGTAGGAAACCACCATTTCTGTTGCTGCTGAAGAACACGAAGAACATCAATGCACAAGGGACCGTCGTTTATCAACAGTGATAACGACTCACATTAGTGGGTCGTAGTTCTGGAGACAGTCTTAAAACTACAGCAACAGTGACACTTTACATGTATCGTTCTCTGTAACAGTCCGTTTGTAACAATTAAAACTGTTACAAATCAGGCTTTTCATCTTTTCTCCCTTGTTCATCATTTGTAAACCATTTTTGAGCATTAATAATGATTTTTGAGCAAGTTTACACCATGATGAGCTAGAACCCATCACTGGGACAACGGAGGAAGCTATTTTGCACCCATGTGGTAATTCTATTTAATTCCTTTATGACTATTTGCACTATTATAATTGATTTATGATTTTTCTTGATTATTTGTGAATTCGTTAGATGTCGCATGCTTAGTCTTAGGTACTTTAGATGCGTCATGCTTGTGAATTACATATAATTCTTTATAAAATCTACCTTGGCAAAGAATTAGAGTCGATGTTCGTTATTTTATGAGTTTTAATTGTCCGGAATTAATAGATGAGCCGCATGAATGTGAGAATTGGTGGAATCCCGAGTCCCAGTAACTCTCTTCATCTTGTGACATAAATTGTATATAGTCTCTATTTTTATTATTTTTCTTTATTAAATCCTAAAATCGATTTCAACAAGTCCGAGTGAACGACAACTCTACTTACCACTACCCAAAATTCGATCATTGTGTGCATGTGTTTATTGAAGATCTAATAAGATTTGAAGACAAAGAAGATATTGAAGATTTCTGATTTGTGGGTTCATAATCTTTGGTGTGCACAATACTTGTTTCAGTAAAAGAGGATCCAATTAATAATCGGTTTATCTTTGTGATAGATTGGATTGATTAATTGAGTAGATCGGCATCAACACAATTCTTTGGATTAATAATGTTGTTGGCTTAATCTTAAACGATTACTTCGGTAATTGAATATAAGATAGATCTAAGGACCTGACGAAGGAGTTTATGTTAAGATAAATGGAAGAGCCTTTGTCCAACTTATATCACTTGGTTGAATAGAGTTGATACCAAACATATTTGTTATTCCTTTACTGTTTGGAATACGAACCAAAGGAATTGTTCCAAGTACGTGACTAAGGTCGGAGGCGTATGAATACAGACGGAACTAGGTGAACTATAGGTTTAGTTGCTTGGTCTAAACTATACAAAGTTAGGTGTAATTTTGTGTAGCGGCTTAATCCTGAGAGTATTCAATTATGTACAAGGTCCCGGGGTTTTTATTCATTTGCGGTTTCCTCGTTAACAAAATCTTGTTGTGTCATTTACTTTATATTTCCGCATTATAATTGTTTTATTATAATTAAAGTAAATTTTCCTATTTACTTGATAAGTGAATCCTATTGTGTTTGGTTAAGTCCGAACCTTTTTATCAAGTAACATACTTCGTTGTTGTATTGTCTCGATCTCGTATCCATAGACGATCACACGAAGTGTGAACCGATTAGTTGTATTGTCTCGACTCAGTCCATAGACAATTACTTTCGGAGAAAGGACTTATAGGTAGGAAATTTTTTAGCTTGAGGTATATTTGGGTACCCTCGCCTTTTCATATAGGAAAGGTTGATTGGTCTCAATTATACGAAGTTGGTTTGATTTTGTATAGCGGCTTAATCCTGAGAGTATTCAATTCTGGACAAGGTCCCGGGGTTTTTCTTCATTTGCGGTTTCCTCGTTAACAAAATCTTGCTGTGTCATTTACTTTTATTTTCCGCAATTATAATTGTTGTTATTATAATTTAAAGTAAATTACACAAACGTTAATTCCTATTTACTTGATAAGTAATCCTATTGTGTTTGGTTAAGTCCGAACCTTTTATCAAGTAAACATACTTCGTCGTTGTATTGTCTCGATCCCATATCCATAGACGATCACACGAAGTGTGAACTGATTTGTTGCATTGTCTCGACTCAGTCCATAGACAATTACTTTCGGAGAAAGGACTTATAGGTGGAAAAGTTTAAGATTGAGGTATATTTGGGTACCCTCATCTTTTCATTATAGCAACGCAATTGCACCGAAATTTCGTTAAGCAAAAAACACTTGATACCCAACAATAAAGAAGATACCAAACAATAAGCCAAATAAATTGACACATTTTTTCTTAACCGGAAACAATTGAATCACACACACACCCACACACACACACATCCATACACTTCATAATGGAATATATCAATTGTACCGAAATTTTATTAAGCAAAAGAAAAATATATGCAATATAAACATGCTTTTCTTAAACAGGAAAACGATTAACTAACAAATTCGTTACCTCAGATTCCGCATCCTCATCTCCCCAGAAAGATATATCATTAAGCGCAAGTTTACATAAGAACTCTCCCCCGGTATGTTGTCATCCTCTCGCAATAACAAAAGAACAACAACAAAGACAAACTTTACCAGAGAAAGGTTGAATCGGTTTTAACTAATGCGTGCCAATAGCAAAAGTTGAAAACCCGAAACACATATGTTATGCTAAACACAACTCATGTAAACACAAATTGATTCAACATATTGTGACTTTTCACATATGAGTTTCAATCGGAACACCTTATGATCCTTTGATAAAGCCTACCAACATGGGCTAGAACTTAATCTCGCTAAATCAAAAAGCCACACAAAACCATAAGGGTTCACATCATATGAGATCGAATATTAAGGTTAATGAAAACCGAAATCAGACATCCCATAAACCTAAAACACATAGCAAAAATATAGACATTCAAGCACATGCTATGTAATCGGAAACTATCACAAGAAAAATTATAAAATAATAATTTTATTCATAAATAATGATAGTTTTATTCAAAAATAAAACTTATACAATAATCGAAATAAACCAATAAATTGATGTTTATTTTCCTTGAAAGATCTTTGAACAGTTTTCTCAAAGATCATATTCAATATCCTCCAATTTCTCGGGATCTTCATCAATATCATCACGACTGATTTCCCGGATTATGCACACAATACCTTGATTATGTTCACAGGCTAAAGCATTAACCTTTCGATTAATATTCCGAGCATACTCCCTGTGACTACTAATTTTCCCATAGTCTACATAATGTATACAGCTCGGAGAATCGAATACTAAGTAGTGTTGATACCTCTGTTGAACTAATAATGCTAAGTAATAAAAGATACCCAAGATCACGATAATAACAAAGAACAATAATACGAAGTAAATGCTACTAAGCTATTACGAGACACAAGAGATTACGTGGTTCGACTTTTGTCTACGTCCACGAGGTAATGAGTGATTTTTTTGTATTAAGTTGTGGTGGTTACAAAGGATCTTAAATGCTTCCCAAAGTAATAGAGAGAACTCAAGTTGAAGTAAATACTTAAATTCTAAACATTAAAGAGGTATAAGTTTAAGACTAGATCTCCTTCTCCTAGATATTGAATTCCCTTATTTTGTAGGTGAAGCTTGGTATTTATAGTCCCTTCGGCTCCAGATATATCTTTGCTGTCTTTGGGTCCATCGTCCCCTGATATACCTTCCGTACAAATGGTACCTTCGTTCACCGCTTTCTCTCTCCAGTCAAACTCTGCCACCTCAGCTAACCCATGTTCCTTCGGGAACTACCCATCCTCAGTACAGATTGTACCTTCGTTCACCGCTAGTCTCCGCCATTTAGACCCTGCCACCTCATCTCTCTCCATGTGCTTTGGTTTGGCGTGTAAATAAGAAATGTATGCATTAAATGTTGATTGGATATGTCATCTACTTCTGTCCTTTCGCCAGCTGCCGCTCTCTAGACTAGGTTCTACTTTTTCATCTTAGCCGTCGAGGTATCCCTCCTTGGAATGGGATAAAGTAGATCTGCGAAGGTGTCCTATGTTACTCAGATTCCTATGTGTAGCGAGGGCTACACAGTTATCCTGCATGCGACCACTAAAACCGTGACATGTGCTCCACAGAATATTGGTATTCACAGTTTGCCCCTTTTCTTTCATATTCTATCGTTTGGTAGGATTGGAAGAAAAACTTCCATAACGCCGCCATTTTTTGCACGTACCGGTTGGGTGGTCCCCATGCGTCCTTTCATGCAATAACTTCCCCTTGAATTTCGGGACATCCAAATTTTTGGATTCTCTAGCCGCCTATAAGAAGAGAATAAAAGTAGTAATTTTATTAACTTTCCCCTCTCTTCATGAATTGTCGCTCTCCATCCTTTTCTCAGATATTTCCTTTTTCTTCCGCTTTCAACTGTTATTCTTCCATCGACTCCAAAAATCTCTTGCTCTTCAGCGTTCGAACATCATATACAGGTTAGTGATCTTTCGCTTCTTCTTTAGTCTTTTGAACCTTTACCTTGGATTCGCCTTGCTCCGATTTTGGTTGCTCGTTCTTGAATGTTGGTACCGTAGCAAGGATAAGACTACTCTGAAGTCTTATGACCCCTTTGCTACTGGGAGGTCTAAGCATGAGAATTATACCCTTGCCAACTTCAATGCTACTTATACTGATGCCATGCAGAAAAGCAATCTTCTTCCTTGGAGTGTTGGTCAGCGTCGTATTCATGTTACTGCCAAGAAGATTAGGGAAGGCAATAGCCTTCGTTTGCTGAAGGAGATTGACAAGAATGGGTTGACTGTCATCCCCTACTCTGCTAAGCTTTTCTTGCCTAAGCTTGATCGCATTCGACTGGATCATGATGGTCGTTAGGCGCGTACTCATCTTCGTGTTGTGGGTCCTTGTGATAGGTGTTGTAAACACCTTTTTATTTATCTATTGTTTATGCTTTCTTTGCTACTTTTCTTGTAAATTATGTATCTTATGTGTGCTTTTGAGTTATTTAGGTACTTTGGAGTCATTGAGAGCAAAAGAAGAAGAAATAGGCGAAAAAAGGCAGAAGCGTCATTTCGTTGCAAGCGCTATTGGGAGTAAAGCTACGGATAAGGGGAGGATCAGCTGAGTTTGTTTAGAGGTTGCTGATTTTGGCAGCCCTTATCAGGGTGATGGTGCCTAGATAAATCCCACTCATTACCAGGTCCTAGACTTCAGCAGGAAATTGATTTCTCAATCATTTTCTTTTGAGTTCAGAGAAGAGTGAAATAGGATGAACGGCTGCAGAGAGAAACGGGAGTTGAGAAGGGTTATAGTAAGAAGTTGTAGCTGAGGCGATGGGATTTGTTAGAGTCTGTTCAAGAAAGGAAGATGACCGCTTCCACAACAGATAGTTATCAACACAAGCAAGGGTTTCAAGCTCAGATCTCAGAAATTGATGGAAGAATTAAGGTAGTGGGTTAATTTGGTAGAGAATTAGAAGGGTTAATTTGGCAGATGGGTTCTCACCATTTCGAGTTACAGTGGCTGAGATTTGTTGTTGTTGTCGAATCGATTCAAGAAGAAGGGTTTCTGTAACTGGAGATGGGGTTTGCTGGTGTTGCTGCTGGTGACGAGATGAAGAAGATTATGAAGTTGGTTGCTGAGGGATGAATTTGATATCGATTGAAACTGGTAAAGATACAGATGAATTTCTTAAGCTTTGATGGAAGAATTTCTGCTGCTGTTAATATAAAAACGGGATCTGATAACAACACGCTGTTGCCGTGAGTCAATGGGTTCTAGTGGTTGAGATGGGAGATTGAAGCTAAGCTTAGATGAATGTTAGGTTGTTGTTGCAGTAGAAGAAATTGAATCCCTGAGTTAAAAATTAAAAGTGATTGAAGCCAGGGATGAACTGAAGTTAGACGAGCTCTATTGCTGCAGCTCGAGTTGTTGTTGTTTCTGGTGTAATGGCAATGGAGTTGAGGGTCTGAAATGTTTGCAGTTCAAGTTAGAGGTCACAGCTGGGATTTGAGCAAAGTGGATGGATTTTGAAGCAACCAAGAACCAGGGTTTGCAAGTGGATATGGAACTGGTGGTAACAATGGCTTGTGGCAATGTTGGTGTTTGTGTTGCAGTGCACCTAAGGAAATGTCTTTGGTGGTGCAGTAGTTATAGTTACAGTAGGGAAAGAATTGAGATGCTGATGTTGTGGGTGTTGCCACAGATAAAAATGAATGGTAAGCAATGAATTTTGAATGAGCTGTGAAGTGAGTAACTGGTGCAGGTATATGCAGTAGCAGATGGGGGTTGAGCTGAAGGATTGAATGAGTATCAAAGACTGGCAGTTTTGCTGTAAGATGGTGATGTTTGTATGTGCATTGGCTAGGCATGACTCAAGTGAAATAATGGAGCTGTGGTTGGTGGTTGAATTGGTGGCTTGGTTCTGTTGATAGAAGAACAAAGAAGGATTGAGTATGGTGCTGGAAAGGAGAATGCAGCTGATGGCTGCCATATGAGCATGTTGTTGAGATGTTGTTGCTGGTAATCGGGAGTTTCCAAGGAATGGAATGTGCAGGTTCGCCGCAATGACCAAGAATGTTGGTTGTCTAGAAGGGAATGAATGAAATGGAGCATGGCACTGTTTAGATGAATGTTAGGAACTTCACAGGAGAGAACTGTTGCAGCTGAAGGAATTGGTTGTTTGGTTATGATGGCTTTGGTTGTCTTGAATGGCTTGAGCACATATTGCAGGTGGGAATGAAGTGGATCGGTGGCGCTGTGCTGCTGTTGATTGCGAGGCTGCGACTCAAGAGTATGCAAGAATACGAGAGAAGAGCTGAACAGGAGGAGGGATGGATTTGGAGTTCTTGTGCTGAGAAGAATTGACAGAGTCAAATGGATGAATGGAGGAGTAGGAGCAGTTCAAAATGTGGTACATGTCTGAGATGCAGTTCAGGTGTTGTTTGTGGCATTGGTTATTGTCAGGGCAGATGAAGTTGTTATGCTAGATGGCCTGAACTGAGATGGACTATAGGGTTGGAATTGATAGTGTAGGTTGTGAAGCGCCATCTTGGTGCAACACAGCTCTGGCATGTGCACAATGGCTTAGGCCATGGCATCTCAAACAAGTCAGCTCAGTTAAATCACCTGACTAGCTGATTCGGTTCTGACTCAACCTGACCCGGTGTTGACTCGATTGACTTACCGAGTTGACCCGACTTCACTCAGTTGAACCGACTCGACCGAGCTGACTCGTTGACCGGTGACCGGGTGGACTTTGCCGGTCACCTGAGATGCATGCCGACGACTTCTCCGGCCAATTTCCGGCCACAATACCAGTTTTCCGGTGACAGCTTTTTGGGGCATATTTTCTACATGGGTTTTTCTCACATATGGGCTTGGTGGACTTCTATCTATTGGACCTTTGAGATTAGACCTAATTTTGGAAACAAGAGAGCTATTTAAAGGAAAGTCTTCTACAACTTTGGGAAACACATATTATTCTTGGAACTTGGAGAGAGCCGCTTTTGTTTACGCTTCTAGGGTTTGCTTTTGTTCATCTTCTTCTATTCAATTAATATTTTTATGATGAACTCCATAGCTATGAGTAGCTAAACAATTATTATTGGTTATGGGATAAAGTTGATTTCTCAACATGTTATTTGAATCTATGAATTAGTTTTGTCTCAATAATTTATTGTTTGTGATTCACAATTAATAGTGTTATATGATTTGAATACTTGTTAGGTTGATTCCGGAATCAATCCGATTTGCATTCATCTCTAGAGCTATATTAGGTTTTTCAATACGAAAAAGTTGTTTATCCCTGATTCTAAGTAGCATAATTGTGGGTAGTGCTTGTAGTGATATATCCTACTAGTCACAAGTGAATCATAACTTTTGTTAAAACGGATTAGTGCTTTTACACGTTCGTTTGCATTGATTAGTCTTATTCCATAGAACTTATTGCTTTTAGGGAGTTAAACTTGATTGTGCTTTTACACTTTAGGTTGCTTTCTAGGAAGAATTCACATATGCATCTTTTAATGTGGTTGTGATGAAATCAGGGAATTAGCGGGATATACTTGCGATCAAGGTATCCTAGGACTTTTAGTAAATGAGAGATTAGAATACCAATTCTAATCGTTGATGAAAATACATGTTTGTGAATGATACTATCCCGTGACCAATATCTTCTCCTTATTGATTATTTGAATTATTTTATTACTTTCAATTATTTTTATTGATTAGATAAAACAAAAATCCCCCTTGGTTACTAAGAAACTGAAATCGCATAACAACAATTGCCTCTCTGTGGATACGAACTCTTTCTTATCACGTACTTCATTTATATTTAGTAGAGTGAGAAAGTGAAATTATTTTTGCTCGGCTGACAACCGGTCAAATTTTGGCGCCGTTGTCGGGGAGGCATACGGCTTGTTATTAAGTTTTTAGTTTCTTTTTATAATTTCTGCTTTTATATTTGCCTTTTGTTTCTTGTCTTGTTTCTCACTTGTTTGCGAGAATTGTTTTCAGGTACCTAATCCCTGGCTCCTAAAGCTTGGAATTATCCAAGGTGCGGGATAGCTACTCGAAGAGGCACAATACTCCAACCAAGTAAAGATACAATGGAAGAACAAGAGTTGGAAACGGAAGAAGAGACTTTCCATCAAGAAGAAGCAGTTTTAGAACAAGAGGTTCCGGGTGAACAAGAACCACCTTTTGAAGAAAAAGAAGAAACAATGGGTGATGCAAATCGTTCACTCAAGGACTTGGCTTCTCATAGGCTTGATACACAACAGGGGTGTATTCAAACAAACTCTACTTTTGAGATCAAGCCGGGGTTGCTTAGAGAATTACCAAAGTTCCATGGCACGGTGAATGAAGACCCAAACAAGCATCTTATGGACTTCCACACCATTGTCACGGCCATGCTTCCAGCGGATGTTGAGGCGGATGGTGCAATGTTAAAAGTTTTCCGTTTCTCTTTGATGGATAGTGCTAAGGATTGGTTGTACTATTTGCCTCCCGGAAGTGTCACAACATGGAATGGGCTGAAGAAACTCTTTTTAGAGAGATATTTTCCTGCATCAAAGGCTACTCAAATTTGCAAGGAGATTTGTGGGATGAAGCAAAATGTGGGAGAATCCTTATATGAATGTTGGGAACGATACAAGAGATTGGTGGCAAGCTGCCCTCACCACCAATTCAGTGACGCTATGATCATCCAATACTTCTATGAAGGACTTCAATCAAGTGATAGGAATCTTCTTGACGCTGCGAGTGGTGGTGCACTAGTGAGCAAGATGGTGGCACAAGCTAGAGAGTTAATTGAAAACATGGCAGAAAACTCCCAACAATTCTTGAGTCGTGGTTCGGATGTGCTTCTTAGGAAAGTGAATGAAGTGAGCGAGGTCGAGGAACTTCGTCAACAAATGGGTAACATGACAGCAATCATGCAACAAGTTGCAGCCGCGATGATACCAAGTTCCTCTCAAGCTTATGAAGATGAGCAAGCTAATGCGGTCTTTCCAAATCAACAAAGACGGTATGATCCATACTCTAACACTTACAATCCGGGATGGAGATATCACCCCAATTTTAGCTATGCCAACAAACAAGGAGCGGTTCAACAACCTACCTTCAACTTTCCAAGTGGATTTCAACCTCAACAACAACAATTCCAGCCGAGACAACAATTTCAGCAACCACAAGCACAACAATCAATGCAAAATCAAGTTTCTGATATCGATTCAAAGCTTCAAACAATGATGCAAGGCATTTCTACTATGGTTAAAGAAAGTCAGCAGAAAACTAAGAGTGCTATCAAGGAATTGCAAACACAAATGGGCTCCATGGCTATTGAGTTGAACCAATTGAAGGCACAAAATAGTGGGAAACTCCCTTGTCAACCTATTAACCCAAAAGACGGTGTCAATGCTATTACGTTGAGAAGTGGTACACAACTTGTGCAACCCGAAGTTACTGATTCGGGCAAGGTGGAAACACCAAAGGAACCTGTTTTGGAGGAGAAGAATGAGGATTCTCCCCAAACTTCTGAGGTACCTATTCCTAACTCTAAAACTCTGGTTTCTACTTATGTTCCTCCTTTACCTTTTCCTCGAAGATTTGCAAGTTCTAAGAAGGCGGAACTAGAAAAGGAGATTTTAGACGTTCTAAAGAAGATCCATGTGAACATACCACTCATTGATGCTATTAAGCAAGTTCCAAAGTATGCAAAGGTGTTGAAGGACTTGTGTACCAATAATCAAAGGCTCAAAGGTAATGAAGTGCTTAGTGTGGGGGAGAATGCTTCGGCAATCTTACAACACAAACTCCCACTTAAGTGCAAGGATCCCGGTAGTTTTGACATTCCCGTCACAATTGGTAACACAACATTTAACAAAGCTATGTTGGATCTAGGTGCATCCGTTAATGTTATGCATGCATCAATGTATAATTCACTTGATCTTGGTCCTCTTAAAAAGGCTGAAATTGTATTGCAATTAGCCGATCGCTCTAATGTCTACCCAATGGGTATTGTTGAGGATGTTCTTGTGCAGGTTAATCAACTTGTATTTCCAGCTGACTTTTGTGTGTTAGAGATGAATGAAGGGTCACCAGACTCGTCTCTTCTATTGCTACTTGGGCGTCCCTTCATGAAAACGGCGAAAACCATAATTGATGTGGACAAGGGAACGTTGACCATGGAGTTTGATGGAGAAACAATACGTTTCAACATTTTCGAGACGATGAGATATCCTAGTGATGTCCACTCTTGTTTATCCATTGATGTTATGGATACATTGGCACAACAAATGTTTGAATTAAATGGTGATGATGCTTTGGAAACCGTGTTAACTACATCCATGGATAATGGTGTAGAGTGTGGTAATGAAGTCAAGGAATCCCTTGGTGATCTTAATTCACTACAAGGATGCCCGGAAACTCATAATATCTCTTTTATTTCTTTACCATGCAGTGATAAAAAGCTTGTACCTTCAATTGTTAAATCTCCAAAGTTAGAATTGAAACCTCTTCCTGATCACCTAGAGTACTTGTACTTGGGTGATAATGAAGAGTTACATGTGATTGTTTCTAATGAGCTTAGTGATTTACAGGATCAAAAACTTCTAAGGGTGCTAAGGAAATACAAGACGGCCATAGAATGGACAGTTGCCGATATCAAGGGTATAATACCTGCCGTTTGTATGCACAAGATTCGTTTGGAGGACGATGCAAAGCCTACAAGGGAAGCGCAACGTCGTTTGAATCCTCCCATGATGGAATTTGTGAAAAAGGAGATACTAAAGCTTTTGGAAGTAGGTGTTATCTACCCCATATCCGATAGTAAGTGGGTGAGCCCGGTACAAGTAGTACCAAAGAAATCAGGCGTGACGGTGGTGGAGAATGATAAGAACGAACTTGTCCCAACTCGTGTGCAAACCGGTTGGAGGGTTTGTATTGATTATAGAAAATTGAATGCCACCACTAGGAAAGATCATTTTCCATTGCCTTTTATTGATCAAATGCTTGAACGTTTAGCTGGACACTCTTACTATTGTTTCCTTGATGGCTATTCAGGTTATAATCAGATTGTGATAGCACCGGAGGATCAAGAGAAATCCACTTTCACTTGTCCTTTCGGTACTTTTGCTTATAGAAGGATGCCTTTTGGCTTGTGCAATGCTCCAGCTACCTTTCAAAGGTGTATGGTAAGTATCTTTTTAGAATATGTTGAAAACATAATCGAAGTGTTCATGGACGACTTTAGTGTCTTTGGTGATTCATTTGACCTTTGCTTGAATAATTTGTCTCTAATCCTTGAACGATGTGTTGAAACAAACCTTGTGCTGAATTGGGAGAAGTGTCATTTCATGGTAACTCATGGCATAGTTTTAGGCCATATAATATCTTCTAAAGGCTTGGAAGTTGATAAATCTAAGATAGACCTTATTCGTGCTCTAACCCCTCCCACTACGGTGAGGGAGATACGCTCTTTTCTTGGTCATGCAGGTTTCTATCGAAGATTCATCAAGAATTTTTCCAAGATAGCATCACCACTTTGTAACCTATTGCAAAAAGATGTGGTTTTTAACTTTGATGAAAAGTGTATGGTGGCATTCAATCGTTTGAAAGAATTTTTGATTTCAGCCCCTATCATTAAACCACCGGATTGGAGCAAGCCTTTTGAGCTCATGTGTGATGCAAGTGACTATGCGGTTGGTGCGGTGCTTGGGCAACGTGTGGGGAAGATTCCTCATGCTATTTATTATGCTTCTAGAACGTTAAATGAGGCCCAACAAAACTACACAACCACTGAAAAAGAGTTGTTAGCCATTGTTTTTTCTTTAGAAAAGTTTCGCTCTTATCTAATTGGTACAAAAGTTGTTGTCTTTTCTAATTGGTACTTGCTTACAAAGAAAGAGGCGAAACCGAGGCTCATACGATGGATTTTACTCTTGCAAGAGTTTGATATTGAGATCAAAGACAAGAAAGGAATTGAGAACACCGTTGCGGATCACTTGAGCCGCCTTGCTGTGGACGAGACTATCCCATTGCGTGAAAGTTTCCCGGATGAGAAACTATTCTCAATTGCCTTTGGCGAACCATGGTACGCTGATATTATTAATTACTTAGTTTCTAAACAAATCCCAAAGAACTTGTGTCGTGCTGAGAGGGACAAACTTAAGAAGTTAGGGAACCGATACATATGGGATGATCCATACTTGTGGAAACATGGTAGTGACCAAGTAATAAGAAGGTGCGTTCCCGAATCTGAATTTAATTCTGTCTTGTCTTTTTGTCACTCTTATGCTTGCGGAGGACACTTTGGGAGTAAGAGAACCGCTCACAAGGTACTTGAAAGCGGTTTCTATTGGCCAACTTTGTTTAAGGATGCACATATATTTTGTACAACTTGTGATTGGTGCCAAAGAACAGGCAATCTAGGTGCCCGAAATCAAATGCCACAGACTTTTATTCAATTTATTGAAGTTTTTGATGTATGGGGTATTGATTTTATGGGTCCTTTCGTCAACTCCCATGGGAATTTTTATATCTTACTTGTTGTTGATTATGTCTCGAAATGGGTGGAAGCTAAGGCCACCCCAACTAATGATTCTAAAGTGGTTTCAGATTTTGTGCAAGCTAATATTTTTGCAAGGTTTGGAATTCCAAGAGCCATAATTAGCAATGGGGGTTCTCACTTCAAAAACAGGATTTTACAAAGCTTGTTGAAGAAGTACAATGTGTCGCATAAGATTGCAACACCTTATCATCCCCAAACAAATGGACAAGCCGAGGTGTCTAACCGAGAGGTGAAATCCATTCTAGAAAAGACGGTGAACCCAACAAGGAAAGATTGGAGCATACGACTTAATGATGCTTTGTGGGCGTATAGAACCACATACAAGACACCTATCGGGATGTCTCCCTTTAGGCTTGTGTATGGTAAACCTTGTCATTTACCCATTGAAATTGAGCATAAGGCGTTTTGGGCTATTAAGCAATGCAATATGGAGATGGATGGGGCTGGAAAGCAAAGGAAGTTACAACTCCAAGAGCTAGAGGAGCATCGCAATGATGCATTTGAAAGCTCACGCATTTATAAGGAAAAGACGTCATTATTAAAAAGCTTTTTTCATGATAACATGATTTCTAGGAAACAATTTTGCATTGGGTTATATTAGGTTAGAAAGTGCTTTTGTTTAATTCTCGCTTGCATTTATTTTAGGAAGGGGTAAATTAAGGTCACGATGGATCGGACCTTTTATTGTTACTAATGTGTTTTCTCATGGTGCGGTGGAAATTGTAGCATAGCTATTTTGAGAGAAAGAACTTAAAGTTAATGGGCACCGGTTGAAACCATATTATGAGAATTTCACTTAATCAAAAGTGGTGGAAGGAGTTAACTTTGTGGATGTACTCCCTCCGGAGGAGTCGTGGAGAAAGCAAGGAGATAGTCTGGCCGACGACTTTAAACCAAGCGCTAAATGGGAGGCAACCCATCGGATGGGAGGCAACCCATTGGATGAGTATTTCTTGTCTTGTTTTTAGTTTTTTCTTGTCTTGTTTTTTTTTTATTTTTTCTGATTTCTTGTCACATATCATGTTAGAATTTCCCACCTTGACTTACTTTGGACGATTTAATTTACATTGAGGACAATGTAAAGTTTAAGTGTGGGGGAGTGGTTAAGCATTTGCATTGTAAATTTTTCATGAAATTTTCAATTTTTTGTAAAATAGTGAATAAGAAAACTCCAACTTGTGGTTAGTTTAGAGTCATAGTGTATACATGTCGCTAAGATTACATCGAGAATCTCATAAGAGTGACTGAACTTAGAGATGACAGAGAACATGATCGGGTTTCTTACTTGTATGAGAGTTAAAGTTGGATTTAACCATGCCAGTGGCAAATAAGGTGCAAACTGAATTCGATATTAGAGTAGTGGTCCCCTATAGTGGAGACTACCCATGTTACATAATGTGAGGCACCGACCTTTAATTCTTTGTACCTGTCTAAATATGTGCTTTTAGAGTGTGTGTCACCGTACGTAAATTCCGGGCAGAATGGTGAGCTGCCCAACCTCCCACCAATAGAAGCACTATTTTGATCTCTTGAGTGATATTTTTATCAACCATGATGGTGACATCGAATTGCTAACTTACATACCACTTGTAATCTTGTTCGCGATTAGCACCATCCACTTTATCTCTCTACACCAACAGGTCCATAGAAACACCATCATCATCAAAAAGAGGAGCATCACAAATTCGAAGGGAAGTTGAACACGTTCAAGGTTTACAAGCAACGGTACAGAATAAGCGGATTTCAGATTCAAGTAAAGCAACAAGACAAGGAGCAAAATTTTTACAAGTTGAAGACTATTGTGCAAGAGTGAAAATTATCAAGGATGAGAATTCGAGAAGTTTATGATATCAAGACATACAAGTTGTGAAGAATCAAGCGGTAAAGTACTTACACCATGGCCTTGTACTTATATTTTTATTTTATTTGTATTTTACTTTCTCTTGTCTCAAAAAAAAAAAAAAAAGGGTTTGTATAGTTCGTTTTTAGTTTTGTATTCTTTCAATAAAGCCAATGGAAGAAGGAATATCTACAATGAAGTTTCAAGCAATAAGGAATTATAGGAAAGAGTTACATTGTCAAGATTCTACGAAGTTCAAGAGTTATCATCAAGAGTTGAAGACCGAAGACGAAGATGAAGACACCGATTGAAGACCGAAGACGTATCTATGGATGCTGTGAGAGTGGTGCTAGCTGCACGTCGAACGGATAACGAGGTAAGTAAGCATATTCCCACCTTCGTTAAGTGGTTGATTTCCTTTCTTAGAGATCGTCAGAAAAAATGGGTTTTCAAAATATTAAAAGATGTGGGTTTTCAAAACAATTCGGAGGGTTTGCCTTCCTACTATTCAACGTGTCGCATGATTCTCTCTTCATTCCTACCTGGACACATGTGTGACCCATAAAAAGTTGTTTATTATTGAGAGCAACTTCATAAAACCCTTTCTTGTGAGGCAGAGTCGAGACTTTTGATCACTCCGAACCCGAATTTCTGTCGAGAAGGGATGGTTATTTCTCTCTCAACTTTTAAGGATGAAATTGTGTTCATTTATGTGTCTAACTTCTTATGACTAGTGTGCAGAATTTCTATGTCTTCTTAGCGCGTTGGATGCTATCATTATGGAGAACTAGTAAGTTGGAAAAGTAGGTTTTGTGGGTATATCTCTACTAAACCCTCACGAGACTATAACTAGTCCACTAGGGACACCTAGGGGTTTAAAGGCTTGTAATACGTGCTAAGTGTGACCGCAGCCTCGACGACACGGAGTTGTATGTATGTTTTAGAATTTGTTTTGTTTGATTTGCTCGAGGACTAGCAAAGTCTAAGTGTGGGGGAATTTGATAGGTGTTGTAAACACCTTGTTATTTATCTATTGTTTATGCTTTCTTTGCTACTTTTCTTGTAAATTATGTATCTTATGTGTGCTTTTGAGTTATTTAGGTACTTTGGAGTCATTGAGAGCAAAAGAAGAAGAAATAGGCGAAAAAGGGCAGAAGCGTCATTTCGTTGCAAGCGCTATTGGTAGTAAAGCTACGGATAAGGGGAGGATCAGCTGAGTTTGTTTAGAGGTTGCTGATTTTGGCAGCCCTTATCAGGGTGATGGTGCCTAGATAAATCCCACTCATTACCAGGTCCTAGACTTCAAAGACGGGAAATTGATTTCTCAATCATTTTCTTTTGAGTTCGAGAAAAGAGTGAAATAGGATGAATGGGTGCAGAGAGAAACGGGAGTTGAGAAGGGTTATAGTAAGAAGTCAGTAGCTGAGGCGATGGGATTTGTTAGAGTCTGTTCAAGAAAGGAAGATGAATGCTTCCACAACAGATGGTTATCAACACAAGCAAGGGTTTCAAGCTCAGATCTCAGAAATTGATGGAAGAATTAAGGTAGTGGGTTAATTTGGTAGAGAATTAGAAGGGTTAATTTGGCAGATGGGTTCTCACCATTTCGAGTTACAGTGGCTGAGATTTGTTGTTGTTGTCGAATCGATTCAAGAAGAAGGGTTTCTGTAACTGGAGATGGGGTTTCTTTGGTGTTGTTGCTTTGGTGATGAGATGAAGAAGATTATGAAGTTGGTTCTTTGAGGGATGAATTTGATATCGATTGAAACTGGTAAAGATATAGATGAATTTCTTAAGCTTTGATGGAAGAATTTCTAGCTGCTTTGTTAATATAAAAACGGATCGATAACAACACGCTGTTGCCGGGAGTCAATGGGTTCTAGTGGTTGAGATGGGAGATTGAAGCTAAGCTTAGATGAATGTTAGGTTGTTGTTGCAGTAGAAGAAATTGAATCCCTGAGTTAAAAATTAAAAGTGATTGAAGCCAGGGATGAACTGAAGTTAGATGAGCTCGAGCTATTGTTGTTTCTGGTGTAATGGCAATGGAGTTGAGGGTCTGAAATGTTTGCAGTTCAAGTTAGAGGTCACAGCTGGGATTTGAGCAAAGTGGATGGATTTTGAAGCAACCAAGAACCAGGGTTTGCAAGTGGATATGGAACTGGTGGTAACAATGGCTTGTGGCAATGTTGGTGTTTGTGTTGCAGTGCACCTAAGGAAATGTCTTTGGTGGTGCAGTAGTTATAGTTACAGTAGGGAAAGAATTGAGATGCTGATGTTGTGGGTGTTGCCACAGATAAAAATGAATGGTAAGCAATGGATTTTTAATGAGTTGTGAAGTGAGTAACTGGTGCAGGTATATGCAGTAGCAGATGGGGGTTGAGCTGGAGGATTGAATGAGTATCAAAGACTGGTAGTTTTGCTGTAAGATGGTGATGTTTGTATGTGCATTGGCTAGGCATGACTCAGGTGAAATAATGGAGCTGTGGTTGGTGGTTGAATTGGTGGCTTGGTTTTGTTGATAGAAGAACAAAGAAGGCTTGAGTCTGGTGTTGTAAAGGAGAATGCAGCTGATGGCTGCCATATGAGCCTGTTGTTGAGATGTTGTTGCTGGTAATCGGGAGTTTCCAAGGAATGGAATGTGCAGGTTCACCGTAATGACCAGGAATGTTGGTTGTCTAGCAGGGAATGAATGAAATGGTGCATGGCACTGTTTAGATGAATGTTAGGAACTTCACATGAGAGAACTGTTGCAGCTGAAGGAATTGGTTGTTTGGTTATGATGGCTTTGGTTGTCTTGAATGGCTTGAGCTCATATTGCAGGTGGGAATGAAGTGGATCGGTGGCGCTGTGTTGTTGTTGATTGCGAGGCTGCGACTCAAGAGTATGCAGGAATGCGAGAGAAGAGCTGAACAGGAAGAGGGCTGGATTTGGAGTTCTTGTGCTGAGAAGAATTGACAGAGTCAAGTGGATGAATGGAGGAGTAGGAGCAGTTCAAAATGTGGTACAGGTATGAGATGCATTTCAGGTGTTGTTTGTGGCATTGGTTATTGTCAGGGCAGATGAAATTGTTATGCTAGATGGCCTGAACTGAGATGGACTATAGGGTTGGAATTGATAGTGCAGGTTGTGAAGCGCCATCTTGGTGCAACACAGCTCTGGCATGTGCACAATGGCTTAGGCCATGGCAGCTCAAACAAGTCAGCTCAGTTAGATCACCGGACTAGCTGATTCGGTTCTGACTCAACCTGACCCGGTGTTGACTCGGTTGACTTACCGAGTTGACCCGACTTCACTCAGTTGACCCGACTCGACCGAGCTGACTCGTTGACCGGTGACCGGGTGGACTTTGCCGGTCACCTGAGATGCTTGCCGACGACTTCTCCGGCCAATTTCCGGCCACAATACCAGTTTTCCGACGACAGCTTTTTGGGGCATATTTTCTACATGGGTTTTTCTCACATATGGGCTTGGTGGACTTCTATCTATTGGACCTTTGAGATTAGACCTAATTTTGGAAACAAGAGAGCTATTTAAAGGAAAGTCTTCTACAACTTTGGGAAACACATATTATTCTTGGAACTTGGAGAGAGCCGCTTTTGTTTACGCTTTTAGGGTTTGCTTTTGTTCATCTTCTTCTATTCAATTAATATTTTTATGATGAACTCCATAGCTATGAGTAGCTAAACAATTATTATTGGTTATGGGATAAAGTTGATTTCTCAACATGTTATTTGAATCTATGAATTAGTTTTGTCTCAATAATTTATTGTTTGTGATTCACAATTAATAGAGTTATATGATTTGAATACTTGTTAGGTTGAGTCCGAAATCAATCCGATTTGCATTCATCTCTAGAGCTATATTAGGGTTTTCAATACGAAAAAGTTGTTTATCCCTGATTCTAAGTAGCATAATTGTGGGTAGTGCTTGTAGTGATATATCCTACTAGTCACAAGTGAATCATAACTTTTGTTAAAATGGATTAGTGCTTTTACACGTTCGTTTGCATTGATTAGTCTTATTCCATAGAACTTATTGCTTTTAGGGAGTTAAAATTGATTGTGCTTTTACACTTTAGGTTGCTTTCTAGGAAGAATTCACATATGCATATTTTAATGTGGTTGTGATGAAATCAGGGAATTAGCGGGATATACTTGCGATCAAGGTATCCTAGGACTTTTAGTAAATGAGAGATTAAAATACCAATTTTAATCGTTGATGAAAATACATGTTTGTAAATGATACTATCCCGTGACCAATATCTTCTCCTTATTGATTATTCGAATTATTTTATTGCTTTCAATTATTTTTATTGCTTAGATAAAACAAAAATCCCCCCTTGGTTACTAAGAAACTGAAATCGCATAACAACAATTGCCTCTCTGTGGATACGAACTCTTTCTTATCACGTACTTCATTTATATTTAGTAGAGTGAGAAAGTGAAATTATTTTTGCTCGGCTGACAACTGGTCACCTTGGGCTCGCGGATTTACTACCGCAGATCCCAATGTCCCTCGTACATCTTCGTCTCTGCCTGCTAAGTATGATGGATGTCAACCTTGGGTCTTCAATCCTTTTGTTTTTCATGAGGTGAGCTTCGTCTGTTGCGGATGTTTTTTATTTTTCATCTTTGTCTTGCGGCCTTTGCTAAGTATTTTACGTACTTCCTTTGTAGCATGCCCCTACTTCTTCTGCTGGGACTGCTCCGGGCTCTGCTGGTAACTCCGTAGCTATCAGGACAAGGAAAAGGAAGGCTTCGATTGAGGCAACTAATCCAACACCTGCGGAGGTAAGGATTATAATCTTACCTTAGTGTTCATAGATTCCTTAGTACTTTTCCCCTAATCCTTAGCTTGCGCATGCGTTCTTCTACAGTCTTCCAAGAAGAAAGGCAAGTTGAAAGCTATGATTGATTTTGAAGAATCCGATGAGGATCCTAAGGCTGTTGGGGATGAGCCGGATGACGAAGATATGGAGGATTTCGAGGATACTTCCCTTAGTCCCCACTTAGATGACATTGAGGAAGATTTCTCCAAGGATAGTCCTAGTCCTATCCGTGCTGGTTCTATGGAAGGAGATAACCTTCATAGTGATGGTGGCTCTCCATTGATGAGCCAAGTTAGTACCCAAGTTGCAACTCCTGCTCCGCTTCCGAAGGTACCCGCGTTTTCTGCTCCTAGTGATTTGCAGCATGTTGCTTTGGCTGCTACTAGCGCCGTGGTGATATCTTCCAAGAGTTTTCCATCTTCCTTTGCCACTTCTCTCCATTCGAGTGGTTCGTTTGCGAGGAGTGTAGCTCCAATTGTGAGGGTTAGTAGCTCAGACTCTCAGCCGAAGAAGAAGGTTGTGATTTCACTTTCCAGCTTCTCCTTCAATGCTACGCCCACTTCATTGGGGAGAGATCATTCTGTCTATGCTGCCTCTGTTAGAAAAGTTGTTGGTCCCCCACCTTCGTCACCAGATTGGACCGTACTAGGTAATATTCCTTCTGCTAGTGACATGGACTTAGGTGGTGCTTCTAGTCAAGCTTTTTCTTCGGTTCCCAGCTCGTCCACCATGTCGTCTCTTCATCATGGTAAAGGTTCAGTACTTGTGCCCCATGCTCGCTCTTAAGCGACTGTTGGGGTTTCAACTAATCCTGAGAAGGGTAAGTTACCTGAGAGCTTGAGTCTCGGGAGCTCTGACGATGTTATCCTTGAATCTATACTTCGGGATTCAAAGGGTCCTTTTGCTGCTGAGGTTGATCGTCATCAGCTGACTAATTCTTTGGGGATTGCTTCGAGGCTGGATACTTTGACTGCTCAGTATCAAATGGACAAGGATCTATTCTTTGATCCAGACTTCCTTCTTTCCAGTCAGAGTTTTGGTGAAGTCCGCATGGGTAGTATCCAAGAGATGGAAGATATCATGGATACCTATGCTGATTTTCTTCCTCGCCTTTCCTTGTTCTCGGTAAGTAACTTTCTTCTTACTTCTCCGCACCTTTAGCTAGAACATTTGCTTGTTATTATGCTCCGTTTTTTGCAGCTTTGCAAACAAATCGATATTGGATGACTTTGTTCAATTTCTATAGGGCTAAGTGTACTCACTTGAGTGCTCTGCTGGAGCGTGCCCGCCAAGATTATGCCTTCGTTAGCGCACATCATCCTTCTCCTGGTGATGCTGTTTCTGTTGCCAGAGTATCTTCATTGGAGAGCGATCTGAGGAAGGCTCAGAGGTCCTTAGAATCCTGCTTGCTAGCTCTTGAGAAAGCCAACAATGCTGTGAAGGTTGCTGAGGAAGGACGCAAGGCCGCTGATTCTGCTTTGGCTGCTGAATCTTCCAAAGTCATAGGTCCGTTCCTTCTCTTTTTTAAGATTTGTTTTTGTTTTTTCCTGGTAGTCTAGTCTTGAGAGAACCTACGCCTGTCAGCTGGTAGCTCTGGTAAACTTAGATATCTTCGGGAATAGGTAGCTAAGTTAACCTCCGATGTTTGGTATTACCAGAAGAAGTCTGATAGGTTGATGAACGTGACTGTTCATAACGAAACCCAAATCTCCCTTAAGTCTGCTCATAACGCAGACCTTGTGAAGAAGATTTCTTTGCTCCGTAAGAATGTGATGAAACCCTCAAGTGGAAAGAGGGTCTCATTCTAAAGCAAAAGGAGGATATTGCCTTAGTTGAGAAACGTCTCTCAGCCCAAGAGATTATCCGCAAAAAGTATCATGCAGATTTCGAAGATGTTTTTGCTTCCTTAGATAAGGTAACAGCCGAACCCAGTGTATTGTCCTATGAGGTTTGTTCTCTTAAGAACAAGCTTAGTGAGGTTTCTTCGAAGACCTCCTATATGTCCCATGCGTCTATGGTCAAGAGATTGGAAGAGTTAGAAAATGTTTACCAGGTCTTGTTTTCTGAAAATGCATGCCTCGCTCCAGATAAATGTTGAAGATATCCAAACCGAACGTTATACTCTAGTAGAGGATCTTGATGCTGCTGAGGTAGAACTTTAGAAGCCCATCATAGTTTAAAAGATTCCCTTAGCCATACCAGCGGTAGCTTAGGATATTCCTATTCCCGTAGCCTCATTCGTGCCCCCAAGTTGTCTTTGTTTGTAACCTATCCTTTGTTTATCCGCAAGTCTCTAAGAGAATCTTGTAGGCATGAATGCTAAGGTCAGCCATCTTGAGAGCCAAGTATCTTCGTTGGAGAGAGCTCGTCAGTTTGATGCTGCTGCAAAATTTAAAGCTGAGTCACTTTAGCAGGCTAATGACCAGCTTAGTGCTCAGATGATGGAGCTTCGTCGAAAATCAGCCTCTGACTTAGAGGTTCAGTCCTCCCAAATGAAGGTGCAGTTCGAGTGCTCGGCTATTGATTACATCAACAATGCCTTTGCTGAAGCCGAGCTCCAGGATGACGGAGTTGTCTTTCCTCATCTTGCTTATCCATGATTTGTTTCGAGCTTTGTTTAAGTAAAACTCATATTTGTTGTTTATATCCTCAGCTGAGATATCTTCCTTAGCTAAGATGTCTCCTTTCTTTGAAATAATGCTTCATGGTGATTTTGAACCTTTGTCATCTGTTATGCAACTTTGTTAGATATATTTTGGTAAAATCATTATCTCACCTATATTATTGCATGAATATACAGTTTTTAGACGTAATGTGTCTAATTGGTCGCACAATCGAGTCATCACAAGGTGCTAAGGTATGTTTAACCTTTGGTGGAACATTCATCGTCCTACCAGGGTATCCTTTGACCAGAAGGTACCATGGTGGTGAAGGTTCCTACGTGGGTAATAATTTTTCTGTAACCCTACGCGTTCAGCGCGATGGCTGCTTTACTTCGAAAAAGTATCTCTATAGGGGATATCTTTTTTTTTCTTATGCCTCATGAAAGGAGTCTTCGCCCCGAGGATCCGAGATTGACATATGTGCAGTTATGCCTTGCCTTGACTCATCGTCACTCCTGACGGAGGGTGTCTATTCTAACCCAATTGTATTAATCAAAGCTAATTTTTTAGCAAAAGGTTTCTTTCATTGATTAGTAAGGTCTATAATACCTTTGGTCAGGGATAGAACATGGTGGGCTATCACCCGTTCCTTTCTTCTCCTGAGTAGTCACCATTCTCTTACGGTTTTAGGTACATTGCATTCCAGGGGTGTTGTAACACTTCTCCTTTTAGGGTCCTTAGGTAGTAAGACCCTTTCCCAGCGATGTCGTGTATAATGCAGGGCCCGTCCCATGTTGAAGCTAGCTTGCCCCACTCATTCTTTCTTTGATACGGTGGTATCTGACGTAACACGTATTCCTCAACCACAAAGTTCCGAGAGATGATCCTTTTGTTGTATTCGCGGGCTAGCCTCCGTTGATAATTTACCATCTTTTGCAGGGCTACCTCCCTTCTTTCTTCTAGGTCATCCGACCTTTCTAACATCAGATCTGTTGTTAGATTTTTCTCCCAAGCCTTTGTTTTTGTTGTTGGAAGTATTACCTCCGTTGGGATGGCTGCTTCGGCTCCGTAGGTCAACAAGAATTAAGTTTCCCCCGTAGCTGACCTTCTTGTAGTTCGATAAGACCATAGGACTTTGTGTAGCTGTTCACACCACCTCTTTTTGTATACGCCAAGCTTCTTCTTTAAGTTCATTGTTATGGTTTTGTTGGTTGCCTCCGCTTGTCCATTGCTCTTAGGATATATTGGAGTTGACTTGTTCTTCTGAATGTTGAAGGTATCAAACAACATGTCGATGTTCTTTCCTTGTAGCTGTTTGCCATTGTCTGAGACTATGGCGGCTGGTATTCCGAACCTGCATTTGCTCAAACAAGAATTTGAAGACATCTGGGTCTCTAATTCTTGCCAAAGGCTTTGCCTCCACCCACTTGGTGAAGTAATCCGTAGCCACGATAAGATATTTTCTTTTTGATGCTCCCTATATCATAGGTCCGACGATATCAACCCCTCATTTGACAAATGGCCAAGGGCTGATAACCGAGTTAAGCTCCGTTGAAGGTGCATTGATCTTCTTAGCGAAGCGTTGGCATCTTTCACACCGCTTAGCCACATTCTTTGAATCCTCGTCCATGCTCAGCCAGTAGTATCCTTGCATTTTGGCTTTAACCGCCAAGGATCTTCTTCCGCTGTGGTTGCCAGCGTCCCCGCTGTGTATATCATGGAGTATTGTTCTTCCTTCGGTCCGTGAGAGGCACCGCATCAGAGGTCCAAGAAATGACCTTATATACAGTATTCCATCACGGAGGTTGTACATTGCTGCCTTTGACTTGAGTTTTCGAGCTTCTTTAACGTCAGTTGGTAGTATACCTTTGTCAAGGTACTGGTGGATTGGAATTCTCCAGTCATCTTCTGCTTCGTTTCTGCTGCCCTCATCTGGCATGGATTGATCTTCGTCAGACTCCTTTGCTTCTTTATCCGATTCTTTCGTTCCTTAGCTCGTTTCTTCTTTTTCTGCTTCTCTCATGGCCCGAGTTTAAACGACCAAAGCTTCCTGCGCCTGAGATGGGTCTTTCTATCGAAGGTTTGTATATTCTTCCAATTTGTACTGCGGTGGTATTTATGTCCCTCAGCATTGAGGATATAAATGCTAAGGCATGTGCATGTCTGTTGTATTTTCGGCACACATGCTTGAATGTTATGTTGATGATTTTGGACGCATACTCCTGAGTTAGCTTTAGATACGAAGATAGTACCAGATCCAAAGTTTGGTACTTGAGTTCGATTTGTCTAATGACCAACTAGGAGTCACTAGTCAACCGAACATCTGATAAGCCCAGCTCATGTGCTAAGCGTAGACCATGTATAATCGCCTCGTATTAGGTGATGTTGTTGGTATATTGTTTGAATTCTAACCTTAATGCGTAGATGAGTCGATCTCCATTAGGGGTTGTTATCACAATCCCAATGCCTGCGCCTTCTCCGTTAGAGGAGCCATCTACGAAGATTTCCCACCTTCATGAATTATGAGGTTCCAGTAAGTCCTCCGGATCTTGCTTGTCTTCCTCAATTCATGGAATGTCGTCTATTTCCGCTTCGTCCCTGAGAGGTAAATTTGCCAGAAAGTCTGCTAAGATTTGTGATTTCTCAGCTTTCCTTGTTTCGAAAATTATTTGAAACTGTTTAATCGTAGCATTCCATTTTTCCACTCTTCCAATTTTCTCCGTGCTATCGAGGATTTGACCTACGGGTAATGACTTTACTAACTCAAATAATCCGAGCCTTTGTGAAGACTCGGATGGTATGTGCGTCAAATAGGCTAACATTTTTAAGGTGTGTAGGATCTTTGGAAAGTGGTAGCAATATTATCTTAAGTTTTTTGAGCCATCGTGAGTGATTTTAGTTATGCCCTCCTTGTTATCAGCGTTGATGAGCTTGCGGAGCCACCTAGGATATCCGCTATCTTCATGAATTGCGGTTCATCTTCTCTTTTGGTGGGTGAGTCGGGTAGAGTGGTCATCTTCACCGTCATGTTTCCAACATTGAATGTAGTCGCCTTGTCACTAGGTCTCCAATTCCGAATGCGACACTTGGAGACCAAGACAGGCTTCTATGCTCCGATAAAATGTTTTGAAAGGGGCGCTTCCCATTCACATCTCCTCGGGGTTGGTTTGTCGGTTGGAGCAGGTCCCGGGACTTGTCGAATGATGGGGCGGTAGTTTGCAGGAGGTTGTGTGATGAGACTTACTTTGAGAAAGAACCTTTGGTGTGCTCTTTCCAGTTGTTGTCGTCATATTGGCAAGTTGTTGGAAAAACAAAGCGGCATGACATTTCATCGGTGTAGTCCTCTGGGCGTGTTGAGACTCTTTCGGGTATTAGAGAGGACAGACTTCAAAGATGGCTTTGTTATCATGCGTCCAAGAGCGCCCTAGATCATGTCGTAGTTGGGATGATCTTTGACTACATAGAACTTTGCTCGTGTTGAGGCATCTCCCAACTTGACTTCAAGGTCGATGTATCCATAACATCTCTAAGTGAATCTTTGACCACAAGTTGGGTCGAGTAGCCTCGCACTCAAATTTGCTCGCTCTCAAGGTCTTCGGTAATGATGTTAAAGATCGATCAACGCGTTATCAAACTCAATATCTCAAACGAGTGACGATTAGGAGTCCCTAGTTCCTTTGGCATCTTTCATGAAAGACCGAGGTTCTTGTGGATCAACGCCTGCCTGGCGAGACAACGTGGTTGAGGGCACGAATATGTCTTACACGCTGCCCTGGAGAAATATAAGATTTCACACATGTGCTCCATCATAGATTGCACGGTCTTTGCGAACAGAGTCCCTTAAATCATGCGGTTCTCGATAGGTAGAGGATCTCTATGAACACCTTCGTTTCCAAGCCGGAGTTATCTTTGGTTGGATGATGGGGACACATGGTAGCAAATAAGATATCGGGATCCGCTATTTCTTCCTCGGTGCCCGATAGGGGTAGTTTTACGGCATCATCTTGGATCCACGCTTCCAAGAGCTCTATCACTTCATTCATGGGAAAAGGAAAACCCGTGTCTTTGGCGTTTGTGCAGGAGTTTTTGTCTCCTTCTTTCGAGGCAGTCTAGTGTGCCGAGGATGTTCGCGTGGTTTGTTGTTCCGGAGCTTTCCTCTTTTCTCCTCCGCTTACCACACTCACTGAAGGGAAGGTGTTGTATTGTTTGTTTGTGATGCTTTGCTCCTCGACTTTCACGCAAATCTTCACTTCGAACAACTATGGGTTCTTTCTAGTAATCAAGATATGCGCTTGTTTGAACGTTTTGCGGCCTTCCTTTGGAGTTCGAGAGAATGTTTGATTCTCTAACAGAGCGCGGTATATGGGTATCATCCCATTGATGCATGATTCCACCAATTGCCGTTCGGTAACATTCGGTCGTGGGATCGCCCAAAGTGCTTGGTTCCGATCATCTTTTAACGAAGTCGTTGGGATGTTCAGTTTCACAACGGAGAATTCTTCCCATGTGTCTGGAAACGTGATTTGACACGAAGAAATACTTCTTGTAGAAAGCAATCGACCATCTCGCTCCAATTGATATCTTTATCAGGCGCAATGTTGTTGTACTGTGTATGCCCTACCCGTGAGTGATTTTGAGAATTCTTTTAGGCGTAAAACATGATTGTATTCATGTTCCCCCAAAACGCTCGAAGAGATGCCGGGATTTGGAGCCGCTCTGCTCCCGGTGATGGGAGGAGTTATTCCTTTCATGGATATAGTCTTTGGTGGTTGACGGCTCCACGAGATGTGTTGACCACGGTGAGTCTAATCGAAGGTACTTAGGATTGTTATCCACAACGGCTCCATCGAATTGATTTGAGGACCTTAATTCCACCATAATGATTTTTTGATTGAATCGATTCTAAGATCTATTTTTGAGATTGATGAAATTGAATTGAATTTCAAGAAATTGACTTTACAAATGAGAGATTAATCTCCCAACGTGGTCGCCAATTGTTGACTCGGGGTGAAAACTACTCTTATTGTCAGAATTTGGTAATTTGGGGTGTGGATGAGGAATGAGTCTAAACCTTCAACAAATGCACTTCTTGTCCCGTGGTGGCTTGTAGATTAAAGAGATGATTGTGCAAGTCCGGCCTAAACCAAGAAATATATCCTTAGCTTTTATGTTGCCTCAACTAAGGCATATATGAGTTGCTGCACTTTGGTGTAGTTATGCTCCACTGGACTGAGTGTTTTGCTGATGTAATAGATGGGTTTTTCTCCTTGCCCTTGATCTCGTACCAATACCACGCTTACAGCGTAGTTTGTTGCTGCTAAATAGAGAGTGAGTTCCGGTTTCTGTAAAATAGGTACCGAGGCCAGGTACTCCTTGATATTTTGGAAAGCTTGGTCGCATTCCGTGGTCCACATGAACCTGCTTCCTTTCCTCAGTGTATCGAAAAATGATTTGCATTTGTCCGATGATCTTGCTATGAATCTTCCCATGGAGGATAAGATTCCATTTAGTTTTTGTACTCCTTTCAACATTCTTGGAGATGACATCTCCATTATTGCTCTGACCCTTTCGGGGTCTACTTCTATTCCTCGTTTAGTTACCAAGTACCCTAGGAATTTTCCTGAGGTAACTCCGAACGTACATTTCTCTGGGTTTACTTTCATGTGAAAGTTTCTCATAGCTTTGAATATCTACCTTAAGTCTGATAGGTGATTTTTCTCCTCTTTGCTTTTGACAAGCATGTCGTCCACGTAGACTTCTAGTATCTTGCCTATCCATGGCTTAAAGATTTTGTCTACCAATCGCTGGTATGTTTCCCCCGCGTTCTTTAGTCCAAAGGGCATCCTTGTATAACAATACAAGCCTCGTGGGGTAAAGAACGCAGTATGCTCCTGATCTTCCTATGCAAAGGCGATTTGGTTGTAACCGGAGTAACCATCCATGAAGGACAACCTCTGGTGACCTTCGGTTGCATTGACCAGTTAGTCAATATTGGGTAGCGGGTAGTTATCCTTGGGGCATGCTTTGTTGAGATTGTTAAAGTCGATGCAGATACGCACGCCTCCGTTCTTCTTAGGCACAAATACCATATTAGATATCCACGTGGGATACTTGATTTCTCGTATGAATCCTGCTACTAGGAGTTTTTGTAACTCCTTCTCCACTGCTTCCTGGTAGATATCTGCCACCTTACGGATACGTTGCTTGAATGGTTCCATTTCCGGCTTGAGCCGAAGGTGGGGAGAGACCAAATTCGGGTCATTTCCTGGCATGTCTTCCATTGACCATGCGAAGACATCTGCTTAGTCCCTTAGTAGCCTTTGTAGTTGCATCTCCTCATCTCTTATGGTAAAGTTCCGATGATGATCATTTTTGGCTCACTCTCCGTTCCGATGTTGATTTTCTTTGTTGGTTCCACTGGTGAAAAGATTGATTTCTGAGGATGTAGAGGAGTGCATTTATGTAATTGTCATTAAGCAGAAGTGTCCGCTACCGTAGTGGCGAAGGTGCTTGCTTTTTGAACTGAGGGGGCTTCGAGGACCTTGAAGCCTCCATCCTTTACTTCGTTGGCGTTTGCCCTTCGTCTTTTCTTTTCTTTTCATGTCGCTGTGCATCGGATCTTTCTTCGTTGAGCCTGACCTCCACTAGATTGCATCGCCTTGCATCTTGTTGATCTCCTTTGTGAAAAAGCGAGGGTCTAACAACCACACTCAATATTTCGCTTAGCAATCTGTATGGACTAAACCTTAATAATATTCCGAGAGTGAAAAAGTCAATCAAAGAATAATACTAAAGTGTTTATCTCTTACTCAACACAATCAATGGTTAAACAGAAGCAAGTCCGTAAACCTGATTTTAGTGTGAAGTTCTTGAACCAAAATCTTTTGTGTTAATCACAACCTATTCAACATCTACAATGTATAAACCTATTTAAGCAACAATCACTAATGGAATATTTCAACACGGTATCCACTTGAAACAGGGTTAGTCCGGACTGGTCTAACAATGTGAAAATAACAGAATCAATTGTTTCAAGATCAATCAAGTCTTATCCAACAAACCAGGTCGGATTTAACAACTATGATTGATTTACGTACAACCTGTATTATTTTAGTTATATAAATAAAATATAATGCGGAACAGAAATAACACAGACACCAGAAATTTTGTTAACGAGGAAACCGTAAATGCAGAAAAACCTCGGGACCTAGTTCAGAATAAACACACACTGATTATAAGCTGTTACACCAATTTCCTGCTGCCTATTCGGACTAGATGTAATAACTTCTTCAGCACAAATAGAACTCCTAGCACAAAACCGATTGTCTTTAGGAATTCTTCTCGTTAATCTTCTAGCAGAACCCAAGGCTCTCTTTAGAAGATACAACAACACGATTGATACGATTCGATATTTTATTTGCACAAAACACCGGTTTGATTTCCCTTTAGATGTGAATCAAGGTTTTGGAAATCTTGTGTTTATTTTGATAAAACAATTACTAGGTAAAAGTAATCTCAAAACAAACGTGTAGATTAGGGATTATTATACTCTTCAATAAAGGAAGAGAAACATAATTATCCTACCACAAGAACAACCAGAATAAATCTAGAGATATCTTGTTTAAAACTTCTTAAGGATTTTTACGAGATACCTTAATCGAAGTTTACTTTCTAGCTTCCAATTTCGACTAACAAAAGTTGGTATACGATCGGAAATTGAAATCTATCAAAACCTAGGGTTTATGATCAACAACTCTTGAATGGTTTTATATCAGAAGAGAAAACCTTAAAATAGACAAGAGGTGAAAAACCTAGATTACAAGTTGTATAATCAACCACGAAGATTAATCCAACTCGGCTTTGTGATCCCCAATACAAAGAATTTTATCTCACTCTTGTTCACGAAGAACAAAAGACATGGAAAACAACCTTATGTGCTTACACCAATTTTCCAAAAGGGATAAAAACGTGTAGCACTCACGAACCCTTATTTATAGTGAAACATAGCTTGAAAACTAAGCAAAGCTATTTTCCTTTTTCAAGACTCTCCTAATTTTGGGAGTCTTTCCTAAGTTACAACTCTTGCCAAAATAATTAAATAAATAATTAATTAGCAAATATTGTATTTATGTGAATAAATCACATTTGAACTTATGCAGGAATTTAAAGTTATCACAAACACTTTAATATGGTAATCAAATATGTTTGGATTAATATCCATCTTGCCTAGATAAGGAAACATCACCAACTTGACCAAAAATGCCTTTTAGTCACGTAATTGGGCCCAAGTCCGTGAACCGTTACAAGCAGTCCATGGATTGTTTCCTACTAACGAACTGTAACAGTTACAGCAACACTTATAACTGTTACTTTAATAAATCACTTATAACTTCATCGTTATAACTCGGAATTGAGTGATTCTTGGCTCGTTGAATTCGTAAGCTCGTTCACTATACCATGAGAACCTTTCCAGGGATAAAGGTTATTGTCACAAAAGTCGTGGCTCAAATAACCTCGAGTATATATACATAAATGTACATTTACCGTCATAGGAGTTGTTCCATAGAGTGAGTATTTGTTTGGATAGATTAGAAAGGTAGAATTGAACAAGAATCCAAATGAAATCAATTAACTCATACCTTTGTTGATGAATTCCTTGTTGATGTCTTCCTGTAATCTCAGTCTTCATCCTTCAAGAATAACTCTTCTTAGACCTAATCTAGTCCGAAACTATATATAGTATACTAAATCAAGAATGCATTTTGGAAACTAAAATTGAAAACTAACTTGACATACCAACGCTAGTGGGTTCAACCGAGCAGTGCTCTAACAATCTCCCCCTTTGTCAATTTTAGTGACAAAACCATTTTACATATGGATTGTACTTGACAAAACCAAAATCCTACATGCTTGATTTCTTTGGTTCTTCAACTATGAGTGTGCTCATCCTATACTTGTTGAAGATCCATCGTAGTATTATTACACATCATCAAAGTTCAATTGTATCGCAACTTTGACAATAATACTACGGTGATATGTATCACTCCCCCTTAGTTAATACTTCATCTCGACATGAAAACCACTCCCCCTTACATAATGATCCGTAAACCATATGTATATGTAGTGTGAACTACAATAATTCTCCCCCTTTTTGTCAATATAAATTGGCAAAGGTACGAAAACTGGTGGGATCATAATTAAATTTTCATAGAGGAACTTCTTGACCAAAAGAAAAAACATATCAACTTATTTAGATGCAATCATAAAGCCGAAGCTAAATGCATTCATCAAGGAGTTTAAAGATACAAGACAACCCCTATAATATTCCACAGCCGCACTCCCCACAAAGATTTGACAAGTAAGCACAAGTTCAAAAATAACTCTCCCCCATAAGATGTCATTCCCGAAAGAACAACAAGAGTGACCTTATTCCAGAGATAAGGATTTATTGGATTTTAGAAACCCTACAAGGAGATACGAGTTAAGAACCAACCATTGAAAGTCTCTCATGAGATCGTGTTACTAGAAACAATTGAACTATCTCATGGTAACAACACTTGTATCACAATAACCTTTTCCATATAATCATGAAGATCATGTATTGTGATCATCTTTTCTAAGATACACACTTGTATAAACAAGAATTGATATGCTTAGAAGGAAGAATAACCTTTTCCATAGGGATTTACACCAAGAATGGTTACCATAAGAGTATGAAAAAGATTCTTTGACAATAAACACCAACATCCAATGGCATTGATTATTGCTTCTAACCTGTTATGCTTAAGAATTTTTAATCACAAATCAAGTTAGGTAATTAAGAATCATACACGTGGTATTTAACCATATTCATCTTAACCATAACTAGTTCAAATGTCTCAAATGAACTTAGCTAAAATGACTTTTCAATAGAACTATTCATGGTAACATGAAATTCATGAAACAATATATAATCAATTGTGATCATCTTTTCTAAGATCACATGTTCATAGGATAATGTAGTTGTATAAACAAGAATTGATATGCTTAGAAGGAAGAATAACCTTTTCCTTAGGGATTTACACCAAGAATGGTTACCATAAGAGTATGAAAAAGATTCTTTGACAATAAACACCAACATCCAATGGCATTGATTATTGCTTCTAACCTGTTATGCTTAAGAATTTTTAATCACAAATCAAGTTAGGTAATTAAGAATCATACACGTGGTATTTAACCATATTCATCTTAACCATAACTAGTTCAAATGTCTCAAATGAACTAGCTAAAGAGTTGTTCAATTGCTTAGATCTTTATGTAAGTTTATAGCCAAAACGATTTGATTCACATTTTCATTAAATAAGTAATCGTTGTTCATGAACTTTATAGCCACTACCCACACTTATATGTAGAATATAATAAAAAGGGGTTTGCAAAAGCATTCCCTAGTTTATATAAACATAATTTCAAGAACGGGTTAGAGGCTTGTATAAACATAATTTCAAGAACAACCGTTTTTAGATATAACCAACTCAAGTTCGCGGACTGGGTTCGCGGACTTAAGTTTACGGAAGGAGCTCCAGCAGAAATTCTCGGGTCAAGAACTTCCGCCAGTTCGCGGACTTGGCTCACGCCACATTCCGTTTCTCTTGATCAACAAAGTTCGCAAACTTTGGTTCAAGGAATAAGGACTTATACATATATGTGTTTACACAACAATGCTTATATCCTACCAATGGTTATGTAATCTAAACTCTCATTTTAATCATTGAAACATTCTCAGAGGACGTTATTATATAGTTGTTATTCACAACCTATTTTTCGTCAGAGCAATTTTCAAAGTGATTGAAACATAACATGACTTTCGTCATTAGGTAAAGATGAATTCGGCTAAAGCGAAAGCTTACCAACACATATTTCGAGAAATATGTAAGCGAGTTAGACTCAGCTTGAAATAATAAATTGTTCCACATATGCAAAAATTACCAAACACAATATGTGCGTGTTGATGGTGGATTTTCATTTAAGGTTAAAATTGTAAAAAACCAGAAAATAATTATGCGCTGACATCTTGTAAAAGATAATGCCATTAATAAGTGTTGGATACTCCCTCACTTAATTCACCAAGAATGGAGCATGTGGCAACAATCCCATTCTGGTGAATACATGAAATTCCTCCAGGTTGGAGCATGTGGCAACAATCCCATCCTCGTGAATTTCTAATCAGCCTTGTATTTCCAAGTACTCATTATCGGTGTGGCATGACGACCGAGTGTTACTCCGATAGAGTAACACGAACCTCCAAGCACTATAATGAAACCATGTACGAAATACCCGTACAGCCGACTCTCGGTGTGTTATACTAGCCCGATTGAGCCCCTCTCGGTGTGTTATACTAGCCCGATTGAGCATCCGGATTGACCAGATCGGTGGGATATGATCGCATCATCCAACTCCATAAGCATGATTGGATGACCCAGGATCAATTCCATCACCCCCAAGCTGTGTATGGAATATCCACTGCCGAACCAATGCGGAACCCGCACGGCCGGCCATTGGCCTAGCTTGCCAAAAAACTTTCATACCAAGCATTATGGACGGAAAACCCTAAATTAGGGTTTGCGGCATATTACATGTGTCGCAAAACATTCTCAACCATCCATCTTCGCAGGTATAGATGGAGGGTGTAGATATAGATTCAAAGGGCCCAGAGCATGTCAACACGATCACCACGGGCCCGCCTACACACTTGACCAATCGGTCAAGACCAACCATGTTTGGTCGTGACAAAATCGTCGCCCAAACAAGAGATGACGCGCGGCTTTGAAACCCAAAATTAGGGTTTTGAGCATCACGAGCGTCCATCTTCTCCGGCATGAATGGAGGGTCCAAGATTAGATTAAGCAGTCCGGGCCATACCAAGATGACCACCGTGGACCCATCTATTCCCTAACCCGATCGGCCAAGGCATATCATGCCTGGCTGATCCAAAACGCACGCTCACAATAGCGTGGTCACACCTCCCAAACCACAAACTGATCTCGACCACTCAACTTCGCCGGACGATTTGGATAGCTCAGATCACGTTTTCATGGGATATTCAGGTATAGGCGTAAACACCAGCCTATCACCCTCACACCAGGCCAATCGGCCAAGACCGACCAAGATTGGTCGTCTTGGAACGTGCGCCTGAAGAGGGCGTGACGTGCGGCCCTTGCGGCACTAGTTTTTTGTCGCAAATCGATCTCGACCACTCGATTTCACCGGATGAATTGAGTGACCCAGATCATACTTTCATGGGGTAATGGGGTATAGGCGCCTACACCATCATGCCATCTGCACGCATGTATGGTCGGTTAGGCCAAAGTTGTATCCCATGCTTGGTTTCGACTAAGTCAAGAGTGATGCCTGCGCACCTCTTCAAAACCCTAACTTCATCAACGGTCGCAGATGAGTGTCTCAAAGATCATCTCATCCGTCCAACTTCACCAGACTTGGTTATACACCTGGTCGAGTTAATTGGTTAGTGAGGTGTCATTACCCATCACTTTACCACACCATGATGCGCACTCCGCATAAAATACACACGATACTTCACAAGTATCGACTTCCCGAATAACGCAGTTATTCAATTCAAAGATTACATGCTATCTTTCTTGGATCCACGATCCACACATTCCGCATAACAATCATGTCACAAACTGGGGGATACATCTGGGGGTATTGGTCCTGGCGGTTTACTGACGTGCGGCGTGCAACGCGCCATCACAAGAACGTGTTAGGAAGTCATGGACGGTTAGAGATGAACAGGAGAAGTGGGCAAGGCTGGTCGTGTATCACCAACGCACAACTTCACAACTCCATCACTCCACTTCCTCCACTTCCCACGAGAGACGTGAATAAGACTCAATGACTTGTATAAATAGGTTCTCCGCCCTATTTCCAAAACAACAGAGAAAAAACAACAAGAAAACACCCAGAGCCTGCTTACACCAATCGTAAGCTTGTTCACTTTCCTGTTACAAGTCATAAGCAAGTCTACACCTTCACACTCTCAACACCTTTTTCGCTTCCCTCCCTAAGATCAACCCCATCTCCTTCACTTTGTGACCGAAACAAGTCTGGAACGGCCATTTCTTGGTTTAGGCCGTACTTGCACAGATTGATCTCTCGAATCTACAAGCACTCACCGCGCAGTGCATTTGTTTAAGGTTTAAATTCATTCCTCATCCACAACCCAAATTACCAAATTCTGCAGGAGTAGTTTTCACCCATAAACAATTGGCGACCACAGTGGGAGGTTAATCTCTCGATTGTAAAGTCAATCTCTTCAATACCATTCAATCAATTCTGAGATGGTTGGTCTTAGGACCGCTTCGACAATCTCAAATCCCGATGGCTCCTCCAATGGAGATACCCCCCCTCCTAACGGTGTATCCGACGGCATGATCAGAAGACTTCCAACATTAAGAGAACTAGCACGGGTACATGAGATTCACACGAAGAACATGGAGCTAATCAAAGAAGCGGTAAACGACATACTTGATCTCCTCATCAAGATGACGTCATAAATGAGCATTCTGGAGATTTCTACACCGGGGACTGATTCCCCTCAGATCAACAGTTTTACTACGAACCAGAGACCAGTGGATCAGGAAGCGGCATCTCTAGTGGAAAGCTTGTGTGAACTCTTGCACCTCTCGAGGAATCAACGGGCAGAGACGTTTGCTGCAATTAATAAAATAGCTCTGGATGTACACCTGACTCCTTCTCGTCCATAAGTCCTAGCTGCATCGGAAATATCTGTAAACAATATTACATTTACGGAAGACGACATGATGGCAGAGGAGGGTCACAACCGGGCCCTACATGTTACCGCACACATCAAGGGTTCGGAGTTCAGAAGGGCCCTCGTCGATACAAGAGCATCTTCGAATGTAATTACTCTCAAGACTCTCAAGACATCCAAGGTTAGCCTATGCGAGATTGTACGACAGCCCACCACGATGACGGATTTCGAAGGAAATCAGACCTGCACATACGGGTATGTCAATCTGAACTTATCAGTAGGACCCGTTCAATCAAGAGCAAAGTTTGAGGTCATAGAAAAAGAGCCGGACTACCATATGATACTGGGGAGACCATGGCTTCACGACAACAAGGTCATTCCCTCAACGTATCACCAGTGCCTGAAGACCATGCTAAACGAGAAAGTCATCCGCATTCCTGCATCATTGTCTCCGTATGCACCAATATACGGAGTGGAGCCGTTCAAGCCAAAAAGTACCTCACAGGGAGGATCAGACAAAGTCCTGTGCACCCCACTACCCACGTGGGCTTCAATCAAGGAAGGAGACCGACTTGCATCACTGAGGGCCAAGCATCACGACACTTCCTCTGACGAGGCGTCCATCTTTATCCAGTGAAGCTTCAACCCACGTTCACACCAAAAGGGAACGCACTTTTGAAGCAGAACGTGACCAGAAGGGGAAGACAATATACCGGCGCCGCTGTTAGCAATTAACAGGAGAGACAGGCACCCAGTCTCTCCGCCCAATTGAATGCCGCAAGAACGACGGAATACAAGAGGAGGTACAGACGCCCCACAAAGAACTACAAGATGGAACCAATTCCACAACCGACGAGCTCGAGATCGTTAACATCGGGAATAAAGAATCTCCCAGGCCGGTCTCTATCGGGTTCGACTGGTCCACGAGGAACGTACGAGTCTTGTTCAACTACTCAAGGAGTACCAAGATGTATTCGCCTGGACATACGAGGAAATGCCCGGTCCGGATGAAAAATTGGTCACCCATCACTTACATGTCATACCCGGATCCAAGCCAATCAAGCAATCTCCGAGGCAATTCGGACATGAAGTAGAAGAATAAATCAAGAATGAAATTCGAAGTTCGGGTGGCTGGCTTCATCGGACCTATTCATCACCCGACCTGGTTGGCTAATGTGGTCCCAAAGTAAAGAAGAAAACGGACAGATCCGATGTGCGTGGATTTGGAGACTTGAACAAGTGCTGCCCCAAAGACGACTTTCCTCTACCTAACATCGACATGTTAGTAGACGCCACCACGGACACGGCATGTTCTCCTTCATGGATGGATACAAAGTGGATACAATCAGATAAGGATGTATGAGCACGATGCGAGTAAGACAGCTTTCCGAACCCCTCTCGGCAATTTTTACTATACTATTATGCCATTCGGTTTAAAGAATGTTGGCGCAACTTACCAACGTGCTATGACGGAAATCTTCCACGACATGATGCATAAACAAGTAGAAGACTATGTAGATGATATCGTGGACAAGTCAAAGGCTCGAGCAGATCATACTAACGTCTTACGGCAAGTATTAGAGAGGTGTCGGGAATACAAGTTTAAGATGAACCCTTTGAAATGCGCTTTCAGTGTCTCCTCAGGTAAATTTCTAGGGTTCCAAGTGACCGCAGAAGGAATAAAGGTAGACCCTTCCAAGACCCAGGCTATCCTAACAATGCCGCCTCCCCGAACTATGAAGGAGCTCCAGAGTTTCATGGGCAAGGTGAACTACATTCAACGTTTTATACCTGGTTTACCCAACTTACCGCCTCGTTCACCCCCTTATTGAAGAAAGGAGTCAGCTTTGTTTAGACCGCAACCCAGCAAGAAGCTTTTCGAAAGATCCAACGAATACTATCATCTCCAGCTATCATGAAGTCTCCTGTACAGGGGAAGCCACTGTGTCTCTACACTGCCTTCAGTGACACTACAGTGGGGGCTCTACTTGCTCAGGAGGACGACGAGGGAATCGAACGTCCCATATACTATTTCAGCCGAATATTGAGGGGCGCTGAACTCAGATACCCCCAGAGCGGAAAAGGCATGTTTAGCCTTGATCCATTCCATTCAGAAGTTTAGGCATTACCTATTGTCTAATAGGGTGATACTCGTGTCTAAATCCGATCCTACAAAGTTTTTACTTTCAAAGCCGGTCCTGACTGGAAGGACAGGCAAATGGCTTCTCCAAATGTCATAGCTGGACATAACGTGTGTGTCACCTAGAGCTATCAAGGGTCAAGCGATTTGCAGACTTATCGGCAAAGCATTTCCCGGAGAAGGCACTACTGAGTAACTACATGAAGACCTCCCCGAAGAATTTCCGACGTCTCTGTTTTGGAGGAAGAAGTGTGGCTCCCGTATTTTGATGGCTCTGCTACCCTAGCAGCAATACCGGGAGGAGCGGGCGTGGTGTTAGTCTCTCCAACCGGAGAAGTATTTTCACATTCCTTCAAGTTAGACTTCGAATGCACCAACAACTCAATGAGAATCTGACGAAGCTTTCCTTATAGGGCTTTCAATAGCTAAACAAGCAGGAGTCACGCGTCTGGAGATAAGAGGTGACTCCAAACTACTGGTAAATAAAATGAACGGAGTGTACGCATTGAAGGAAGCGACACTAGCCCCATACCGGTCGAAGCACAAAAGTTATTAAACTATTTCGCCGACGCAACCATAATCCATGTTGGTCGTGAAAGAACAATAAACATGCCGATTGTATGGCAACATTGGCTTCCAAACTGAAATTCGAAGGAGCTGAAGAAACCCTGACAGTGAAGAGGAGAACCATAGAGTCGACATGGCTGTCACAATACAAAGACACTAGGACTGATGATTAGCGAACTCCGATCATTCAGGAGCTCAACAACCCACTCTCTCAAGGAAAGGTCGGTCTCAAAACCCTGCAGAACTTCTTCATGCTTCATGGTATGTTATACTATCGAAACCCGGATGGTTCTCTGTCAAGATGTCTTGGAGATGATGAATCACAACTGCAGCTAAACCGTGTTCACGATGAAATCTGTGGACAATCATTGGTGGTAACGTTGTACCGGCGACTCCAGTTCGGGCACATCGTCGGAGATGGAGACTCACCGAGCTACTTCAAAAGTCCCGCTCAAATTTCCAAGCACCGCCACACCAATCGGAAGTTTTTAGTGTGAACCACACTGGGACCGGAGGGAGCCATACATCAACTATCTTCGTGATGGAGCAACTTCCGCCGATCAAAAGGATGCCATCAAGATAAAGCAAAGCCAAGCTGGTTCGTATACCACGAAGGGATCCTGTACATGCAAGAGTTTTGGAGGTAATCTATTAAGATGCCCGGTCGGGTTAGAAATTCCAATCATTTTGAAGGAAACACACGAAGGGGAACATCAAGGGAAGAGGAAACTGTTCCTCCGGATACACGAGAAATATTATCGGGTCGACCATGGAGGATGACGCGCCGCTTTTGTTCAAAGCTGTCACAATTGTCAAATTCATGGAGACCTTGTTCACGCACCTTCCACCCCCTTGCACTCGATAAGGTCCGTGGCCATTCTACAACTGGGACTAGACATCATCGGGAAAATCAACCCGCCCTCATCAAGCAAAGACGAGTACATCATAACCGCAACGGAATACTTCACCAAATGGGTAGAAGCCATCCCATCGCGAGGAACTACAGGAGCAACCATTGCGGCCTTTATTAAAAAACACATCATTTGTCGTTTCGGTATACCTAAGCATATTATCACCGATAACGGCACTCCCTTCGCCAATAAACAGGTACGAGAGTTACTTGAGGGGTATGGCATCAAACAGGTTTTCTCCACCATCTACTATCCTCGTGGGGAATGGACAGCCGAAAGTACCAACAAGACGCCGATCCGGATCATCATCGAACTATACATGACAATCCTAGAGAATGGCATGACCAAGATACCAATGGCGCTGTGGGCATACCGTACGTCACCTAGAAGCTCCATTGGGGTCTCCCCATATTCACTTGTTTACGGAGCAGATGCAATTCTTCCAGCAGAAATCAAAATCCCATAAGCCAGGATTACAGCGATGGTCGGGATCCATTGGGACGAGGATGAAGCCTATAACTCTCGAATAGCGGAGTTAGACACTGGATTCCAGGAGAAACAAAGCGGAAGAACGTACTGTGTATACAGAACAGAATTTCAGGGCATATAACAAGACCGTGAGACCACGTATTTTCAAAGTGGGAGATTTGGTCCTAAAACGGCCAAGCATATCCAAAGAAGACATGTCCGCACCGAAATTCTCACCAAAATGGGAAGGTCCCTACACGGTCACCAAGGCCTACAATACAAAGTTACTACAAGATCATTAAAGTGGACGGAGGCAGGCCGAAGGAAGCATCAATGGAATGTGGCTCAAGGCATATCATGCCCGACCACTATCTCGTTGTGTCAACAATATGCATTTATTTTCATTACGTGTTTGAATCATCAATTATATTCAGAGATGTGTCAATGAAAAAACCTGTTTCACCAATCAAAAACCAATGCAGTTTATTTCGCAAAGACGTTCAAAAAACTTTTGACATAAACATCATTAACAATAAGGGAGTGCAGTTTAGAGGAGGCCGTCTAGAAGATTATAGTTCCTTGAGAGCATCATCTCCAATCTAGCGTGATATCTTTCTGTTCTTTTCTTCAAGTCCTGCACAACCTGCTCTACCTTCTCTGATTTCGCATCCGTAGCCTTCTCCTCTTCCAAGATAGATTTCGCAGCAGAACAACATTTACAAGGATACCAACTCGATCAACCTTGATGGTATCAAGACGCCGCCGCAACCAGCCCACGTTGAACTCCATGGATTCTGGTAGATACCATATTCTCCCACTTTTCGAGGCTTGATTCAAAGAACGTTATGGATAGAAATACTCTCAATCTCAAGAATCATGGGAAGAAGGCGGTTTACCGCAAGGTGACCAAAGCAGAGGAACAGTGTCGGACCACGTTTCGGGTTGCGATATGGCCGTACTTCCTCCATAACTTTGTGTACAAAGGCACAAACTCCTTCCGCACCAGAATCCACCGACATCTCGGTAATGGAGGATAAACATTTCATGCGAACATCGAATGAAAGACCTGCATTTGGGTATTCATAAGATGAGATACCCAAGTCAGCATCTTCGAGGTTCACAGGGGTGAATGTGTTTGAATTTGAAGGAAGAGGACTGGTTAAGTCATCATCATAAATAACCGTCACACATGTTCCGGTAGGGTATCTCTGCAAGAATGAATGGATTATTTACTTGATCATTATGACGAACAAGCAATGGTTCAGAAAAGGAAAAAGAGACAAACCGGTATGATCTTCTTGACTCGGAGTACACGAAGTGGGATTGATCATGAAGCTCGACGTTGGTGTCGTGCACGTTTAATGGAAGATCCTGGATGGTATGAAGAAGACGATCCACCGTTGTTCGACATGATGAGGAAACGAAGTTTTTGTGGAAAGCCCTATTGAAAAATCGTAAAAATGGTTCAAAACCTCTACACCGCATATATGCCGAGAAAACCCTAAAACGATTACGGCGCCCCGATATGCGAGGATTCAACACCGACCAAGTCGGGCTTTCTTTTGAACCATAATCAAGAATCGAAGAGCATTTGTATACGAGCGATTCAACCAGCGTGTGCAAGCACCCACGCCCGTGGAGCCCAAAAGAAAGAAGAATCCTATTCCGACTCAAACACCTAAGGGAGAAAGCCGGCTCATCAAAGGCCCGTGGTCACGCACGTATGGAGGATTGCCCACGGCTTAATCCCTCCAGTGTAGACTTCTTTTATTTTGTCTCCTTACGTTTGTATATGTCACCATCTCATGCCTACCCCACAACAAAGGTAACCATTATGTGCTAGGCAGGGGACTTATTGTTGATGGTGGATTTTCATTTAAGGTTAAAATTGTAAAAAACTAGAAAATAATTATGCTTACTGACATCTTGTAAAAGATAAAGCCATTAATAAGTGTTTGATACTCCCTCACTTAATTCACCAAGAATGGAGCATGTGGCAACAATCTCATTCTCGTGAATACATGAAATTCCTCCGAGGTTGGAGCATGTGGCAACAATCCCATCCCGTGAATTTCTAATCAGCCTTGTATTTCCAAAGTACTCATTATCGGTGTGGCATGACGATCGAGTGTTACTCTTACGAGTAACACGAACCTCCAAGCGCTATAATGAAACCATGTACGAAATACCCGTACAGCCGACTCTCGGTGTGTTATACTAGCCCGATTGAGCCCCTCTCGGTGTGTTATACTAGCCCGATTGAGCATCCGGATCGACCGTGATCATCCGGATATGATCGCATCATCCAACTCCATAAGCATGATTGGATGACCCGGATCAATTCCATCACCCCAAGCTGTGTATGGAATATCCATCGCGAACCAATGCGAACCCGCACGGTCGGCCATTGGCCTAGCTTGCCAAAAAACGTTCATACCAAGCATTATGGACGGAAAACCCTAAATTAGGGTTTGCGGCATATTACATGTGTCGCAAAACAGTCTCAACCATCCATCTTCGCTAAGGGTATTTTTTGTACCGAACCGAGGAAGGGGGTGCTGTGCACGGTTCTAAATCTGAGAACCGAGCCTAGGAAGGTACAGGTACACGGTCCTATTCAAGTCCCGTCCCGTCCAGTCCCGATTGTACCGATTAATAATAACCATTAGATTTTAGGGATTAATATCTGAGTAAAATCAAGGTACATGAGATTGGAGGAACGAGAAATGAACCCATTCCTGTTTTTTGATTATCCTGTCTAAGAATCGATGGCAATTTTCTCGATTGTTCGCTCCTAAAGCCATCGAATTCTTATTTCGAATCACACCCAAAAAATCTTATTCGTTTGAATTCATATCACTACGGTAACCACCTCAAATTTTTTCCGACGGCACCACCCTTCTCCTTCGGTTTTGGGTATTGCGGTGTTTATTCGATTTGAATATCAATCGAAGGTAAAAGCGAGGTCAAGAGATGAAGTACCAAGTCCCCACAAAACATAAAAAGACATGGAAGAAATCATAAACAATATGAGACAAACTAGGTACGGGTTGGTTGAAATTTGCATTTTTGAATGGGATTACCTTCATGAAATGAATTTGTAAATGGTTTGAATGGGTTATCATCAGTTTCCATTAGTAAGCTGAATTAAACCATTAATTAGATAGATTGTCGATTAATAGAAGAAGCATCATAATTTGTGAACTTCGGGTGTTTTCTCATTTTCCTAAGAGATTCAATTTCAATTTCTCCTATGTATAGTTATCGACTGAGCTTTTGTAATATACCGGTTGAAATTTATTCTTTGTGGTAAGTAGTTCATCTTCCTAACATGAACAGATTTTAGCATTTCAAAATCTTACAAAGAATTTGAAGTGTGTATAGAAAAAGTCGCAATTTAGTTGGTCTTTATAAGTTAATGAAGTTGAGCAAGCCAGACAATGTTAAACTAGGCAGTGATCTGGCACAGGGCAGTGTGCAGTACTGTACTTGTCTTAATAGTCGGTATAGATGGAGGGTGTGGATGTAGATTCAAAGGGCCCAGAGCATGTCAACACGATCACCACGGGCCCGCCTACACACTTGACCAATCGGTCAAGACCAACCATGTTTGGTCGTGACAAAATCGTCGCCCAAACAAGAGATGACGCGCGCTTTGAAACCCAAAATTAGGGTTTTGAGCATCACGAGCGTCCATCTTCTCCTAAGCATGAATGGAGGGTCCAAGATTAGATTAAGCAGTCCGGTCATACCAAAGATGACCACCGTGGACCCATCTATTCCCTAACCCGATCGGCCAAGGCATATCATGCCCGGCTAATCCAAAACGCACACTCAAACTAGCGTGGTCACACCTCCCAAACCACAACCGATCTCGACCACTCAACTTCGCCCGGACGATTTGGATGGCTCGGATCACGTTTTCATGGGATATTCGGGTATAGGCGTAAACACCAGCCTATCACCCTCACACTGAGCCAATCGGCCAAGACCGACCAAGATTGGTCGTCTTGGAACGTGCGCTCGAAGAGGGCGTGACGTGCGGCCCTTGCGGCACTAGTTTTTTTGTCGCAAATCGATCTTGACCACTCGATTTCACCGGATGAATTGAGTGACCCAGATCATACTTTCATGAGGTAATGGGGTATAGGCGCCTACACCATCATGCCATCCGCACGCATGTATGGTCGGTTAGGCCAAAGTTGTATCCCATGCTTGGTTTCGACCAAGCTGAAGAGTGATGCCTGTGCACCTCTTCAAAACCCTAACTTCATCAACGGTCGCAGATGAGTGTCTCAAAGATCATCTCATCCGTCCAACTTCACCAACTTGGTTATACAGCCCTGGTCGAGTTAATTGGTTAGTGAGGTGTCATTACCCATCACTTTACCACACCATGATGCAAGATACCGCATAAAATACACACGATACTTCACAAGTATCGACTTCGAATAACGCAGCTTATTCAATTCAAAGATTACATGCTATCTTTCTTGGATCCACGATCCACATATTCCTGCATAAACAATCATGTCACAAACTCGGGGGATACATACGGGGTATTGGTCTCGGCGGTTTACGGCATGTACGGCGTGCAACGCGCCATCACAAGAACGTGTTAGGAAGTCATGGACGGTTAGAGATGAACATGAGAAGTGGGCAAGGCTGGTCGTGTATCACCAACGCACAACTCCACAACTCCATCACTCCACTTCCTCCACTTCCCACGAGAGACGTGAATAAGACTCAATGACTTGTATAAATAGGTTCTCCGCCCTATTTCCAAAACAACAGATAAAAAACAACAAGAAAACACCCAGAGCCTGCTTACACCAATCGTAAGCTTGTTCACTTTCCTGTTACAAGTCATAAGCAAGTCTAAACCTTCACAATCTCAACACCTTCTTTGCTTCCCTCCCTAAGATCAACCCCATCTCCTTCACTTTGTGACCGAAACAAGTCTGGAACGGCCATTTCTTGGTTTAGGCCGGACTTGCACAGATTGATCTCTCGAATCTACAAGCACTCACCGCGCAGTGCATTTGTTTAAGGTTTAAATTCATTCCTCATCCACACCCCAAATTACCAAATTCTGCAGGAGTAGTTTTCACCCATAAACAGTGCGCTCCAATTATTTTGCAATCCTCACCGCATTTACTAGGGCTTCTTGGTGAGAATGCATTTCCAACCCAATCAGGTTGTGTTGAGGTGAACAAAATCTTGCTCACCACAGGTAATCGAAACAAAATCATACATGGACTCTAGGAATTTAACAACTTCCTTGAAACTTTCAATAACTGTTCCATACCTTTTTAAGATGTTATCCCTTGTCGAACTCTTGTCTGGGAGATCCTTCTTAATAGTACTCGTTGCTTTATTGATCTTCTTTGGTACCCATTTCTGAGTAGCTTTTGGAGCAACGTATTTCTTTTTCTCCCCAATATACTTATGAAATTTCTTGGAGGGAATGCTAGAAGAACTGAAATTATGAGACTCAGTTTTTCTCCAGTTTGGAACATCAGATCTTGTCATCTTAACAGAATCAGATTTGGTTTTATCTCATTTAAGATATCTGCAATTCCTTTGCAAGTGATCTGGTTTTCCACAATAAAAACAATGTTTAGTAGAATGGAAAAAGTTATGTTCAGTGTTACCTGAATGTGTATGTGCTTGCTTCGGAGCTTGACAAAATTTCCTCTTTTTGTCATCAGCAGTTTGTAGAGATACTTTACTTTTGTCAACCGTGGAAGGTTTTGGTTTAGAAGAATCTTTAGCTTTGACAAATTTTACCTTTTTACAAATACCAAGAGCGTCAATTCCTTCATAGCCCAATCCTCGTGTATCACGATGAATCCTACATGCTCCCAATATCGAGGTTAATTTTTATGAGCTGCTATTTCTAGACAAACTCTCTTTTAAGCTCGAGTTTTCTTCTTCCAACCTTTTGACCTTTTCAAGTGCAATAACTAGATCATTCTTGGATGATTCACATTGAACTTTGAGATCTACTCGTTCCGAATCAAATAACAAGTTCATCTCAATGTTCTCCAAGTTATCTAGTTTTTCTTGAAGAATAATTTCCCGATCTCGACCTTCGGCAATTTCTTCTTTAAGATTTCGTATTTCGTTGAGATAATCTCTTGTACCACTAGAATCAAGTTGGTCTTGTAAGTCTTTATTCCGACTACGAAGTCTGTCATATTTAACTTTCTCACTAAAAATAGTGTTTTCAGCTTCCGACAGTTTCTAATGACATTCTTTAAGAAGATTATTAGCAACTGGATCAACATGGAACACTTCTTCGTCAGAATCAGAATCAGTATCCGAAAGAATTTTTCCAGAAGCTAATGCAACCTCGCCTGCGTACTCTTGGGGATTATAATATTCGGGTCTATCATCAAGAGTAGGCAAAGCTGCTACATATGCCGATTGTCTACGGCTCCATTTAGGACATACTGAAGAAAGATGCCCGAAACCACGACAGTTATAACATTGTACATCATCATTAGGAGATGTTGCACCTTTAGAAAAACTCTTTTTCCTGTCTCTCAAGAATTTTCTAAATTGTCGTGGAGTAACATCCCTAGTATCTGGCGAACTAGATTTATCCTTAGAGGATTCAGAATTGTTTGCATCTTTAAGAGAATCACCTCTTTTCTAGATGCGTGTTCATTATCAAAGATCTTTAACTTTCCAACAAGAGTATTTCTGGAGAGTTTAAAAAGATCGTTTTCTTCAACGATGGCATGCTTCTTAGAGTCATATCTAGATGGCAGCGATCTGATAATTTTCATCACAATGTCCTTTTCATGAATAGTCTTACCCAATGCAAAAGATGCATTAACAATTTCAGACACTTTGTGATTAAACTCATCAAACGTTTCTTCATCTGCCATACGAAGGTTTTCCCAGTCAGATGTTAGGTTTTGAAGCCTCGCTTCTTTCTCTGCGGCATTCCCTTCAAATACAGTTCCTAAGATATCCCAAGCTTCTTTAGACTTATTACACGTAGTTACGTGGTTTTGAAGATCTGGGGTAATGGCATGGATGATAGCATTTAATCCTTCAGAATTTTGCTTTGCAGCAAGTATCTTGGCAGGAATGTATTCACCAATATTCTTGGGAACGTTCACATCACCTACTGCCACAACGGGAGCATCATAGCCATTAACAACATATACCCATGATTGAAAATCACGCGCTTGAAGAAAAGATACCATAGCAATTTTCCACCATAAGTAATTAGAGCCATCGAAGACTGGTGGTACGTTAATAGAGATATCACCTCTGTCCATAGATTCAGATCGCTACAAACACAGAGTTATAAGGTCTTGAACGTGTTTGCCTGCTCTGATACCAATTGAAAAAGCGGGGGTCTAACAACCACACCCAATATTTTGCTTAGCAATCTGTATGGACTAAACCTTAATAATATTCCGAGAGTGAAAAAATCAATCAAAGAATAATATTAAAGAGTTTATCTCTTACTCAACACAATCAATGGTTAAACAGAAGCAAGTCCGTAAACCTGATTTTAGTGTGAAGTTCTTGAACCAAAATCTTTTGTGTGAATCACAACCTATTCAATATCCACCGTGTATAAACCTCTTTAAGCAACAATCACTAAAGGAATATTTCAACACGGTATCCACTTGAAACAGGGTTAGTCCGGACTGGTCTAACAATGTGAAAATAACAAAATCAATTGTTTCAAGATCAATCAAGTCTTATCCAACAAACCAGGTCGGATTTAACAACTATGATTGATTTGCGTACAACCTGTATTATTTTAATTATATAAATAAAATATAATGCGGAACAGAAATAACACAGACACCAGAAATTTTGTTAACGAGGAAACCGCAAATGCAGAAAAACCCTAGTCCAGAATAAACACACACTGATTATAAGCTGTTACACCAATTTCCTACTGCATATTCGGACTAGATGTAATAACTTCTTCAGCACAAATAGAACTCTTAGCACAAAACCGATTGTCTTTAGGAATTCTTCTCGTTAATCTTCTAGCAGAACCCAAGGCTCTCTTTAGAAGATACAACAACACGATTGATACGATTCGATATTTTGTTTGCACAAAACACAGGTTTGATTTCCCTTTAGATGTGAATCAAGGTTTTGGAAATCTTGTGTTTATTTTGATAAAAACAATTACTAGGTAAAAGTAATATCAAAACAAACGTGTAGATTAGGGATTATTATACTCTTCAATAAAGGAAGAGAAACCTAATTATCCTACCACAAGAACACCTAGAATAAATCTAGAGATATCTTGTTTAAAACTTCTTAAGGATTTTTACGAGATGCCTTAATCGAAGTTTACTTTCTAGCTTCCGATTTCGACTAACAAAAGTTGGTATACGATCGGAAATTGAAATCTATCAAAACCTAGGGTTTATGATCAACAACTCTTGAATGGTTTTATATCAGAAGAGAAAACCTTAGAATAGACAAGAGGTGAAAAACCTAGATTACAAGTTGTATAATAAACCACGAAGATTAATCCAACTCGGCTTTGTGATCCCCAATACAAAGAATTTTATCTCACTCTTGTTCACGAAGAACAAAAGACATGGAAAACAACCTTATGAGCTTACACCAATTTTCCAAAAGGGATAAAAATGTGTAGCACTCACGAACCCTTATTTATAGTGAAACATAGCTTGAAAACTAAGCAAAGCTATTTTCATTTTTCAAGACTCTCCTAATTTTGGGAGTCTTTCCTAAGTTACAACTCTTGCTAAAATAATTAAACAAATAATTAATTAGCAAATATTGTATTTATGTGAATAAATCACATTTTAACTTATGCAGGAATTTAAAGTTATCACAAACACTTTAATATGGTAATCAAATATGTTTGGATTAATAGCCATCTTGCCTAGATAAGGAAACATCACCAACTTGACCAAAAATGCCTTTCAGTCACGTAATTGGGCCCAAGTCCATGAACCGTTACAAGCAGTCCATGGATTGTTTCCTACTAACGAAGTGTAACAGTTACAACAACACTTATAACTGTTACTTTAATAAATCACTCATAAATTCATCGTTATAACTCGGAATTGAGTGATTCTTGGCTCGTTGAATTCGTAAGCTCATTCACTATAACATGAGAAACTTTCCAAGGATAAAGGTGTTGATGGTGGATTTTCATTTAAGGCTAAAATTGTAAAAGCCAAAATTATGCGCTAACATCTTGCAAAAGATAAAGCCATTAATAAGTGATGAATACTTCTTCACTTTACTAATTCACCTAGAAAGGAGCATGTGGCAACAATCCCAGTATTCTGTGAATTAAATACACGAAATTCATCCAGGTTGGAGCATGTGGCAACAATCCCATATACTCGTGGAATTTCTGACATTATTAATTAATGCATGACCACCTTGTATTTCCGTACTCATTATCGGTGCGGCATGACCACTGAGTGTTGTTGTCAGCAGAGCAACACGAACCTCCAAGCATAAATAATGAAGCATGTACGAAATACCCGTATAGGCTGCAACTCTCGGTGTGTTATACTAGCCCGATTGAGCATATTTGAATCTGGACTGTCCATATCAGTCTCAGAAACGATCACGACTATCCAACTTCACCAGAATGATTGGATGGCTTAGATCGAATCCATGACCCCAAGAAGGTATTGGAATATTCACTACCGACCCAACGCGGGCCTCGCATGGTCGGCCTCCCCAAAAGGGTGGCATAGCTTGCCAAACCGTCCAAGCCGAAGCAGTATGGACGAAAAACCCTAAATTAGAGTTTGCATTGATCGCAAACGTCCGTTTTCTCCTGATCGAATGGAGGGTTTAGGAGCAGGTCGGTGAGCATCAACATGATCACCGTGGACCCATCTATCTCCATACCCGATCGGCCAAGGCATACCATGCCTGGTCGTTCCAATTCGCCCGCCAAACTAGCGTGGTCACACTTCCCAATCGCAAACTGATCTCGACCACTCAACTTCACCGGACGAATTGAGTGGCTTAGATCAAGTTCCTATGGGAAAGTAAGGTATAGGCATGTACACCAGCCTGCCACCTACATGCCGAACCAGTCGACCGGGACCGACCAAGCTTGGTCGTCCCAAAACACGCGCCCGAAGAAGGCATGACGCGCGACATTTGAGGCACCAAACTTGTCAGAATCAATCCTGACCGCTCCTCTTTGCCGGACAAATTGAGCGGTCCAGATCACACTTTCACGGGACAATGAGGTATGGGCATGTATACCGGCATGCCGTCTACACGCATGCCCGATCGGCCATGCCAAAATCGTGTCCCGGGCTTGGATTCGACCAAGTTGAAAAGTGGTGCGTGCGCACCTCTTCCAAAACCCTAATTCCACTAACGGTCGCAGATGAGTGTCTCAAAGATCATCTCGTCCATCCAACTTCACCGGCTTGGTTATACAGCCCTGGTCAGGAGTTAATTGGTCAGTGAGGCGTCATGGTGATCATCACCCGTCACTCTACCACACCATGTGGTCGGCCAAGGGAGGACTTGCTTACGCAACCTCCAAACCGTCACATGAAGTAGGTTGGACATGAGGCTATTTTGAGACGCTCAAACAGCAATGCTTCATGCATGCTGAATATACTCGATGCAATACCTGCATAGAATACACACGATACTTCACAAGTATCGACTTCCTAAATAACTTAGTTATTTAATCTAGCATTACATGCTACTTTTCGTGGGTCCCACGATCCACACACTCGAGACATCAATCATGTCACAAACTGGGGGATACATACTGGGGTATTGGTCTGGCGGTTTACAGCGTGCAGCGCACAACGCGCCATCACAATAACGTGTCAGGAAGTCATGGACGGCTAGTGATGATGGGAGAAGTGGGCAAGACTGGTCGTGTGACACCAACACACGACTCCACTACTCCATCACTCCACTTTCTCTACTTCCCACGAGATACGAGGGTTAGGCTTAAAGACTTGTATAAATAGGTTCTCCTCCCTATTTTCCAAAAGAGGAACAAAGCAAGACAAGACAACAGAGGCAAGTGTTGATACAATCGTATTCAAACACCGGAACTGATAGCTTACATCCTGCAAGCCAGTTCAGCTTTCTGATACAAGTCATACATATCCAACACATTCACAATCTCAACACCTTCTTCGCTTCCCTCCCTAAGATCAACCCCATCTCCTTCACTTTGTGACCGAAAAAAGTCTGGAACGGCCATTTCTTGGTTTAGGCTGGATTTGCACAGATTTATTTCTCGAATCTACAAGCAATCCCGTGCAGTGCATTTGTTTAAGGTTTAGACTCATTTCTCATCTACACACCCCAAATTACCAAAACCGGCAGAAATAGTTTTCACCCATAAACAATTGGCGACCACAGCGGGAGGTTAATCTCTCGGTTGTAAAGTCAATTTCTTCGAAATCCGATTCAATTTTATCAATTTCAAAAAGGGTAGATCTTAGAACCAATTCAATCAACAATTCATTTCAAGATGGTGGAACTCGGGTCTGGATCAGCAATCAATTCTGATGGAGCTAGTGTGGATAATACTCCCGGTATCGATGTACCCGTAAGTGGAGCTACCGTGGTCAATACATCTCGTGGAGTCGTCACTTCTATCACCAACGCTAGCGGAGCAGGAGACATTCCAGTAGGTGTAACGCCTCCCATCACCAGAGCCAGAGTAGCCGCGAATCCCAGCATCTCCTCAAGTGTAACGCCTCCAGTGGTCACCAGAGCAACAACTTTCACTCCTTCATTAGGACGAGGAGCCGGAGGGACGAGAGGAGGACCACCGTCCATTACCATTGCAGACTTGATGGAGAAGAAGGAAGTTCTTGCTATGACTCAAACGGATATGGCCGCAACTCAGAAAGAGGTACTCACTTTCCTCAAAACTTTAACTGAACGATTACCACAAAATTCACGACAACCTGGGGGAAGCGTTTCCATCCTGGCCCACATGGATGAAGAAACTCGCATTGCTACTGAACGCCCAAGAGAAAGGGACCAGCCGTCCGACTTCATCACACGTGAGGACCTAGAACGACTTCTCCAAAACCGAGGAAAAGGAGACCGAATAGATGTACACCAGCATCAGCCGCCGTACCCTCAAGATGTGCAACGAATTCCTCTTCCAAGAGGTTACACCTCTCCCCAGTTCTCCCTCTATGATGGTACTGGTAATTCTCGTGAACACGTCTCTCGATTCTTGGAATCCTTGGGAGAGCATGAATACAATCATGTTCTCCGCCTAAAAGAATTCTCAAAGTCACTTACGGGAAGGGCGTATACCTGGTACAACAACATCGCGCCTAACAGCATATCCAATTGGAGCGAGATGGTCAGTGCTTTCTACAGAAAGTACTTCTTCGTGCCTGAACAGATCACCTTTTCATACCTGGGAAGAATTCTTCAGCGGAACAACGAGCATCCTAACGACTTCGTTAAGAGGTTCAGAACCCAAGCACTATATTGTCACGACCCGAATGTCACCGAACGACAATTGGTGGAGTTTTGCATTAATGGGATGATACCCATATACCGCGCTTTATTAGAGAATCTGGGATTTCAAACGTTCTCCGAACTCCATGAAGCTGCCAAACGTTCAGCCAAAACTGCACCAGCATTGCTAGAGAGAAACAGAGTTGTTCGAATTGAAGATTCACGTGAAATTCGAGGAAGCAGGCGTCTCACGAACAAGCAATACAACACTGGTCCTTCTGTGAGTGTGGTGGGCGGAGGAGAAAAAAGGAAAGCATCAGCAACAGAACAACAAACCAAGCGGGCATCCCCGGCACACACGACTTCGTCTCGGAAGGAGCGGACAAAGCTCCTGCACAAGACACCGAAGATGCAGGCTTTCCTTTCCCCATGAGTGAAGTAATAGAACTCTTGGAAGCATGGATTCAAGACGATGCCATCAAGATGCCTCCTATCAGACGTCCACCAACTGAGAAAGATATGGTGGATCCCAAGTACTGTCGCTACCATAGGTTCTTTCACCATCCAACCAAAGACTGAAACAGGCTGAAACAAATCTTCATAGAAAAATAGAGACGGGAGAACTCCAGCTTGGAAACGAAGGTGTTCGTAGAGATCCTCTTCCTGTCAGGAACTGCATGATTTCTGGGGATTCCATTCGTAAGACTGTACAATCTATGATGGAACATTTATGCGAGATCTTGTACTTCTCCAAAGCACAACGTCAGGACATATTTGCAGCCCTCAACCGTATTGTATCAGATAGGCGCTTGTATCTGGAAGAGGAAGCAGTCTCGAAACCTCAGTCCTTGCTGGAAGATGCAAGCAAGGGAAATTGGGGACTCTTAACCGTTGCTCGTTTGAGGGATGTCGGGTTCGATAACACATTGATCGATACTTCCTCTGAATTCAACATCATCACCCTCCAGACCTTAAAAGCAGCAAATATTTCAAAACAGGAGGCTACTCGTAACCCAACTGTGATTAAGACTCCAGAAGGAGAACTCAGAGATGCATATGGATACATCGATCTTGAAGTAAAATTGGGTGATGCCTCGACACAAGCAAAGTTCTACATAGTCAGAGAACATCCGAACTACGACATGATCCTAGGGCGCTATTGGATACATGACGACAAGGCAACACTAGGAGTCTGTCCTCTACCGGCTCCGATACCCGAAAGGATCTCCAACATGCCATGTAGACCTAATGAGTGCCTATTGCCGTGCCACCTGCAACTTGCCAACGTGACACAACTTCCTGGAGAGAGCTTGTCAGCATACATTAAAAGGTTCCGGGCTCAAGTAAGTCTCATCGCACAACCTTTTTTACAATCAACTGCTCCTCACTCTGATAAGTCCTGGGGACTGGCTCCAACCAACAAACCAACCCTGGCTAAGAGATGTGAATGGGAGGCTGGCCCCTTCAAACAGTTTATCAGGAGCCTAGAATCTGTCTCGATCAAAGACGACGAGTCCGAAAATTCCAAGGTCCAGACATCTACACGTCCAAACCCATTTGGAATTGGAGATCTAGTGACGAAGACAACCGCATTCAAGGTTGGAAGCATTACGGTGAAAGTGGCTACCCCACCTGACTCACCCACCGAAAAGGAGGATGAACCATACCTGGTAGCAGATGTCATCCTAGGCGGCTACTGCAAGCTCATCAACATTGACAAGCTAGAAGGCGTAACAATTCACTCGCGATGGCTCCAGCCCTACCGTACTTAAGACGCTGTGCTACCACTTTCCAGCGTCCTCCACACTTTAAAACGCTGTGCTACTTCCTCCAGCGTGTTTCCTTTTACAATTTCACGTCATATTTGTAATTCCTCCGGAAAATGATTGCAATACTTGCATTCATAGTTAGGGTTTCAATTTTCAATTTAATTGAAACATTATTTCCATCTGAGAACCTCTTTACCCCTAAAAACACAAAGTCCTGAGTCAGCCTAAATCAACCCACTAGAGAAAGGAAGGAAACCCTAAGCAAACATCTCACGGGAAGAAGGAAATAGAATGTGTGCACAAAAGGAAGATGATTTGAGCCATTTACCCCAGCAAGACCAAGGAGATCTCACGTCAGGAGCACATATAGATGCAATCTTAACGAGGGGTTATAACATAAACCTTTATTCAAAGTAAGCAAACAGAAGAAAAGATCTTGAACTCAGCCGCCACTGAGTACAAGAAAGATGTTCAAGAATTATGGGAATACACTTGAAAAGAGAAAAAGAAGCAAAGAGGTTTAGCCGTCAAGAAGAGCGACCGCGCCTGCACCACTGCTAGGTCCTGATTCAACGCCATCACCTGCTACCGCTTCTCCCTTCGGAGCCTCATCTTCCGCTTCAGATGTTTCCGCAGCAACACCCTCCGTCCTAACATCATCGGCAAGAGCAGCTTCCAAGTCTTCCCCAAAGGCCACATCAACATTAGGGTTTGCGCTGACTGCTTTCGAACACTCAGGTCCGTCTGTGTCAGAGTCAAAGATTATCACACCGTCCTGGATTGGATAATCACGCCTATCTTCATCCGGAGGCCATTTATGCTCCACCCTCCGCCTCTTTAACCGCGCTGCAAATCTCTCTGCCTTTGCACTTACTGGTGCTCGCAACGCTTCCTCATGCCTCCACCGCTCTTCCATGTCGATCGCAGCTGAAAGTGAACATATGCGTCCCGTGGCAATACGCAGGTACAGAATGGACATCCCCTGTATAGCACGACCGACTTCGCGAAGTGGGAGGTCAATTTTAGCCATTACCTCTTCTTGCGCATTAGTTTCGGGTTTGTCAACTTCGAAACTTTTTTCTGGAGAAGTTACAGAATGATCATCGCCCACTGCTTCCATGATAAGATGCAAAGAAGAAGAAGTTATGAGCACACAAAAATGTATGTATCATCATCAGTCAATCAGAAGATCGGATAAGTACGGAGCAATACCTGAGATATAGAAGGAACGACTATGTGATGAGAAGAATCCTTAGAATTTTTCTTTATAATCTAGCAAGTCAACAGAATCCCGGGAGAAAAGGAGTCTTTACTTGCCACCTATAAAGGCTACCGATTCGAGATAGCGATCAACGATGCTTATCGAATATATCTGAGGAAAGCTGTCGTGTAACGAAGGGGAGTGCACCTAGTCCAAGAAACGGGCCAAGCTATGTCTAGATACGTACGGTGGAAACCAAAGCGACTCGCCAGATCAAGTCCTGCTTCCTTCACCATCCTAATCAGGACCGACCAGTTCTGGGACAACACCTGGCGATGTCGACCTATGCGGTAAATGTATATTCACTTTAGCTTGGTCATTTCTGTATACAAACTTGTCACCATCTTATGCCTACCCCACAATAGCGTAACCATTATGCACTAAGCAGGGGACTTAATGTTGATAGTGGATTTTCATTTAAGTCTAAAATTGTAAAAGCCAAAATTATGCGCTAACATCTTGCAAAAGATAAAGCCATTAATAAGTGATGAATACTTCTTCACTTTACTAATTCACCTAGAAAGGAGCATGTGGCAACAATCCCAGTATTCTGTGAATTAAATACACGAAATTCATCCAGGTTGGAGCATGTGGCAACAATCCCATATACCATGTGAATTTACAACATTATTAATTAATGCATGACCAGCCTTGTATTTCATGTACTCATTATCGGTGCGGCATGACGACTGAGTGTTGTTCTCAGCAGAACAACACGAACCTCCAAGCATAAATAATGAAGCATGTACGAAATACCCGTACAGGCTGCAACTCTCGGTGTGTTATACTAGAACGATTGAGCATACATCTATCGGTGTGTTATATTAGCCCGATTGAGCATATTTGAATCTGGACTTTCCATATCAGTCTCAGAAACGATCACGACCATCCAACTTCACCAGCATGATTGGATGGCTTAGATCGAATCCATTACCCCAAACAGGTATTGGAATATTCACTACCGACCCAACGCGGGCCCCGCATGGTCGGCCTCCCCAAAAGGGTGGCATAGCTTGCCAAACCGTCCAAGCCGAAGCAGTATGGACGAAAAACCCTAAATTAGAGTTTGCATTGATCGCAAACGTCCGTTTTCTCCTGATCGAATGGAGGGTTTATGAGTCGACTGAGCAGGTCCGGTGAGCATCAACATGATCACCGTGGACCCATCTATCTCCATACCCGATCAGCCAAGGCATACCATGCCTGGTCGTTCCAATTCGCAAGCCCAAACTAGCGTGGTCACACTTCCCAATCGCAAACTGATCTCGACCACTCAACTTCGCCGGACGAATTGAGTGGCTTAGATCACGTTCCTATGGGAAAGTAAGGTATAGGCATGTAAATCAGCCTGCCACCTACACGCCTAACTAATCGGTCGGGACCGACCAAGCTTGGTCGTCCCGAAACGCGCGGCTGAAGAAGGCATGACGCGCGGCATTTGCGGCACCAAACTTCTGTCGTAAATCAATCCTGACCGCTCCTCTTTGCAGGACAAATTGAGCGGTGCAGATCACACTTTCACGGGACAATGAGGTATGGGCATGTATACCGGCATGCCGTCTACACGCATGCCCGATCGGCCATGCCAAAATCGTGTCCCGAGCTTGGATTCGACCAAGCTGAAAAGTGGTGCGTGCGCACCTCTTCCAAAACCCTAATTCCACTAACGGTCGCAGATGAGTGTCTCAATGATCATCTCGTCCGTCCAACTTCACCGGCTTGGTTATACAGCCCTGGTCAGGAGTTATTGGTCAGTGAGGCGTCATGGTGATCATCACCCGTCACTCTACCACACCATGTGGTCGGCCAAGGGAGGACTTGCTTACGCAACCTCCAAACCGTCACATGAAGTAGGTTGGACATGAGGCTATTTTGAGACGCTCAAACAAATGCGATGCTTCATGCATCTTTGAATATACTCGATGCGATGCACACTGCATAGAATACACACGATACTTCACAAGTATCGACTTCCTATATAACTTAGTTATTTAATCTAGCATTACATGCTACTTTACGTGGGTCCCACGATCCACACACTCGAGACATCAATCATGTCACAACCGGGGGATACATACTTGGGGTATTGGTGCAGCGGTTTACGGCGTGCAGCGCACAATGCGCCATCACAAGAACGTGTCAGGAAGTCATGGACGGCTAGTGATGATGGGAGAAGTGGGCAAGGCCTGGTCGTGTGACACCAACACATGACTCCACTACTCCATCACTCCACTTTCTCCACTTCCCACGAGATACGAGGGTTAGGCTTAAAGACTTGTATAAATAGGTTCTCCTCCCTATTTTACAAAAGAGGAACAAGGCAAGACAAGACAACAGAGGCAAGTGTTGATACAATCGTATTCAAACACCGAATCGATAGCTTACATCCTACAAGCCGGTTCGACTTTACGATACAAGTCATACATAGCCAACACCTTCACAATCTCAACACCTTCTTCACTTCCCTCCCTAAGATCAACCCCATCTCCTTCACTTTGTGACCGAAACAAGTCTGGAACGGCCATTTCTTGGTTTAGGCCGGATTTGCACAGATTGATTTCTCGAATCTACAAGCACTCCCGTGCAGTGCATTTGTTTAAGGTTTAGACTCATTTCTCATCCACACACCCCAAATTACCAAAACCGGCAGAAACAGTTTTCACCATAAATAAAAGGTTATTGTCACAAAAGTCGTGGCTCAAATAACCTCGAGTATATATACATAAATGTACATTTACCGTCATAGGAATTGTTCCATAGAGTGAGTATTTGTTTGGATAAATTAGAAAGGTAGAATTGAACAAGAATCCAAATGAAATCAATTAACTCATACCTTTGTTGATGAAGTCCTTGTTGATGTCTTCTTGTAATCTCAGTCTTCATCCTTCAAGAATAGCTCTTCTTAGACCTAATCTAGTCCGAAACTATATATAGTATACTAAATAAAGAATGCATTTTGGCAACTAAAATTGACAACTAACTTGACATACCAACGCTAGTGGGTTCAACCGAGCAGTGCTCTAACACTTTGATTTCCATTTCACCCACGGGTGTTGGGAATCGAAGGTACTAGTGATAGTTTGAAGCCGTCCCTCTTAAGCGATGGACCCATAGTCGTCCCATGATGAAATTATAAGGCAAAAGTGCATCCACGACGCAGAACCTTGTGTTGGTCACTAAGGGCCCTGCTCGTACCTGCAAGATAATTTCTCCTATTGGTCTCGAGATTGCTCCGTTGAAACCTTATATTGTGTAAGTGGATGAATCCATTTGCTCAGCTGTTAAACCCATATGTAAGTAGGGTTCATAGAACAATACATTTAACGAGCTGTCCCCATCAATGAGGACCTTCGTAACATTTCATCCATGTATTGGAAGAGTGATCACAAGTGGATCGTTGTGCATCTCGACCTCCTGGTTGACGTCCCTTGTTGATAATGTTAATGGCGTAGCCATCCTTTCCTCCCAAGTGCTAGTTGGTGGTCCACTTAGCTTTAATACCTCGTGGGTTTCTAGCTTTCTTTTGTTTCGAGCTAGCTCGAGGATATCTTCGAGTAGCTCCTCCTGGACGCCGGTTGAGAATGTGATCATGTTAATGTATTTGCCGTCCTGTGGTAATTCCACCCTTTTTTTGGGGGCTACCTCAGTATCAGCAGGTTGTATCTGCATATACTCCATGAATTTGCCTTCTTCTATGAATTTCTGAATTGTGTTCCTCGGGTGGTAGCATGTGTTAGTTGTATGACCGTAGTACTGGTGGTATGTACAGTACTCCTTAGCATCCTTTGTTTTATCCGGCTGCTTTCCCCTAGTGTTAGGGTAGGGAAAGCCCGGCTTTGCTCCCTCCGTGCTAAGAATGTGAGAAAAAGTTGTATTCAGCTTTGTATAGACTTTATCTACAAAGTCCTCTCTTCCTTTTCCTCTGCCTTTGCCATCTCCATATTTTGATCTTTTGTCCCGGGAGCTAGTTTTGCCCTCATTTTTATTTTTCCTCTTAGGTACCTCCGGAATTGGTTCCAGAGAGTTTGTTCATTATGGAGCCGCTGTTGCTTTTGTTTGCGCCTTGGGGTTATCCTTCTGTATTTCCTCAAGTCTGATGTAGCGATCCTGGACAACCCAGAGCTCCCCTTCGGAATCGAGAGCTCTGTTGTGAAGCTCCACGAAGATAGTTGAGGTTCTATCAAGTCCTCCGTACTTATAGAAATTAATGCTAATTTCAGGATCGAATTTCCCGATTGCATGGCACGTCTTTTGCCACCTGTCTGTGTAATGCATCAATGTCTCCCGGGGTCCGATAGCTAAAGCAAATAACCTATCTAACCCTGCCTTTGTTGATTTGTTGTACATGTATGTCTCCAAGAACACCGTAGACAATTACTCAAAAGAGTCAATTGAGTTTGCTGGTAAATTATCATACCATGCCAATGTTGAACCCGCCAAGCTTGCAGGGAAGTACCTACAAAGTACTACCTCGTCTCTTTCCCAATGGGCAAGTACACGAGTATAGTACCGTAGGTGGGCTGCGGGATCTGAGGTACCATTGTACGCCTGAAACGTAGGTACCTGGCATTTCGCAGGGATGGGCTCCCTCAAAATGCGAAATGACAACGGAGATGTTGTCGCTTCCTGGAGTACTTCTTCTATCCTTGCTCCTGCTCGGCCAGTTTTCAATCCTTGTATTTCTTTCCGCATTTTCTCCATTTGCTTAATGACCATGTTCACATTGTGAGCATCTCTAGAAAATGTCTCATCATAATAAGACTGAGAGGGGTTGTAAGTTGGATCCATCTCATTTGGATCGTGTTGTGTTCTCCTGGATCCCCCTGGTGGGTCAGCCTTTGGTGGGTTAAGACCCCCCCTTCGTCTTCCTGAGATAGCTCCGTGCTCACCCTTCTTCAAAGGAGGGTGAGTTTGGGAACCCTCAATTTGTAATTCCAGCATGTCCTTTAGGTTCTGGTTCTCCTGAGCCATTGCGTGCATTTTATCCTCGTTCTCCTTGTTACGTTGTAGCAAAGCTGCTACCTGCGCTGCTATTTGTTCTTCATTATGGATTCCACCACCATGAGGAGTGCTATCATCTAGATCCTCAGAGTCATCCACGCCTTCTTCTATTGCCGAAGCATCGATATCTAGTTGGATTGGAGTTAGGTTTCCCAACCCTCGTCCCGTGGGAGCTAAGGTTCTGGGAAACCCTTCGTTAGCCGCAGATGGCTTTGTAACGTTTGGACGTTCCAGTAACAACATGCCTTAGAGTTGTTGTGCTCCCGATGTTTGCCCCATCCCTTTAGTAGGAGTAGGTGGTTTGTTAGCAGTCATTCTCCTTGCTATCTCGCTTTGTCCATCCTCTGCTTCATTCCTTTGATTTGTTCGAGATGGATTTTGAGATCTGCCCCTTGTAACAGCAGGTCGTGAACTTGTTGGTATATCACTTGGTTTCTGCATGCCTTCGGCTTTTTGTTATCCTGTGGTCACAGAAAAACGACAAAATTCGCTGTTAGGGTGCCTTCGTTAAAAGTAGCAATTAATGCTCTGACACAGAAGACGGCTAAGCAGTTTTTTCAGAAAAAGTACTAGAATGACGTCTGGAAATATGGGTATTTAATTTCTTATTACACCCTTGGAAAAAACAACCTTAAATGTTGAAAACAATTTAAAAAGGGTGTCAGATCTCCCAAGAAAAAAGGGTTTATTAAATGCTTTGGAATATCCTTTTTCCTTAAATTCTCACTGAGATTTCTTTGTGGTCAGAGGTACTCAGATCTAAGGGATACCTTGTCGGAAAAGGTTGATTTAGTATAAAACAAAAGTTTTAACGTTTTGTGAATGCGTTTTTTTTGTAGAAAACTTTGTAGATCTGTAAGGTTGCAAGTCTTTAGAGGCTATGAACTCAAAGAACTTACGTAGATAACGGATGAATGGATCACTAGAAAGTGAGATCCATCACGGTTACTCTCAGATCTCTTCGTCAATGAAGATGTGTAAGTTAAAAAAATAAAGGAACGTATAAACTCAAGCTGTTGAGCAAAACCTTCTAGCGCCAAACTGTGACTACTAATTTTCCATAATCTAAGTAATGTATACAACTCGGAGAATCGAATACTAAGTAGTATTGATACCTTTGTTGAACTGATAATGCTAAGTAATAAAAGATACCAATATCACGATAATAACAAAGAACAATAATACGAAGTAAATGCTACTAAGTTATTACGAGACACAAGAGATTACATGGTTCGACTTTTGTCTACGTCCACGGGGTAATGAGTGATTTGTTTGTATTAAGTTGTGGTGGTTACAAAGGATCTTAAATGCTTCCCAAAGTAATAGAGAGAACTCAAGTTGAAGTAAATACTTAAGTTCTAAACATTAAAGAGGTATAAGCTTAAGACTAGATCTCCTTCTCCTAGATATTGAATGCCCTTATTTTGTTGGTGAAGCTTGGTATTTATAGTCCCTTCGGCTCCGGGTATATCTTTGCTGTCTTTGGGTCCATCGTCCCCTGATATACCTTCCGTACAAATGGTACCTTTGTTCACCGCTTGCTTTCTCCAGTCGAACTCTGCCACCTCAGCTAACCCACTTTCCTTCGGGAACTACCCAGCCTCAGTACGGATTGTACCTTCGTTCACCGCTAGTCTCCACCATTCAGACTCTTCCACCTCATCTCTCTCCACGTGCTTTGGTTTGGTGTGTAGATAAGAAATATATGCATTAAATGTTGATTGGATATATCATCTACTTTTGTCCCTTCGCCAGCTGCCTCTCTCTAGACTAGGTTCTACTTTTTCATCTTAGTCGTCGAGGTATCCCTCCTTGGGATGGGATAAAGTAGATCTGCGAAGGTGTCCTCTGTTACTCAGATTCCTCTGTGTAGCGAGGGCTATACAGTTATCCTGCATGCGACCACTAAAACCGTGACATGTGCTCCACATAATATTGGTATTCACACTCCCTATTACCGATTCCAAGTTAATCAGCTTTCTTTGGTTACAAATAACATTTCTTAGTAATGCTGCCTGTCTATGATGAGTTCAATAGTATTGAAGAGGACTTGACGTAGATTGATAATATCAATCTTAGCATCCAAACTGTTTTGGACAAGAAGATTAGTCATATCTTCCCTTTCTTTTCCTTTATCCTCACAACCAGATTTCTTGAAGGAATCATCAAGATTAATAGTTTCATTGGAAGCCATTCCACTCAAAGCTTTAAGAATCTTAGCTTGAGATATGGTTTGAGGATACATCTTTTAGCATAAGTTCTCAAACAAGATGAGTACATATACCAGAGGATTTTAACACATAGCAATCATAGGTATCAACCTTAAATAAATAATTCTGACCAGATTCGAAAATATTTTCGCATCTTATGTGTTTCTGAATCATAAAGATTTTTTTTTGAAAAGAATCAATCTTCTAAAAATACTTTAGACAAGAAAACTCATCTTTTTTACACAAGTTGTTATAAGACAACTTTTCTACACATGAATACCTATTAAAGATCTTCAGGTAGATTGTTTATACTCTCTATGTTGAATAAGAGATATTAATAGGATACAAGATGCCCAGATACTTGTGCTTCCTTACATCAATAGATTGGGCATTGTAAGAGTGCACTTTCCAACATTTTTAAGTGTTAGGGTGAGAAGAACCTTCCTCACCAAGTACCATTGAAGTAACATCTTTCTTCTTATCTTTATGGACATGATCTTGTTTTCTTGAGTGGATTTCGAATTCATCCTTTTTATCAGGAATATTGCGTGATGCTATATCCTTGATTACATTTTGAGCCCAGGATGGTATATTATTTGTATTCGAACCCGAGTGATCTTGATCCGCCCTTAAATAGATTGCAGATGTCTTTCGTTCAAGACATTCTATATGTCCCTTTAAGGTATCCATTCCTTCTTGAAAATGTTTTTCTAAACACTTTTCAAGTATACCTTTCGACATGTCTCTATAAGAAGGTATTCTATAAGGATTTTATTCCTTATTTGTGAATGTTCCAGCGATTGTGTAAGATATTCACACTCTGAAGTTTGCTGATTTGCATCATCACACAAAGCCAATTTTTGTTCCAAATAATCTGCCAGATTATTTTGAAGGCTGAGTGTTTCTCGCTTTCCTTCACAAATTCTTACATTTAATTGAACAAAAAGTTCTAGGACATCTTCCAGGCTATCAAAGGATTTTCCTGCTTGTGAATAGGTTTTTACCTGATTGAAAAACCTTTGTAGTACAATGCGAAATTCAGAATTTGGGCAGGATAGTGAATCAAAGTTCTTCTTTCTTTCTGGAATAGAAATAGAAGATTTTTCACCAGTAATTGGAGTCGGATCCAAAATATGTTCCTTTAGTTTTGAATACATTCCTTTCTGATCATGAAGATGATTCTCAATCAAGTTATCAGTCATAGACTTTGTGTTTGATTTTCGAAAAGAATTACGAGACCAATTTCCATTGACCCTTTTTGAGAGGTTATTCTCAACATCTTGATGTACGTTAACTGAGTCCTTCATAAGTTTAGCTTTGCTTTTCTTATTTCGACTCATATCTTATAGGTTGGATCACACCAAACACATACTGTTAGATCTTTTCGTGTTTGCCTGCTCCGATACCAATTGAAAAGACGAGGGTACCCAAATACACCACAATCTTTAATTTATCCACCTATAAGTCCTCTTACCGAAAGTGATTGTCTATGAGCAAAGTCAAGACAATACTACAAATCGGTATTCACACTTTCTGTGATTGTCTATGGATACGAGATCGAGACAATACGACAACCAAAGTGTGATTACTTGATAATAGGTTCGGACTTAACCAAACTCTATGGGATCACTATCAAGTAAAACGGAGTTAATGTTTGTTTCATTTACTTCAAATTATATAAACAAATTTAATTGCGGAAATACAAAATTAAATCACACAACAATATTTTGTTAATGAGAAAAACTGCAAATGCAGTTAAACCCCAGGACCAAGTCCAGAATTGAATACTCTCATAATTAAGCCGCTATAAAAAATCTAAACCAACTTTGTATAGTTGAGACCAAGCAACTACCCCTAGTTCACTTAGTTTCTTCAGTATCCCTACGCTTCCGGATTCGATGAGTGCACGCACTGGAACAATTCCTTTGGATCGTATTCCAAACAGTAAAGGAAAAACAAATCTGTTTGGTAACAACTTTATTGATTCTTTCCGGATAAAGATATTTCAAGTCAAATGTAAAGGCTCTTCCGTTTAAGCTAATAAACTCCTTTGCCTGGTTAGATCAATCTATCCAATAACTCTCGAAGTAGCCAAGTTTAGATTCGCACTCAATCCAAATAAATCTCAAAGAGATATATTGAGTATGTCTATCTCACGCAACTAATCAATCGAATAAATCTGATTCTAGTTGGATCCCAGCCGATCAAGGTTTGTGCAACACACAGATATGAGAAACCAATAATAAATCTTCTTCGTCTTCAAATCTTCTTTAATATTCAATTAAAACCTGCACAACACCACTTGAATCTCTTGTGATCAATCGCGAACAGAACGGAGTCTGTTAACAATGGATTATCATAAGATGTCTTTAAATCTACAAACAGTTCTAAAGATCTCGTCGATACTTCGATCTAGTTTGAGTGAATCTTATATCAGAAGAGAAGATTCTCAAGAATAAAGAAACTAGGTGCAATCAAAGTTTCAACGACCGTTAGTCAATCAAATCAATCGAAAACTAATAACACTGCAATTATCTAGTTTCCCACCAACGGTACTCCTAGAGCTTCTTGATCCCACATAAGTCTTTAAAAGAGCGGTTGTAAGATATTACGCCTAACTAGGTACTTTCCTATTCGGATAGACGGCTCCACCAGAAACAACAAAAAGATGAAGTTTGCCTGGCTCTTAGGATATTTTGCTAGAAATGCGAACTTAGGTATTTATAGACCTAGGATGTTTGGACACCAAGGAATTTCCAAAACCAAAAATATTCTCAAGATATGCAATGAATGGCAAGATTAGGTTTTCATAATTCCAGTAAATGCTTGTCCAATATTTCCGAAATATCTCAATAGAAAATCTCCAATTAGTAAATGCACATTACTAATTTTTATTCTCTAGAGATATGCATTTAATTGCTGGTCATTAAAAGCATATATAACCAAAAACCTTAATTAAAAGATTATCAATTAATTTAGGTACAAGATCTCCTTGAGTATAAAGGAATATCTTTGAACAATAAATGATAAGAGTTATTGTCCGTGTTCAAAGTATGTTGACATCTTTTCTCTATAAATCATCTTTCATATTTACATTCTTGGAATCGGTTTTACCACACTTCCAAACAAGTTTAGAATTGTTTACATGTATTCCAAGACTACTATGTGATTGATCAAATATCAAGTCACATACACGGGTTCAATCGGTTCTACCAAGCGCTAGGATCGGTTATACCCTCATATGGAAACACTTGTGATCGGTCACACAAGTTACCATGACCGGTTACATCAGTTACCAGGATCGGTTACATCAATTACCAGGACCGGTTACCATATACTCATGGTATTGCTTATGATTGGTCACACAAGTCACTAGGATCGGTTACACCAATTACTAGGATCGGTTACAACAATTACAAGGATCAATTATACAACACTCTATGATCGGTCACACCAATTACTAAGATTGGTCACACCAATTACAAATATCGATCATACCATCTCAGGTGATTACTTAGGATCAGTTACACAAATTAATCAAAACTAGTCATACAAAATCATAAGTCAGGCATTGTGATTAGTTTTACCAAGATACATAACAAAGTTACTATCGGTTCTACCATCTCACACATATTGGTAATCCAAATATTTGCAATGAATAGCCGTACCAATAAGCCTAACGATTTCCCTTTCGATTCATAAAACAAGTTCATGAGTGTACATCCTTTAAAAAAATGTAAAACAATATTTCCTAGGATAAAATCTTCACCATTACCCATTCACATAATCATAACATCATTCATAAGATTATGTTGATGTCATATCTACGAAGTTCAAAAGATAAGAGTTATACTTCGTAGTCTAATTCCTTAATACTATGATCATATGATCATGTCTCACTACTAGAGTAATATATCCAATACACAGCTTCGTAGGTCAATATTACTAACCTCAAGAGGAAGGATGATGTCATCGTTGTAGTTCATTACTTCTTCATGTTCTTCAGTTCTTCGAGTAATACTTGTATGTCTCAACATTCCTAGACTTTCTAGTCTAACCTAAATGAAGTTGTCTCTAGTACATAATAATAAAGCGACTCTTAGATGAGTTTTGACACACTAAAATATGACAACCAAACTTGACATACCAACGCTTAGTGGGTTCAACCGAGCTATGCTCTAATAATTTTGAAGCAACAGGTCATCATTGGTGATAGGTGTAGAATACACCGTATTTAATATCTAGTATTTATGCTTTCTTTGCGAGTTTTCTTGGAAATTATGTATCTTATGTGTGCTTTTGAGTTTATTAGGTGCAATGGAGTCATTTGGAGCAAAAAGACCAATTGGAACTCGTTCAAATACAAGATTTCTACTTTTCATTGTGTAGAGGACGAGAAGACGAAGGCAATGGCGAAAGAACGGAGTCATTCTGAGTTCGTATGGAGAAGTTACGAGCAAAACGAGAATTTGAAGGCTAAAAGAGCATAATGGTCAGACAAGTGCTATTGGCAACCCCACTCTAAGTTAAGGGGCAGTCACTCTGTTAAGGGGCAGACATTTCAGAGGAACCGCTAAAGGAAGTTAGGTCTATTGCTATGGGGAGTCACTGGGATTCGCTAAAGACAGATTATTCTTCGTTAAGGGGCACCTATCTTGGGGTGTATTTTATCTGGGGTGTCTTAATATCCCATCTCTATTACAATCTAGTCGAGTTTTCTTATTTGAGTTCTTTCCCAAATGTTATTAAGCGAGATTGGATTTGAGAACTCGCTGCCATTGAAACCGAATCATAAGAAATGGGAGAAGGAATTCGTCTGTTGTTGAAGCTCGTTGAATGAGTTAGAAGATGAACTCAGAAGCAAGAGATGGCTGCTGTTGATGTCGAACTAGGGTTTGAAGCTTGAGGAGTCATGGCGCTCCATTAGAGAGAAAAAAAGAGAGGAATTGAAGTCAGAGGATATGGAGAATCGAGAGAAGTTGAGGTTTCTAACAGAGAGACTGTGTCGATTGGATGAATCGGAAGGCAGCCATGAATTGAGTTCCCAGAGAGAGGCAGCGATGATGATTGACGAGATCGAGAGGCAGAAATCGAGTGAGAAGAAGATGCTGCTACTTCTGGGATCGAGAAATAATGAAGAACTTGGGGTCTCAAGCGGCATGCCGTGGATTGAACCGGGTGATTGTGGGATCTGGATTTGATTTTGAGATTGAAATTTGGGGTGAAGAACAAAGGTGGTTGATGGGTTTTCTTGTTGATTACGAGATTCTTAGAAATCAGGGTATTCGGATGGAGTTTGATCTGAAATTGAAGATGGGTTTTGAGTTAATGGTGTTGTACAAGTCAGGGAAAGAAACTGTTGCTGTTGTCAATATGAGCTTGGATTGAGATGAAATTGGTGAAAGAGTCATACATGGAATGGCAGGGTCAGATGTGTGACTCAGGCGAGATTCAGTGGAAAGCATTTGTTAAAAGACATGGCTTTTGTTGAATGATTGTGTGAATCGTGGCTCGAATTAGTGTGGTGGTTGTAGTTCAAGATTGCAGGTTGGTTTGGGTTTAAAACAATGAACATCTAGTGGAGTTTTAAGACTAGTTTGAACCATGGAAGAACGATAATGGCGGTGGTGGCTAGGGTGTTGCGGTGATGAACTCAAGAAGAGCTAGGATTGATACAATTGCGGTGGCGGTGAGGTTGAACTCGGTCATGTGGGAATGGTGTTGCTGCAATGAATGAGCTGCAGAGTGATGCCGCAGGATTGGTTTATGAAGGCTGCGGTGAGTGCGGGGCCCGGGTAGGTGATGAACAGAACATGCAATGAAGAAATGGAGATTGCGGAGGTGTTGAATACGTGAATTGCGGGGTTGAAGCGAGCTGCGAGGTTTAGCGGTCTCGGTATTGAAGATATGCATGAATAGAGGTTGCGGGTGGTTATGTATGCCGGGAGTGAAGAAACATGAGTATGAGATGAGGAAGGCTGGGTCTCATGTCGGCAGAGTGAAGTCGAAGCTTAAGGCAAAGACGAGGCGAGGCGGTGAGCTGGGAGTCTTAGTCTTTATTATGAGCTTCACTGCAGCGGTGGCTTGGTTCGTTGGTACTTGGAAATCGAGAGTCGCCAAGGAATGGATGTGCGGGTTCGCAATGACTATGATGTTGGTTGTCCGGCATAAGTGGTACATTTGATGAATGAAGCTTGTGCACTTGCGGGCAATGAACGGCACTTTTGGTTGCGTGAGTGTGATCGAGTGTCTTTGAAATCTTTGTGAAGAAATCTTGCGGGTAATAGCCATCATGGCTGTGAATAAGTGTTGCGGGGAGCTGAAATGGTGTTGGAAGACTTGCAGAGTGATGGCCATCTTGGCCGTGGATCGAGCTACTGAAACACGAAAGTGCACGACCTTCTTGGTGGGATTGGAAGTGGTAAAGCACCATCTTAGTGCAACGAGACTATGGCACAGTGCAACACCGACAACTAAGCCCGATCAAAGCTAGTTAGACTTTCACTCGGCCTATGACTCGAGATGGATCATCGACTCACCCCGACTCGGTAACCCGACTCGGATTTGACTCGGTCCTGACCCGTTGACCGGTGACCGGGCAGACAACGCCGGTCACCTGAGATGCTTTTCCGGTGACTTTTCCGGTCGGATTCCGGCCATAATCCCAGTTTTCCGGCGAGCGTTTTTGGGACATATTTTCTGCACGGGTTTCTCTCTCTCGTGGGCCGGGTGAATTTCCAACTAATGGACTTGAAGACAAAACCTAATTTTGGAAGGAGTATCCTTTATGGAAATTGAGGAATATATAAAAGAGAGGACTTCTATCTTTTTGAGCAGAATCTCTTCTCTACTTTATTCTAGGGTTTAGAAACATGAAATTTCTCTTTCTTCTTGTTATGAACTCCATGAATATGAGTACCTAGTTTTATTATTGGTTATGGAATAAGTTTGATTTCCAAATATGATTCTTTGATTCAATATATTAGTTTTCTCTCATATTATCGTTTATGATTCACCATGAATATTGTTACATGATTTGAATGCTTGTTAGTCGAGTCGCGAGTCGATTGAGTTTGCTTTCATCTCTATTGCTAGATTAGGGTTATTATACGCAAAAGTGATAATTCCGGATTGCAAGTAGCATAAATATGATTATAGTTTGTAGTGATATATTCTTATGATCATATGTGAACCATAACCTTTGTTAAATCGAATTAGTGCGCTTTCCACGTTCGATTGCTTTGATTGGCCTGATTTCATAGAACTTAACGCATCTAGGGAATTAAACTTGATTAGTGCTTTTACACGTTAGGTTGTTCCTTTAGGTAGAATTCATATTCGCATCTTTTAATGTGTTTGTTGATGACATGAGGAGATTTGCGGGATATTCTTGCGATCAAGGTATTCTAGGGTCTTTGATAAAAGTTGATATTAAAATATCAATTCTAGTTATTGTGTTGAAAACAAGTTTGTGAATGAAAACGAAATCCATGACCAATATCTTCTTATCCTTGATTTGATTTGTTTGCTTTATTTTCTTTTATTTAGTTTATTATAATCACACAACCCCGGTGTTATTTATAGGGAACCATAACAATTTGACAACCTAGACCTCTCTGTGGGATCGATCCTTTCTTGCCCTTGCTATATTTATATTTTGAGTAGTAAGAAAGTGTAAATTATTTTTGACGCTTACGATCGCGGTCAATTGGGCAGTATGGTCTTCATCATAGGTGTAAGTATACTCAACTCACCCCTCTCTATTTTGCTGATGATGTGTTGTTTTTTTTTTCCCGAAGGGAATTTGAAGTCTGCTAAAGTATTATCCTTGGTGATCAAGGATTTTAGCATATTCTCAGGTTTGGTTGTCAACTGCAATAAAACTTCTTTATTTTCTTCTGTTGTGGATGAGAAAGATTTGGAAGATATTGTGAACTATTTAAATTGTGCTAAAATGGAGTTGCTTGTTAGATATGTAGGGATGCCTTTAGTTACCACAAGATTTTCTTATGTGGACTGGCAACCTCTCATTAGTAGAGTGAAGAAAACAATTAAGTCTTAGAAAGCTATTGTTAGAGCATTGCTTGGTTGAACTCACAAGTGTTTCTTTCTCAAGCTTGTTGTCAAAACTATATATTGATTTCTAGTCTACAATTAGTTAAGTCTCGGATTAGGATAAAAGATGTAGTTGAGAAACGGACATCACGATAGTCATCATTGTGTTCTGCCGTTTAAAGGCGAAGATCAACCGAAGCTTTTTGAGAACTTCATCAACAAAAGGTAAGCGAAGACTGAACCACCTATTTCTCAAGTTATATTCACCTTTCTATCTTTGAGACGTTATCGCGTAACTAATTAGACTACCGTAAGCATATTAAGAATTTCGAACAAAGATTCTTCTTGTAATTAGTCCTCGAAATATGACTAAGCTTAATGAACATTTCATACTTGATGAATTTCGGTTAAGAATAATTTATTATTCGCAATCAAAATCATGATTCAAAATTATCATTCAAAAATAGCCTGAAACAGTTATATGTGTCATTGATGTTATTCGGGAATGTTTCGAATCAATTTAGAGAAAAATATAGAACTAATACAAATTCGGATACAAGACATTGCATATATCAGTCTTACAAACTAGGAAAACTGTTATAAATCTGAAGTCGTAATACATGTACTCAGTACATGTAACGGAGTAGCTATATGTCGACAAACAGATTTTTTGCACGCATATTAGTATGCACACCTTTAAAAGTCTGTGAATCGTTAATCCGGATCGGTACGCATACTAGAAAAGAACTGTTGGTTACGGAACCAGTTTGGTATCCATACCGGTACACATACCAGAAAAGTTGGTTATGTTTAAATGGTATCCATACCAGTATGCGTACAAAAAAAGTTCTGTGGACTCCAGAACTCGTTATGTTTAAATGGTATCCATACCAGTACGCATAACAAAATAGTTCTATGAACTCCGAAATTCGGTTATGTCTTAAGGTACATGTACCGTGACATAAATGTTCACGAATAGCTTAAGTACTTGTACTTTTTATGCCTACTTACCATGTCGATTAAATTCATATGCACATAAAATTATTTCTCCGAGATAATTAGCATTTGAATAATCTCTATTTATAATTATAAAACATCATAGACATATTTGATCACATGATTGTGTTTCGAGTTGAGTCTTAAGTGTTTATCTTAAATGCTCGGCTAACCATTCATGAGCGTGGTCTTATACACGGTTCGGTTACGATTCATCCTAACCAAATTGTATTTCTTGATTATGTAAATCAGATTCAAAGATTCATCTAACGGTAAATATTGTTTGCTTGCTTCCAAAGCTATATTAGCTTAAACCTAAAGCAACCTATGCTTTGAATGTCTATATAAGGGGAACCTCAAACAACTGGGATCTTTGAATCCCGGCATTACTTTTTGGTGTGTCCTAGTTGTTACTTGAGTCGTCCTCTCCAGAAACCCTTTTAGGGTTTAGCGACTACAAAGACTTCATAAGGATTCCTGAAGCCATGTCCAGCTATTGTTTATCTGATAGCTCGAGTATCCTGATCTTGATCGATTGTTGAGTTGCTCACTTGATCAAGATAGATAGTAATCATCAAATTTCTCTTCGTATCAAACTTTGTTGATTTCATAAGTTTTATACTTGTGAGGTGAATAATAATCTGCACTTCGGGTTGCATAAGTCTGTATTTTGAGGTTAGCTAGGCTTTGTATATTGCTATCGATTTCCATCACCTTTGATCAAACTTTTTGATCGTAAAGGAAATCATATATAGGCTTAATCTGTGGGAGGAAGATTGGTTAAAATTCTTCAATTCAGTTAAAGCAACTCTTAGTTGGTGTGACATCAGCTAAGGGAATCAATTGCGCGGAGTTCTGCTGGGATTCAAGAGGCGTAAGGAACGCGACTATAACTGAATTGTTGTGAGGGTTTAATTCGGTCTACATTCCAGTCCGAAGTTAATTGGTAATAGCCTAGTGTCTGTAGCGGCTTAATACAGTTTGGTGCTCAATCTGGACTAGGTACCGAGGTTTTTCTGCATTTGCGGTTTCCTCGTTATCAAAATTTCTGGTGTCTGTGTTATTTCTTTTCCCATTATATTGTTTATCTTTATAATTGAAATATCACAGGTTGTGTGTTAATCAATCATAGTAGATACGTCTGACCTTGTTAACTGGATACGACTTGATTGATTGCTTGGGAAATTGATCTTTGGAATCACCCAAGTACTCTCACACGTAAATCAGGTTCAAAGACTAGTCTATGTAAACTTTCTGATTGTGAGAAATTGAGATATAACTTTAGATAGTTTTACTTGATTGAGATTCATTAAGTTGAACTCTCGGAATTGTGTTAAGTTTGTCCATACAGATTTCCTACGAAAAAGTTGGTGGTGTATTTTGGTACCCCCGCGTTTTCAGCTATGCACTTGGCTTTTGCTGGGATGTTACAGTGTTAAATCGTATGGTGTATTTCTGGTTTTCCTTTTTTGTGCTTCCTAAGAGAGTGATTAAGGAGTTGAATACCATTTTTAGAAGGTTCTTATGGTCTGGTTCAGATCTTGGTAAAAACGTAACCCTATCAGCTGGAGTCAGGCTTGTACTGCTCAGAGCGTGGGAGGGCTTGGTCTCAAAGATCTGGAAAGAACAAATATTACAACAAATTTAAGACATGTTTGGGACATAACTTCTGGTAAAGAGACTATTTGGACCCTATGGATAAAGGAAAATCTTATCAAACATAAGGTTTTTTTGGGATTTAGCTACTCCTCAAGATTGTTTCTGGAGTTCGAGAAGGATTTTTTATTACAGAGATGATGTTAAAAAGTTTATGAGAACTTGTATTGGAAAATGAAATTGATACTAGTTTTTGTAATGGGATTTGGCATCCTAATAGAAGACTTAAGGATTGGTTGGATGGTGATTGTTTATGGAATATTGATCCTTCAAGGGATAGGAGGGTTGCAAATTTTATGGTTGATGGCAAGTTAGTAATTCCTGAGTGTTCTCATTCTGACAACTGCTCTTCAAATCAGCCTCGGGTGGTGGATTATGATGTTAGAGACTCTGACCAAGTTATTTGGAAGGCTAGCAAATCTGGTGATTTTTCTTTGAATACTTATAAAGCTCTTTCTGGTGATGTGGAGGATGTAGAGTGGACTAAGCTTGTTTGGTTTAAACATAATATACCAAGACAATATTTTTTGTATTGGTCAGCTTGTCACAGAAGGCTGAAAACTAAAGCTAAGTTGAGGAGCTAGGGGATTATTGAGAATACAAACTGTGTTTTATGTGACCCTGGTATTGAAGATTAAGAGCATCTATTCCTGAAGTGTCCCTTTTCAGATTGTATTTGGAGGGGGCTTCTGTTGAAAATGAGAGTGGTTAGAGACCCTGCTGATTCTTGTGATGCATAATTGCTCTGGTGTCAGGTGAATTTTTCAGGTGAGGGGGATTTTCTAATGTCAAGAAGCTTTGTTTTAGCAATTTTATTTATCATGTCTAGAAGGAAAGGAACAGAAGAGTGTTTATTTCTGAGAGAAAGAGCCCTGAGGGGTTAAGTCATTTGATTGTTCTGGATGTTAGGCTCAAGTGTATTGCCTCCAAGATTTCTGATTCTGATTAGACCTCAGATCAGAAGCTTTCTGGATATATATGGGGGAATTGAATGTGATTATAAACAAATAAGAGTGATTGCTTGTTCTTGGCTCTTCCCTGAAGCTGATGAAGTCATGGTGAATGTTGATGGGTCTATGGGAGAGTAGTTTGGGGGGTGTGGAGCTATAATCAGAGATCATCATGGTAAAACTATTGATGCTTCTTGTGTGGAGCAGTTCCTGCTACTATCACAACTCATGAATTGCAGGGTGTTGAAATAAGTTTGAAGTTAGTAAAAGTTTTTCATTGCAAAAGACATGCTGGTCTGTACTGACTCAAGATTTGTGCATAATCTTTTGTTTGGTTCTAGTACAACTGCTTGGAGTGTGTTGCACATTTGGAGAAGAATTTGTCACCTTCGGGGTGGGGGGGGGATTTGATTTTATCATATATACTCATGTGTTTAGAGAGACCAATAGGGTTGCTAATTTGCTTGTTTGGAAGCATCCCTCTGACAAATTTGTAATTATAAGTCATGATAGTTTTGACAGTGACATGAAGAAAATTTTAGAGGAGGATAGTATCCGCAAAGTCTACTATATAGGAAGTAGTTGGGTGATTGTTTTGTTTTATTTTGTAAGGTTTTGGTTTTCCTTAAACCCGGCGGAACCCATGGAAGGTGTCAAAAATAAATAAATAAAAAAGAAAAACAAATCAAAAACAAAAAAACTCACTATGTCATGAACTCAAAATTGGTGTCAGCAAAACAGAACATGATATATTCCATAAATCGGTTTTAACAAATGCCAAGTGTTGTTGTGCTTTACTGTTGGCCGCATCTTCTTACTTAGATCATAGCTTACTGTAGCATGACCATCTACTTGCCTTTAACGTTACTTCATTCAAGGGTTTGTAAGTTTTATCAAAGCAATTCTGATCTCGGACGTCCAAAAATCAAATTCTTTGTATGCTTTCACGGTTGGGATAAGTTCGGCTCATAGTCCTTGCCGGTCTAAATAGGTCACCACATGTTCGGTGGTCTACTAGCTTATTGATTAGGAAATTGGTACTCCCTTTAGCAATGTTCCTATTAGGATTTCGGATTTCCTTTTCCGGGTGTTCTCATGGGATACAGACACCGACTGGAATTAGAATGTGGTCAGGATTTCTGTTTGAAGGAAACTTGGTGTCCAAGTATTGCGAGCCTATAAATAAAGGCCTAACAACCCTTTTGGTTCCCTATTTGCAGTCGCAGGTATTCATCTTTGAAATCCAAAATCAAGATCGGTAAGAAAACTCTACTCAATTCTCTTGCTGTTTTAATATATTGCTTTGTTAGAATTTTGTATTCTCTATAATCATGTCGTCTTCTGCTTTCATAAAAAGTTATGATGAATTGCCCCGCCCAGTATGGCATGCTCCTTGGAAGAAATATAGAGTCATAAGTGGAAATTTGGGATGGGTAAGATCTATTGCTTTTGATCCTAGCAATTCCTGGTTTTGCACTGGATCTGCAGACCGTACAATCAAGCTATTTGATGTAGCAACTGGAAGGCAAAAGCTCACATTGACAGGACATACCGGGCAGGTGCGTGGACTTGCTGTCAGCACACAACACCCGTACATGTTTTCTGCTGGTGATGACAAACAAGTTAAATGTTGGGACCTTGAGCAGAACAAGGTTATCCGATCATACCATGGCCATCTAAGTGGTGTTTACTGTCTAGCTCTTCATCCAACTATTGACATTTTACTTACCGGAGGACGTGACTCTGTCTGCCGAGTTTGGGATATTCGTACTGATAAGCAGATTTATGCTCTCTCTGGACATGTCGATACAGTTTGTTCAGTTCTTAGTCGGCCAAGGGATCCGCAGGTAATAACTGGATCGCACGACACGACTATCAAGTTTTGGGACCTTCGAAATGGCGGAAAGACGATGGGAACACTTACTCACCATAAGAAATCTGTTAGAGCAATGACGATGCATCCGACAGAAAATAGTTTTGTGTCTGCAGGTGCAGACAACATAAAGAAATTTAGACTTCCTGGAGGAGAGTTTTGCCAAAATATGCTTTCTCAACAGAATGCAATTGTAAATGCAGTGGCTGTCAATGAGCAGGGCGTGATGGCTACCGGAGGTGACGATGGAAGCTTGTGGTTCTGGGACTGGCAGAGTGGGCATAACTTTCAGCAATCTCAAACGAAGGTGCAGCCTGGTTCATTGGAGAGTGAAGCTGGAATATATGCCCTCTCTTATGACATAACTGGCTCGAGACTCGTTACCTGTGGGGCTGACAAAACTATCAAGATGTGGAAAAAAGATGAACTTGCCACTCCTGAAACTCATCCCCTCGACTACAAACCACCTAAAGATGTTAGACGTTTCTAATGAGGTTCAGTATAAACTGATGGCTGGTCCTTTCTTATTCCTTCTTGTGTTGTTGCTTCACTAGTTACTAGTGACAGCATTTCCCCTTTGTTATTTAGTATTTCTGTCTTCCAAAAAAACAATAAAAAAATGTCAGACATTCATCACTTCCGGATGGAAAATGGCAACAGAATGCAAACACCTTGAAATAAAAAACAAGAAATTTTCAAATGGATGAACAATTGTCTGCATAAGTTAAGCACATCTGTTATTTGTAACCAACAAGCCTTCACTGCCTACTAGTGAGTGATCAATAGTAATATAGGATGTCTATAGGCCCTTCATCCTTCTGCTGTGATTCGGGGCATGCTAATTCATATTTCCATCCTAATAACTTTGTGCACTCAGAACAAGATATAAAGGCAATATTGCTTCGCTTTTGGGACCAACAAGTATGTTCGTGGCATGGGAAATTTCTTTTAGCTCGTCTTCCTAGCCCTAGCATGCAAAACATAAGTGAACCATAGCAGTTGCATGCATAAGATAAATAGAATCAATGTCAGAACTTCTGAAGGCTATCTATCTAACTCTGGTGAATAATGTCAGAGCTGTCAGTATTAACTAAATCCAGATGCTCTGATCTGACACCTTTATCCTTAGGGTCATGAACAATAGCAACACTGTCCCTATAAAAGTTTTCTGCAAAGGAATTGACTCTTTAAGGTCCACAAACTTAACATGTGGCTGAGTAAAAGACGCATACCTCGTGCTGCAAATCATTGAACCCAACCAAACTTGCTTCAGCGACAACCTAGAAAATATGTAAGAAAAGATGGTGTGGATGGATTACCAAACTGCTTGACAATAATGCCAATAGGCCAATACCATACATTCCCTAGTCATGAGATAGCGGCATGTAATTTCACTAATTAGGTCCATACAGATGATTGTGTGAACTTGTTTCAGGTGACATTTTAAAGATTTAGCAGGGGTCTGTCCATCATTATTTAGAGGTAAAAAGTTTCTCAGGTTCTCTCGGTGTTTAAAGACTCAGATGTAGCTGAACTACCAGCCATTCTCTCCTGATTACACATCCAAGATAAGAAATGGTGGCGTTGTTGGTTAACCAATTACACCAGGAATTCAAGAACAGCCGTGAAGCCATTTTAGGTCCAACTATTACATGCGATGTTTAAAAACATGTTTCCAGAATTATATTGAAGCAACTATTCCCCAAATCCAAATTATGACCCACAAATTTTTCAACTGTAGTGTCTGCAATAGTACTAGTTTGTTCTTTTCTTCCAACTTAGCCTCTGTTGCCTGCCGGAATGGGTTACACAAAAGTAATTCTAAACTGGGGGTTCATGCTTCAGAGCTTGCAAAATCTCCTTAACCATTGTTCTACTTTTACTCAAAATGGAGGTGAGAAGAACACAATCTCACTCACTGAAAATACCATAACAAATCTTGGAATCTAGCTGGGTGTTTAATCAGCCTAGATGATGAGGTTCGTAGAGTAAGAGAACGGCAACTGAAGTAAAGGGTCGATTTATTTCCATACACTAAACCAATTCATTCACAAGAAGATGAGAATCCTCTAGGAGATACAACTAGGAATTGATAAACGATATGAGAGAAGACTGTTTAGGATGCTCAACACCAACAGGTCTTGACTGTTGCTCACAGTCAAGAGAATTGGATGTCTACCTGCATCTCTATAAAAATCCTGACAAAATAATATATGAACACTTCCTGTTAACATTTTTTTTCACCTGGGAGTGTAAGGGCGAAGAAATTATAATGAAAAAGAACAGAGATTGCCGGAATTGAAACAGAGAGAAACACATATCAGCATGTTAAGAATCATGTATCCATTAAGAATTGGTATGAAGAAATGAACTCTTCACAATACTACAACCATAGTTGTATGCAAGCTATAGACTTCCTAAAGCAATACAATACAAGAACAGCATCCAAGAACCCATACCACCTCAGCAACACTCCCAAATATAACAGGAATAGACTCAGACCATGACTTTATGATCAAATGACAAAGAAGAGACACATCACGAATAAAAGTACAGAGACCACACAATTGGGTGGAACTTTTTGCTAGCAACTTTTCCTAGATGAGATCTAACAAGAGAATACTTTTTAACTAAAGGCTATTTGCACAGGGTACCTGTCGACGCAATCTTCCCAGGGACCTTTAGGAGATTGCTTTACATTCCGGAGAGCCTCCCACACTGCGCTGTTACACTTGAAACCACTCCCAAAAGCAATCTGCCAGACTCGGTTCCCTTTCCTCATCCTTCCTTTGGCTTCAATGTAAGCCAATTCATACCAGATGGAACTCGACGAGGTGTTCCCAAACCGGTGAAGGGTCATTCTAGAAGCCTCGACATGCAAAGGAAGCAACTGCAGGTTCTTCTCCAATTCATCAATAACGGCTCTTCCTCCGGCATGTATGCAGAAGTGATCAAACGCGAGCTTGAAATCAGGAATATAAGGCTTGACCTTATCATTGAAAAGCTTTTTCATGACCAAAGTCGAGAAAAACAAAAGCTGTTCGCTGATTGGGAGAACGAGAGGACCCAAAGTTGTAATGTTTGTCTTAAGAGCCCCACCAGCAATAGCCATGAGATCCTTTGAGAGAGACACACCAACTTTACCAGCATCATCCTGTTCTTGATAAACACAGTTAAAGGCCTTATCGTCCGATCCTTTGTGGGTTCTCACAACATGAACAAGCTTGTACTTTGCGCGTCTCTTGTCAACGGATTTGTTCGAAAGCAGAACGGCAGAGCAACCAACCCGAAACAAACAATTTGGTATAAGCATAGATTTCTTATTCCCAAAGTACCAATTCTGAGTAATGTTTTCAGTACTGACAACAACAGCATAAGTGTTTCTATGAACTTGAAGCATATCTCTTGCAAGATCAATAGCAATAACTCCAGCACTACACCCCATTCCTCCCAAATTAAAACTCCTAATATTCCCCCTCAACTTATACTTATTAACAATCATAGCCGAAAGCGAAGGAGTCGGATTAAACAAACTACAATTCACAACAAGAACTCCAATATCTTTTGGTTTAATACCTGTATTCTTGAAAAGAGAATCCAAAGCACCAAACATCACCTGCTCAGCTTCTTCCCTTGCAGCAGCCATGGATGGTTTAGGAGGAATTGAATGCATAGCTTCAGGTAAATAAGTCTCTTCCCCTAGCCCAGCCCTTTCCAAAATCTTCCTTTGAAATTCAAGTGAAGATTCATCAAAATCACCAGTAAGCCTGGAATGCTCCATAAATTGGTGATATTTCACCTGGAGATGCTCCGGAGGACGGTAACAAGAGTAATCAACTAAGTAAATTGGTCTTGGTCGAGTCATGATATAAACAGTAGACCCAAAAACAAGAACTGCAGAACATGTAATGACACTGACGAGATTGTATTGAAGATGAACCCATAGCTGATGAACATCTTCAGGGTTCATCTGTGATGCTTCAATTAAACTTATAAAGATAAGTGGTATTAAACATAAAGTTAATAAATGAGTCATCAAATAATGATACCCTAATTTCACATACTTCAAATTCACACTCTGTAAGAAATCTGGTAATGGTAATCTCCTCCTCTCTTGAATTTGTATCCCTCCACCACCACCATTATCAATTTGGGTTTCTCCTCCTCCTCCTCCTCCCACCATTTCTGATTATTCAAAAAAAAAAAAAAAAAAAAAAAATCTGATAATCTGATTCTTAAACAGAGATGGAGAAAGAGAGAAAGAGATCTGATCTGATCACAGATTTCTCTCCCTCAATAGAGTCAACCAGGAGGAGGAAGATGAAGAAGAACACAAGAATAGAGGGAGAATTGGGGAAATGAGTTTTTTTTTGTTTAGTATTTTGTCATCTGGGGTGAAGAATTTGGAATCGTTGGATTCTAAGATTCTGGGATTATTTATAAATGATGATTATTGGATACTTGATTGATTTCATTCCTGCAGCCCCTTTATATAGAGGGAGGTAGTAATGGCTTGTGTGGCAGTGGGTCCAGTTTTGACCTTTTTATAAACAAAACAACTGTTACTCACTGTTAAGTTTTGATTGGATGAAATCGGACGTACATAATTAAGTTTTGATTAAGAAGGTGATTTGAGTGAAGATAATTGGCCCAAGATAATTAAGATGATTAAGAAGGTGATTAAGAAGGTGATTAAGAAGTTTTATTTAGGGCTTATAGAGACAATTTGACTGTAAAGTGCAAAACATAAGAAGAGGACAGATGATAATGTTGGGTCTCACTGTTTTGTTTTTTACATATATTTATGGATGCACGTGAACAGCTATACATACAATAGAATAACAATAGCTGGTACGCAGGTTTATGTCTATGATGCATATATTATTGGGATGGAACTAGGGTTTTTTTTTTTTTTTTTTAATTTTGATTAGCCATCCTACTGCCCCTTCATATTTTTAAAATTTTGATAGTTTTGGTTTCTAGAATTGATAGTTTTGGTTTCTAGAATATTTTGACCAACTCAACGGGAAAATGAAATGAATAAACACAGTTTACCATGTAATTGATGATAGTACAATGGTAAAGTTACTGGCTGATGATATCAACTACCCGGATTCGAAACTCGCAGCACCAAGTTCTTTACCAATCAAAAGAAAAATATTACCATGTAGTTTGATAATTTAACATGCTTGTAAATGTGAAAGAAAATCATAATAATTAAGCATATCATTAAGATATTGATGACAAAAAGAACAGACACGTATAAGTCAGTTCGGCATAAACCGAATGACCTTGAATATGATCCTGAATACATATCCGCAAGCTAATATTTGATATGGTAGAAGCTTGAAACATTAAACAAAAAGAGTACCAAAAAGACAACAAAGAAAACACTGCAGTAGCAGACAATCAAGGGAAAAATCCAACCGAAAGCTAATTAAAACACCAAGTTGACAATTAGCAGAAAAGCAACACCCGAGAAGACAAAAAATCACAAAAAAAAAAAAAAAGGAACGAGGAACCCAACAACTGACCTACAGAGTAAAAAAATTGAGGATTCGACACCTTTGGTGAGTAGATCATCCAATTGAGTTTAAGAAGGAACATGTTGAACATGTACAAAACCATTAGCGACTTTTGTTAGCGCATCGCTCGGTCGAACTCGCAAGTTTTCCTATCTCAAGCTTGTTGTCAATGTTAGATGTACAAAAATATATCTTGATTTCTAGTTTAATTAAGTCAACTCTCATACTAGGATTGGAGTATGATAGTTGAGTATCAGACATCATGGAATAACCCTCGAAGATTGAAGACTGAAGAACAAATGAAGACATGTGCGAGAGTTCATCAACAAAGAGGTATATGAAGACTGATTTATCCTATTTACTCACGGCATTTACCATTCTATCTTATGAGACTATGTCGCATGATTTTAGTTGATTGAACATTGCAAAGAAGAAATTTTGAGTTCAAGCTTGTCTTGGTTAAACTCTCTAAATATGATTCAAGCAGTGGATGTTCTAGATCCTTAACAATGTTAATTAACAACAATTGATTGTTCAAGAACTAATTTTGTTTCAAGTTGATCAATTGAAAATTTCCCAAGAAAAAATGCATATGGCTATTTGGAACGTTTCAAATCAATTATATGAGAGAAAAAAACTGTTTGGCGATATGTAAACATACTTGTTTGTTTTAACAAAGTCAGTCTGAATTTCGCAAATTGTATAGGTTCGCAAACCCGGTTTGCAAACCATGTATATCTGAGTTCGAGAATTAGGTAGGTTCCCAAACCCATACCATTTGACTTTCGTGAACTGCCAAGGTTTGCAACCTTGTGGCCTGACTTTCAATAACTACCAAGGTTTGAAATCCCCTGTGGCCTGACTTCACGAACTGTTCCAGGTTTGCAAGCATGCTCATTTCCAGTATAGCAAAACTACACGAACTATTCTATATGTTTATGTTCGAATTTACTACAATTATCATAAACACTTATGTTAGAGCATTGCTCGGTCGAACTCACAAGTGTTTTTATCTCAACCTGGTTTTCAAATTTTAGTTGTCAAAACTATATCTTGATTTCTAATCTACAATTAGTTAAGTCTCGGACTAGGCATGTCAGTCATCATTGCGTTCTACCGTTTGAAGGCGAAGATCAACCGAAGATTTTGGAGATTTTTATCAACAAAAGGTAAGTGAATACTGAACCACCTATTTCTCAAGTTATATTCACTTTTCTATTATTGAGACGATGACACATAACTAATTAGACTATTATGCATAGACAAGAATTTCAAGTCAAGTTTATCTTATTAATTAATTCTCGAAATATAATGACTAAGCTTAATGAACATTTGTTCATACTTGATGAATTTCGGTTAAGGACAATTTATTGTTTTGAATCAAAATCATGACTCAAATTTTATCATTTGAAAATAGTCTGGAACAGTGATATGTGTCATTGATATTATTCGGGAATGTTTCGAATCAATTTAAAGAGAAATATAGAACTACTATAAATTCGGATACAAGACAATGTTATCAGTCTTACAAACTGGGAAAACAGTTGTAAGTCTGAACCTGTATTACATGTACTTGTACACGTGGTGGAGTAGCTATATATCGACTTACAGATTTGTGAATGGTACGCATATTCTTATGCACATCATGTGAAAATCTGTTTAACTCGTGAACCGGATCGGTACGCATACTCTTATGCAAACCATTTTGGAACTGTGGTTACGGGACCGGGATTAGTATCCAAACCGGTACGCAAACCAATTTTTTTTGTGAACTCCTAACCGGTGATAGTCTTAAGGTATCTATACCAGTACACATACCTAAATAGTTATCTTAACTCCGGAACTTGGTTTGGCTCGTTAGCTTACAAACCGGTACACGTACTGTGAATTTCTATGAGATAATTAGCATTTGATAAATTCTCTATAAACACTAGACTTATTTGAACACATGATTGTGACTCAAATATAATGTCTTATGTGTTCATGAAAATGAATATGAAGCGTTTAAGTTCAAATCGTCTAGTTTCGGCTAACCACGTTGAAAATAGTATTTGTACACGGTTTGGTTACGGTTTTACCTAACCAGAGTGTCTATCTTGTTTATGTAAATCAGATTCAAAGATTCATCAAACGGTGGATATTGATTGCTTGGTTCCAAAGCTATCGTAGCCTAAACCTAAATCAACTTATGCTTTGAATGTCTATCAAAGGGGAACTTCAAGCAAATTGGATCTTTGAATCCCGTCACTACTTTTTGGTGTGTCCTAGTTGTATCTAGAGTCATCCTCTTCCTAACCCTTTTAGGAATTAGCAACTACAAAAACTTTGTAGGGATTCGTGAAGCCAGGTCCAGTTATCTTTCCTTGATAACTCGTGTATCCTGATCTTGATCGATCGTTGAGCTGCTCACTCGATCAAGATAGATAGAAATCATTAAAGTGCTATTCGTCTCAAACTTTGTTGATTCCACAAGTTTTATACTTGTAAGGTGAATAATAATCTAGGGTGCACTTCGGGTTGCATAAGTCCGGATTTCGAGGTTAGCTAGACTTTGTCTATTGCTATTGATTTTCATCACCTTTGATCAAACTTTTTGATTGTAAAAGGAAATCATATATAAGATTAATTTGTGGGAGGATGATTGGTTCAAAGACTTCAATTGAGTTGAATCAACTCTTAGTTAGTGTGACGTCAACTAAGGGAATCAATTGCGCGGAGTCCTGCTGGGATTCGAGAGGCGTAAGGAGCGCTTTTGTACCTTAATAGGTGGGATAGGATTAACTACATTCCAGTCCGAAGTTAATTGGTAGTAGGCTAGAGTCTTTAGTAGCTTAATACAGTTTGGTGTTCAATCCGGACTAGGTCCAGGGGTTTTTCTGCATTTGCGGTTTCCTCGTTAACAAAACTTCTGGTGTATGTGTTATTTCTTTTTCCGCATTATATTGTTTATCTTTATTATCAAAATATCACAGGTTGTACATTAATCAATCATAGTATATATATCCGACCTAGTTTGTTGGATACGACTTGATTGATTCTTGGGCATTGGTCTTCGGTACCGTCTAAGAAATATCTTTTTGACTAGGTTCAAGGATTTGATTCTATAAACATTCTAATCATAAGAGAGAGAGAGAGAGAGAGATAACTCTAGATACTATTCCTTAATTGATTTTAACTCTCGAAGTTGTATTGAGTTTGTCCATACAGATTGCCTAATAAAAAAGTGGTGGTGTATTTTAGTACCCCGTGTTTTCAAATTCTAAAACAAACTTTATTCACTAAATCACTTTGTGTTTGTGGATCATTGATTAAGTCTTGAGTGTTATTGAACCCTGGACCATAATGCAAAAAAAATTGTGTAATTTCAAGGCGGACTTCTTACATTATTAAATGAATTCCTAATAAGAATTTTATCTGATGAACTGAGAAAGTGTTTGATTGGATCTGAAGTTATCTTAGCTTGAAATCAATGCTACATATAGCCTTGAAAATGTATGAATAGAGAGACTCTTGCAACATGATTAATCCCTGACACTCTTGCGTCCTAGTTGCTAAGCTAGAGTCGTTCTATATGACATAGGTTCTTCATAAAACTGTATTCTAGGTTACAACTTTGAAGACTTCACTTAGGGATTCGTGAAGATCGTTCATATTATCTATTACCTGATAATTCGTATATCCGGATCTTGTTCTTATTTATCTTTGAGGTTTTTGTAATCTCAGATCAGGAACGAGATAAATAGAAATCACAAAGTTCTCTTCGTCACAAACTTTATGATTCTTCAATATAGGTATCTAAATTTTTGTTTATCTTGTTCTTGAGAGGTGGTTAGTAATCAAAAGGGAAAGCAAATAGGCTTTTCTGTTAGAGGGAGATTAGTATTAAACATCTTTACTAATTTTGGAGCAACTCTTAGGATATAAAGGACGCCAGCTAAGAAAATCAAGTGCGCATAATCTTGAGATGTTCAAGAGCAGTAAGGAACACGACTGTGGCTGAATTGCTTGGAGGGTTAATTTCAGTCTCAACTATATTCTAGTCCGAAGTCTGATAGTAGGCTAGTGTTTGTAGCGGCTTAATACAATATGGCGTTCAAAGCTGGGCGAGGTCCCAGGTTTTTCTGCAGGTGCAGTTTTCCTCGTTAACAATAATTTTGGTGTCTTGTGTTTTTCCTTTTTCATATTATATTATCTTATCTTTATAATATGATAACACAAGTAATACGAGAATCAATCTAGATAGTTGTCCTTGTTAATTGAGATAAAAAAACAAGATTCGTTCTTGTTGAATTCGCATCTTGAAAGATATATTGTAAGTTTCATCCTTGTTGGAATTCAGATCCTCTTAATTCGGATACGACTAGAAATAAAGTTTGGTGTTCAAATCTGGACAAGGTCCAGATTTTTTTTCTTCTGCAGTTGTTGTTTGCTTTTTTTTTTTTTTTTTTTTTGTTTTCTCAATCACATTTTTTATTAAATTGAATAGCCAAATATTTACAAGGAGCAATAAAAGATTACATCAACATAACAAGGACTAAAATAGAATAAAAATAAACCATGCCAAGAACAATTATGGCTTAAAATGGCCTAGCCTATATTGCAAGGTGAAAAAGTTGATTATTTGTGAATCATAATCATGAACCCATCTTTACCTTGCATTCTAATACCTCCTTCATGAACTATTTGAATAATTCTTCCTTTAAAGCTGTTAACATTGACCTTCCAATTCTCAAACAAAATTGAATTCTTAAGGAACCATAATTCTTTCATTACTGCACAAGCTGCTGTGATCCAGACTTCTTTTATGAGAGGGCTATGGTGTATTGCTGCTTGACAGATATCAGCAAAAGCAGAAGGCCTTGGAAAGATGAAGACTGAACATAGCCAATTCCAAATTTGAGTACTAAAATCACATTTCCACAAAGTGTGCTCCATGTTGTCCTGTTCTGCTACACATAAACAGCATCTAGAAGGCATTTCATATCCTTCTTTTCTCATTGTTTCATCATCTACATATATTTATTGAAGCAATTTCCAGATATTACATGCAATTGAAGGATGTAAGAAAGGTTGCCAAATATAAGCAGGCCATACCAGTTGCTGCTGCTTGAATCTCAGATTATCCACAGCTAGTGCTGTGGTGAAAACTCCATTTACACTTCCATTCCATACTATACTGTCATCACCACCATTAATTGTAGGCATATTGCTCATAACAAAAACAGTTTGTAATTCATTGAGAATTTCCCATTGATTTTCTTTAATCGGATCTTTCACCCTCATTTGAATGTTGTTTTTGACAATGTCAGAATATCCGATTTCATTTATCATGGGACAGTTTCCATACCATGTGTCAAACCAAACTGAAATCCCAGCTCCATTACCAACATTCCACTTAATGTCATCTCTCAGAGATGACCAAGCCCATTTAAGACCAGAGTAAACATAAGATGGTTTCCAATTTTCAAACCATTGACCTTGCTTATTCTTAAATTTTGCAGCAAAGAAAAGAGCCCATTCATCTTGAGAAGTCACCATTTTCCACATTATTTTCATAAGGAAAGCTTTGTTGATGATTTTCAGTCTTCTAATACCAAGACCTCCTTCATTATATGGTGTACAGACCTTCTTCCATGACAATGTTTTGAATTTTTTAACTTCACTATTGCCAGAGCATAAAAAATTCCTTATCAGTTGTTCACATATCTTCATAACAGAAGCAGGCCATCTATAAACAGTCATATTATATAATGGAATACTGCATAATACTGATTTGACAAGAGTTAACCTTTCAACAAAAGATAATAATTTGCCTTTCGATTTTGCTAATCTATGTTGAATCATTTCCACCACTGGCCAGACCATTGCTGAAGTAACTTTCCCATGAGCTAAAATGACTCCTAAGTATTTATCAGGAAATTTAGATAATTTCATATTAACCATCTCACAAATCTGTTGTTTTCTAGCAGAAGAAACTCCATCTATGAAGCACTTACTTTTATCCTTATTTATGAGTTGACCTGAACTAGCTTGATAATCATCAAGTAGAGTGAACAAACTATTTAAAGATTTCTTAGATCCATTGCAAAAGATAAAAACATCATTTGCAAAGAAGAGATGAGTTGATGAATACCATTCTTTATCACCATGGGAAGAATTTTACCTTGATTTACTAGCTGAGAAATGTTTCTACGCAGAACATCTTCCGTCAATACAAAAAGGAGAGGTGATAATGGATCACCCTGCTTTAAACCTCTTACCATTGAAAAGAAACCACAAGGACCTCCATTGACCATAACTGACATTTTTGCTGATTCAAACAGAGTTAGTAGCCAATCACACTATAAAGAAGAGAAACCATATTTTTTTAGAACTTGAAGAAGAAACTTCCATCTTACAGAATCATAAGCTTGAGAGATATCAAGCTTAAAGGCAACACTACCTCCTCTTCTTTTCTTTTTAATTTCATTCACCATCTCAGATGCAAGTAAGATTTGCTCATGAATACTCCTTCCTTGGACATAAGCAGCTTGTTGGGGAGATATCAATTTATCCATAAGACTATTCATTCTCACTGTAATGATTTTAGTAAAGATTTTGAAAAGTACATTGCTTAAACCAATTGGTCTAAATTGATTTGCCTTTTTTGCTCCTTGACATTTAGGAAGAAGAACTAGAAAATTAGAATTCAGTCCTCTTGGTATGAATCTTCTGTTCCAGCAAAATTGAATTGCAGCTACTAAATCATTACATATTATATCCCAACAAGTTCTGTAGAAGATACCTGAGAAACTGTCAGGACCAGGATAACTTTCAGGATCCATCTGAAAGATAGTATTCTTGATTTCTTCATAAGTTGGCAATACATCCAACATTGCTTGATTTGAGCTACTTACTAATGAAGGAATAACATCTAGAAGTCCCTCTGAAATATTAACTTCTTGAAATTCAAATTTTTTCTGGAAATGGTGAACTAAAGAATCTGCAATGAGAGATGGATCAGAAATGATATTACCATTATTGTCTTCAAGCTCACTAATTAGATTTGTTGCTTGCCTTATCTTCATTGTGGTGTGAAAGAATTGGGTATTAGTTGCTCCTTCTTGGATCCACTTTTCTCTGGATTTCGGTCTAAGCATCACATTAGCTTGCACCTCTCTACTGGCATGTTCATTTTGAGCTGTTACCAAGTTCTTTAGAGCTTCTTCATCAAATGGATGGTTATCTGAAAGTTGCATTGCTACATTCACTTTCTCTTCTGCTTCTTTTATTTTAACTTGAACATTGCCATAAACCTACCAATTACAATCATTCAATTCCATCTTTAAAGCTTTTAGTTTCTACATAAATATGTATGTTGGATCACCTGAGATATGCTTAGACCAACATTCTTTGACAACTGATAAAAATTTTGGGTGATAGATCCACATTTTTTGAAATTTTCTTGGACAGTTATGAGGCTTAGGGATATTAGAACAACCTCCCAATAATGGTGCATGATCTGACACAATTCTTAAACCAACCTTATAGCCCCAATCACTAAACTTTTGAAGCCATTGTTGATTAAAGAAATCTCTATCAAGAGTACACAAAATCCTATTCTTTCCTTGCTGGCAATTTGACCATGAGAATTGTAATCCTGTTTTAGGAGCTTGAATAAGTTCACAATTGTCTAAGCAAGTTGAGAATTCTAACATTGAAGCCTTGTTGGGAGATTTGCCACCCATTTTTTCATCAAGAGAGACCACTGCATTAAAATCTCCCAAAGCTATCCAAGGCTTATTTAACCCACTGATTATTTCCATCTCTGACCATAAGAATCTTCTTTGAATTTTCTTCACATGAGCATGAACTCCAGATACAAGAACATCTCCAACACTAACTGTTATCATTTGACTAGAAAAAGAAATTACTTGAGGAGTTGAAATATTCTTGCTCCAAAATAACCATATGTTACCTTTATTATTTGATGTAGAATTATGAATAACCATACTCTGCATTCCATCTAAATTTAATTTTTCACAAAAAGAAGCACTACATTTTATTTTTGGTTCCGCAATCCAAACTAAAGAAGGATTAAATTGGTTAACTAAAGACCTTAATTATCCTGAGCCCTGGGTCTTCTCAGGCCCCTGATGTTCCAGTATATTATCTTTCAACTAGACCTTAATGTTCCAGTTGTTGTTTGCTCGTTAACAAAACTTCTGGTGTCTTGTGTTTTTCCTTTTCCGCATTATATTATTTATCTTTATAATATGATTTACATAAGTAGTACGTATTCAAATCTAGTAGATTCATCCATATAATTAAGATTAATTACCAAACTTGTTTCTTGTAGAATTCGTATCTTGAAAGATAGATAACAAGTTTCATACTTGGCAGATTTCGGATCTGAATAATTGGGTACGACTAGATTGATTTTTGAGATCGTCCAAGTACTCTTCTTAACAATCAGGTTCATGGACTCTATTGTCTAGACTTTCTGATTGAGAAGAGATATATATATAAATTATATATACATATTGTCAATGATCATTAAGTTGGTCTATTTGCAATTGTATTAGGTTTCGTCCATACAGGATGCCAAACAAAAAAGTTGGTGGTGTATTTGGTACCCTCTCATTTTCACGACAATTGATGTATATGGTTTCATATTTGTGAAATATGTTAAATAATCAAAAGGGAAATCAAATAGGATTTTCTGTTAGAGGCAAATTATAGTATTAAAAGTCTTTACTGAGGTTGAAGCAACTCTTAAGATATAAAAGACATCATCTAAGAGAATCAAGTGCGCATAATCTTGAGATGTTAAAGAGGCGTAAGGAACACAACTGTATCTGAATTGCTTGGAGGGTTAATTTCAGTCTCAACTATATTCCCGTCCGAAGTCTAATAGTAGGCTAGCGTTTGTAACGGTTCAATACAATGTGGCGTTCAAAGCTGGACAAGGTCCTAGGTTTTTCTGCAGGTGCAGTTTTCCTCATTAACAAAATTTTTGGTGTCTTGTGTTTTCCTTTTTCACATTATGTTGCCTTATCTTTATAATAGGATAGAGAAAGTAATACGTTAATCAATCTAGATAGTTTTTCTTACTAATTGAGATAAAAAAAACAAGACCCGTTCTTATTGAATTCGCATCTTGAAAGATAGATTATAAGTTTCATACTTTTTAGAATTCAGATCCTATTGATTCGGATACGACTAGAAATAAAGTTTGGTGTTCAAATCTGGACGAGGTCCCGGGGTTTTTCTGCAGTTGCGGTTTGCTCGTTAACAAAACTTCCGGTGTCTTGTGTTTTTCCTTTTCCACACTATATTGTTTATCTTTATAATACGATATACACAATTATTGCGTATTCAATTCTAGTAGATACATCCATATAATTAAGATCAATTACGAGACTCGTTTCTTGTGGAATTCGTATCTTGAAAGATAGATAACAAGTTTCATACTTGGCAGAATTCAGATCTGAATATATTGGATACGACTAGATTGATTTTTGAGATCGTCCAAGTACTCTTCTTAACAATCAGGTTCACAGACTCTATTGTCTAGACATTCTGATTGAGAAGAGATATTGATATAAACTTTATATACATATTTTCAATGATCATTAAGTTGGTCTACTTGCAATTGTATTAGGTTTTGTCCATACAAGATGCCGAACGAAAAAGTTGGTGGTGTATTTGGTACCCTCACATTTTTAATTTGCATCACGACAATTGATGTTCATGGTTTGTTTTTCATATTTGTGAAATATGTTTTCCCACATATTGTTACCTTGTTGTTTTGCAACATTGATAGAATCATGGGTAAAATTAATAAACATAATTCAGACAAATGCATTCATCTTCCGTGACAGCGAATTTGAACCCCGAACTTTGGTACTTTTGCCATATTGAGATTAAAGTTAAGATTGAAGCCATATTGAAATCATGATGTGTAGAGAAAGTGTGATTATGTATTTTGTTTTATGCGAGAAGAAATGGTAGTGAAAGATCGAGAAATTCTAAAAAGATTTAAAAATTCTGGTGTTGGTTGAAATGAATTCGAAGTTGAGTATTTATAGAGGTGAATTTCTGACCGTTGGATGATGAACCACAAAAAATGACGATCACAACGTCGGGCGATAGTTTTTATTAGCTAACGGTCTAATGATCATCGAGCGATATAGAGACCACCGAGTGGTGAAGTTTCTATCATTCGATAGAGTCTATATCACACCTGGCTATATACCACTTAGCCAATTATGTTTACCACTTTACCATGCCTATGGGTACAAAGATGGCAAACTATACGATACGTCTGGCGCGCATGAACCGGCCTTATCCAGTAAAGAATACCTGACTAAGGAATTTCCATCGGCTGGACTTATTATTAGCTTCCACTTGCGGTCGGAGGAAAGTAGTGAAAGAATGCTTCACAGAGATAATTAATTAAGTTAACCGAATCATTTTACACTGATCTCTTTTTCTTCTGAAAGAGTCAACTTGAGGCGAAAAAAAGGAAGAACCAAAAAAAAAATGCGAACTTTACCAAAGTCGCTTTAGATGAAAGGAAAATCTTTTTTGAGGACCTCAAATATTTTTAGTATCATTGATGCAACGCTAATTATTTGATTAACCTTAAGTTTTTAACATAAGCTGTCAAATCATCTTCTTCCATCCTCAAACTATTTGAAATCGTACTGGACCCAAAAACATAATTATTAAGTACTCTGATGTTGAAAAATTGTATCTTTAGTACAATCTTTGGTTTCAAACGATTGCTCCAATTTTTGTTTGATTAACACCCTGCAACAAATGAAACGAACCACGTCCAAAGCTTATTTCTATAGATTTCCTAAGAAAGGTACTGATTGGTCAAAATCGAATACATAATGTAGCAGTTGGTTGGTCATCTTTCGCATTCGTGCGAGTAAATGGATATATGCTAACAGAGTTTGAAGTTTGAACACCCATTTCATTTAAAACAAAAACGTATTGGGGACTCCATTGCAATTAGGCTGCCCCAGTGGTTTTTTTAATATTTTTGGGTTGAAAGACAAATACTACTCATGCCCACGTAACAATTTTGGTTCGGAAATGATAGCTTGACGGCCAGTGATTCCCGCAGAACATCCCGCAAGAGAGAAAAAAAAAGGGACCCACATTACACTGCTCTAATCCCGATGTTTAGAGCGCATTTCTAGTCATTGGATTACCGCGCGAGAGATATTGCAGGAGTAAGTTGCGGTAGGTCTAGCATCTCCCATTTTGGTTGGGTTGTTGTCGTAGGGTGCCTATGGAAAGTTCCACCATCAGCTTTCTTTTTTCATGCATGTTACATGTGGTTCTCAAATATTATGGGAATCACCAAATCCATAGAAAACAAAATAATTTCACCGATAGATAACTAGAAACCTCCCATAGAATTTGGTATTCACTGTAGCATGTTATTTTGTTTTAGTTGTTGGAAACCGGGAATATAGCCTTCTCCTTCGAGTGTTTTCATCAGCTTTCTTTTTACACGCATATTACATGAGGTTCTCTATAATTATGGGAATCACCAAATTCATAGAAAACAAAACAATTTCAATCCTGGGCTGGACATGATAAATAAGAGGTGTGGATTCATAGGTAAGTAAAAACCACTTATGGAATTCGGTATTCTCTATGACAGGTTCTATTTTTTTTTTTTTTTTTAAGTATTTGATAATCAGTTGTAGAAAACTCGGAATATGGCCTTCTCCTCAAAGAAAAAAAGAAGAAGATGTTTATAGCTATTTTCATACATAAACGTAGCATTGATAAAACTGATTTAGGACATCGGAAACCTTACAACAATTTTTCAAGATCATAAAGTAGTCATACAACTTATAGTATCTCCACCAATTCTTGCCTAACAATTCTATTCCTTCAGAACTAAGAACAAATTCAAAAGACCTTATTCTCTCTCGCAAAGGAGAGGAACCAACAACACGGGCCAAACTAGTTTTGAAAACAAATCTAGCATGTATCAATGCACAAAGCAAAGACTGGATCATATCCAACCCATTGTTCTTCAGTACATGTAAATAACATGAACTAGAGTTTTTTAAATTTAGATTTCCTAATGCAATCAGGGTGACAAAGACCCAATTAACAGAAGCCAGATAAAGATGAAACAAAATGTGAGCAGTGCAATGATAGCAGTGGTAGTTTGAATGTGTCTTTAAGTGTCTGAATCGGAACAAATCGGGCTGACTCGGTTTTGGAACAATTGTAATAGCAGTTGTAGAAGAATTTGAAGATGATCTTGACCTTTCTTTTTTTTGTGTCTTTGTTTCCATCAAAGAACAACTAACAGCAAGCCTAGGGATCAAATCCAAAGGAATGATCCTAAGATTACAAAATACATGGACTAAACAAGGAAAAGTAAAAATTATCATACACCTAGATCTAACATCCGAATACAGGGATTTAAACTTTGCTTGCTTTGTGAAGCAAACTAAAAACTTTAAATCACATACAGATAAAAAAATATCACAGTCTAACATCCCATTAACACCCCTAAGAAAGAAAAATCCCAAGCCGTTGCAAGGATAGGGAGTAGAAGATACAGAGAGTACCACTGATGAAGTTGTTGTTCCATTTTGCTCGCAGATTTGCAAAGAAGAGCCAGAAAACATGTTCGGATTTCTTTTTTGTGATAGATCACAACCAATAGAAGCTCTAGCAGGCACAAATCGAAGTAGAAAAATTATGAAAGCAAACATCAAAATCAGTACCGAAACTAAAACCGTAAAGGTCACTAAATCTAAATTAACTAATCACAGTAGATAGATCAGCAGAAACAAGATCAAATGATGATGATTGATCTGCTCAGATCAGCTCCAAAGGAGCCGATCTGAGCAAAAAAAGGATTCATGCAGTTGGTGTTTCCATTGAGTGAAAAGTTCTCTGGAGAGAAAGAGGGAGAGAGAGGAAAGTTGTGAGGAAAAAAAATAAAAATAAAAAAATACATAAACGTAGCATTACCATTTACCAGGCATTTTACATTGATCTTTATTTCATTTGTGACAACTTCAGTTTTCCAACTAGCACTTGTGCTTTTGTCATCCTACCCAATCTTTCTACTCAGTTGTAGTTGTTTGTTTGTCCTCGAACTTGGCTTACACTCCGTAAGCTGATTCAATCAGTGTAGGCTTTCATGGATAAACGAAAAATACAGTACCAAATAAGGACTCCGCTTATCTAGTGGGACAAATAAAAATCAAAATTCCGCCTATATAATAGGTACGGAGGGAGTACGTCTGAAGGTAAATAGCTCAGAGGAGCAGCATTTACGCGGCGGCCATTCCGGATTCAAAGTTTTGTTTTAACTCAAAGCAGCATAAAAATATGCGACCATTCCCTATGCTAAATGTTGAGATTCCTTTCAAAAAGAAAAAATAAAAAAAAATGTTGAGACCAACATCTGTGAAAGATTTTCTTCAAAATTATGAAAAATACTACTCTGTTTTGTCTCCCACTGAAAACAAAACAAACACCAACTCTCTCCTTCCTCGGTGATATTTTAAAAAGACAAAATGCGATATAGGATAACATATAGTAATTGAGAACCACATATGAATTTCCTCAATTGACTTCAAATTTCACAGGAACAAGATGCACCACTGACCAGTCAGCCTGACCACAGTGATTGAATATAAGTTATATCCATACCTAGTGGTGTAAAATTGACAGTACAAGATCCTAAAATAAAACTCCGATGTGGATATCTATGATTAATATTAGACACCAATACAGCTCGTGCAAAGGAACTAATAAAAGAAAAGCTAGATTCTGCAGTAAAGAAAGAACAAAAGTTGAGGTTTTTAGGAAAAAAATCACTGGCTAGGTACATATTCATTTTATGCACATGGCTACAAGTAACTAATGTGGTGATTTCGAAGTATAGATTCCTGGGCTTTCTAAGGTTCTCTGGGTACTTGGTATTGGAGACCAGTAACAATGTATGTAGATTCTGCTTTAGTTATGTTGAAATATAATAAGCTGATCAAGTACTGTACTGGAGGAGACAATTAAATTAGGATGATTAACGTTTTGGTGGGTTTGTTTGCAGAATTCACCGTTTCCATGAATTTATAATTCTATGGGATTACTAATCCTTGGATTCATATAAATCCCTTGTGTGTTTGGTAATAACTCAATTGAAATTCTTAGGATTTATAGAGTTTTCTTGTTTTAAAGTCTTTGTACCGTTTGACATTGCTCTCAAATCTTAAAATTGCATATATATGGGGTTTAGAGTTAAAAATAAGTGGGTCCATAAATCCCTTGATAAGTTTCCCAGCAAATCTTAGGGGGAGAGGTCGGACTCCATATGGAGGATTTGCTGGAAAACTGAATCCCGTAGGAAACGTGATTCCAAGGATTTGGGCAACCAAACGTACCGAGGGAAATGTAATTCTACCAAATCCCCTGGACCCATAAATTCCACCTTTAAAATTCTACATCCAAACCCACCATTAGCAACATCGATGATCTCGTTTTTAATGAAGGTGGTCCGTCCCAAAAACCACCCCAAAACCGTCATGTGGGGAGGGTGAGATCCGCCTTCAGAGAATTAGCAGGGGCCCATTAAAGAGTGAGCTGGGTTCAACGGCTGAGTCTGGGCGGTTTGGGGGGGAGTTTAAGGAAGCGGTCAGTTTAGAAATTTTGTAACAAAAATATATATCGATTTCCTCGTAAATACTAAAACTCATGAATTCACCACCATGTTGGTATAATTACTTTCATTTTCATCACATATACGAGTGTTTTTCGCTATAGGTTATGTACTCCCTTTGTCCTTAAATAGATGGCGTAGTTTAGATTTGCACAATTCTTAAGGTAAGAATGATATAGGAGTACTAATATTTATTTTTTTACAATTACGCCTTTATGGATAATACTCTAATTAGTAAAATTTAGAAGTAATTTATTGCTCAAACTATATCACGGATATTCGTAAACTTTATATTATTGAAAAACATCTTAAAGCAGCTGCATAACGAACATAAACATGACTATCGAATTATAAATGTTTCTTATACTAACAATAACCAATTAATGAAAGGGTTATTTTTTTTCTTATACTAAAAAAATTTTATCAATTAAAAGGATAATGCAGAAATATCCACTTATTTAATGATATAGGTCTTTTATGAGTGGAACAAAATTTAAAAATGAATAGGTCATCTATTTAGGGACGAAGTTTTTTTTATATTTTTTGTATGTAGTAAGAAATTACTACTATGTGTTTTGTTTTAGCTGATTTTTTACTTTATTATTCTTTAATCTTGATGTAAACAAGATTCATTAGTAACTAGTTATTGAGACTAGCAGTATCACTTCGTTAATTTTCCCACAATCAGGTTCCTGGTTAGCCAGTTTATTAATACTCCCTCCGTCCTAAATTATTAGTCCGCTTTGACTAAGTCAAGATATTAAGGAGACCGGAGGAGTGTACAAAACTACCCCTATTAAATGATATATTATTACTAAAATTAAAAGGAGCATATGGAGTATGTAAGAAAAATACATTGGTAATTATAATATTTATATAAATATTTAAATAGAAGATAAAAATAAAAATCTTTATGGATTGATTTAGTAGATTTGTTTCCTGTTGAGGAAGATATCATTTAATATTTAGATTGGTGATATTTAAAATAATTTTATAATTATAAAAGTTTGAAGGATATATTTGAGAGTTTGACTAAAAAATATGACTACAAACAAAAGCTGGACAGTATTTTAGGACAGACGGAAATAGAATAGAGGACATAAATTTTATGACAGAGGGAGTACTTTTTTTTGAATGAAAAAAGAAAGAAATAAGCGGGTGACACAAAGTCATAACCTCCTGAAAAGAAAAACAAAAAAGAGAACGAAAATCAAAAGAGAAAGCACCGGGAAAATGAAAAATTATATTAACAAGTGTGATTCGCATGGAATTACTTTCAGGATCTTTTAAGTAAATTTCTTGTTTTGGTGTAGCATTTTTCTTCTTAGCACTACGTAAACCACGATGAAAACCATTGGACAGGGAGGAGTCCTCTAGCGCTAAGTTATCCAATAAATGCGATGGTGGAAATATTGGATAGTCATATTCATCCAGAACCACTCAATTTTCCTTGGCTTTGACCTCTCGATCTCTCGTAGTGCACCTAAACCAGGTGACATCCATAAGCACTTTTTCACTCGATCTTCCTAGCCCCGCCTCGGCTCTAATACCATTCGATAGGATCCATGGACTGCCAGACCTACTTCGGGCCCGACCACATAGCATCATTGTCGCTATGCTCTATGGAACCCTACTTCACCTTGAACATTTCATGGTTCCGGGTGACACCTATAACCACTTATCTACTCGATCTCTCGTAATCCCACCTTTGCTCTGACTACTCGATCTCCCGTAAATCCACCTTGGCCTCCTGATCTCCCATAGCCCCACCTTGGATCCACATAGCACCGATATTATCCCTACTTGACCGCCTTTTTCCTCCACCTTAAAGTTAGAGGTGAGTAGTTTTATCCTAAAAGGCCTCGGTGCTATGTATGGTGAGAGTCTTGCTTTTATATCACCATACGAAACTCTTCTAACTCCATCTAGGGTTATCTTCACACGTGGTGGCCGCCAATTTCTCATTATGTGAGTATTAGGTGTCCAAGTTGTGGGTTATCTTCACATGTGGTGGCCGCCAATTTCTCACTATGTGAGTATTAGGTGTCCAAGTTGTGGTACGTGTGATTTGGATTCTCTGTTTTGGAAATAAATAATGATGTTATGGCGTATGTGTACCTAGCAAGTTTGATGTGGTTCCAGTCTCTTTCCACCACATAGAATCTACACGCAGAGGCGGATATCTCTGATCCTATATCTGCTTTAATTACGGGGTAAACTTTATTGCATGCATACAAAAATGGAGAATTTGCTCAAGTTGATGTTCCAGTGGTGATTTGTACTCAAGGGAAAAATCAACCATGTCTAGATATTGAGCATGGTAATGACTCAACAACTTTTATTAACCCAGTATCTTCAGTTGCATGTAATCAACATGGAATGATTCAAGTGATAGTTAATAGAGGAAGAGAAAAGGAGGATAACTTTGTGAGAAAGGGGAAAATAATTAGAATAGAAAGAGGTGGGCCTAGTGCTTCTATAAACCCAGACTCACAGTTTCAGCCTAATATCTCTTCTTCACAAAATGGTCAGGACATGAATTTGGGTGTGATTGATGGAAACCATAACCCGTCACTAGGTGGTTTCATGGAGCAGGGAAGCAAATATGGGTCGAATCTTCTCAGATCTTATTTACATATGGGTGAATTTGATGATACATTCGATGATTTCAATGCTCGGAATATAGATCCAAAAATTATGCATTCTACAAGAGCTTACAAAGAACCAATCCTATCTCTTATTAGACATTATGAGCAAAATCAATCAAGCCAAAATTCCACAGATTACAATGATGAAAATACTGATAATACTCAAATCATTTTAGATGAAAATGATCTTACTCCTAATTTACCGCCTTTGCTCTGACTGCTCGATCTCCCGTATGATGAAAATGATCTTACTCTCGTAATCCCACCTTTGCTCTGACTGCTCGATCTCCCGTAAATCCACCTTGGCCTCCCGATCTCCCATAGCCCCACCTTGGATCCACATATCACCGATATTATCCCTACTTGACCGCCTTTTTCCTCCACCTTAAGGTTAGAGGTGAGTAGTTTTATCCTAAAAGGCCTCGGTGCTATGTATGGTGAGAGTCTTGCTTTTATATCACCATACGAAACTCTTCTAACTCCATCTAGGGTTATCTTCACATGTGGTGGCCGCCAATTTCTCACTATGTGAGTATTAGGTGTCCAAGTTGTGGGTTATCTTCACATGTGGTGGCCGCCAATTTCTCACTACGTGAGTATTAGGTGTCCAAGTTGTGGTACGTGTGATTTGGATTCTCTGCTTTGGAAATAAATAATGATGTTATGGCGTATGTGTACCTAGCAAGTTTGATGTGGTTCCAGTCTCTTTCCACCACAGAGAATCTACATGCAGAGGCGGATATCTCTGATCCTATATCTGCTTTAATTACGGGGTAAACTTTATTGCATGCATACAAAAATGGAGAATTTGCTCAAGTTGATGTTCCAGTGGTGATTTGTACTCAAGGGTAAAATAAACCATGTCTAGATATTGAGCATGGTAATGACTCAGCAACTTTTATTAACCCAGTATCTTCAGTTGCATGTAATCAACAGGGAATGATTCAAGTGATAGTTAATAGAGGAAGAGAAAAGGAGGATAACTTTGTGAGAAAAGGGAAAATAATTAGAATGGAAAGAGGTGGGCCTGGTGCTTCTATAAACCCAGACTCACAGTTTCAGCCTAATATCTCTTCTTCACAAAATGGTCAGGACATGAATTTGGGTGTGATTGATGGAAACCATAACCCGTCACTAGGTGGTTTCATGGAGCAGGGAAGCAAATATGGGTCGAATCTTCTCAGATCTTATTTACATATGGGTGAATTTGATGATACATTCGATGATTTCAATGCTCGGAATATAGATCCAAAAATTATGCATTCTACAAGAGCTTACAAAGAACCAATCCTATCTCTTATTAGACATTATGAGAAAAATCAATCAAGCCAAAATTCCACAGATTACAATGATGAAAATACTGATAATACTCAAATCATTTTAGATGAAAATGATCTTACTCCTAATTGACCGCCTTTCCTCTGACTGCTCTATCTCCCGTAAATCCACCTTGGCCTCCCGATCTCCCATAGCCCCACCTTGGATCCACATAGCACCGATATTATCCCTACTTGACCGCCTTTTTCCTCCACCTTAAGGTTGGAGGTGAGTAGTTTTATCCTAAAAGGCCTCGGTGCTATGTATGGTGAGAGTCTTGCTTTTATATTACCATACGAAACTCTTCTAACTCTATCTAGGGTTATCTTCACATGTGGTGGCCGCCAATTTCTCACTATGTGAGTATTAGGTGTCCAAGTTGTGGGGTTATCTTCACATGTGGTGGCCGCCAATTTCTCACTATGTGAGTATTAGGTGTCCAAGTTGTGGTACGTGTGATTTGGATTCTCTGTTTTGGAAATAAATAATGATGTTATGGCGTATGTGTACCTAGCAAGTTTGATGTGGTTCCAGTCTGTTTCCACCACATAGAATCTACATGCAGAGGCGGATATCTCTGATCCTATATCTGCTTTAATTACGGGGTAAACTTTATTGCATGCATACAAAAATGGAGAATTTGCTCAAGTTGATGTTCCAGTGGTGATTTGTACTCAAGGGAAAAATCAACCATGTCTAGATATTGAGCATGGTAATGACTCAACAACTTTTATTAACCCAGTATCTTCAGTTGCATGTAATCAACATGGAATGATTCAAGTGATAGTTAATAGAGGAAGAGAAAAGGAGGATAACTTTGTGAGAAAGGGGAAAATAATTAGAATGGAAAGAGGTGGGCCTAGTGCTTCTATAAACCCAGACTCACAGTTTCAGCCTAATATCTCTTCTTCACAAAATGGTCAGGACATGAATTTGGGTGTGATTGATGGAAACCATAACCCGTCACTAGGTGGTTTCATGGAGCAGGGAAGCAAATATGGGTCGAATCTTCTCAGATCTTATTTACATATGGGTGAATTTGATGATACCTTCGATGATTTCAATGCTCGGAATATAGATCCAAAAATTATGCATTCTACAAGAGCTTACAAAGAACCAATCCTATCTCTTATTAGACATTATGAGCAAAATCAATCAAGCCAAAATTCCACGGATTACAATGATGAAAATACTGATAATACTCAAATCATTTTAGATGAAAATGATCTTACTCCTAATTCTTACCCTACCTTTCATGGGACTGTTTCAGAGCAAAATTATTCAAGGACATTTAAAGGCAAATATCTGAGTGCTGATGACCAAGTATTCTTCTTCATCAATTTCAATTTATCCAATCTGTGCACAAATTTAATTACTCCTTTACATTCCATTTCTTTTAGTTCTGATAATTTTAGATTTACTTCTGTTGTGGTGCTTTATCATTTTACAAGTTCAAATCTCAATATGAAAATCTTGTCCTTGAATGTTCAAGGCTTTGCAGCCAAAGATACTAGAGACTACTTAGGTGACATTGAAAAGGCTAGGGTACCCAAATATACCTCAAGCTAAAACTTTTCCTACCTATAAGCCCTTTCTCCGAAAGTGATTGTCTATGGACTGAGTCGAGACAATACAACTAATCGGTTCACACTTCGTGTGATCGTCTATGGATACGAGATCGAGACAATACAACAACGAAGTATGTTTACTTGATACAAAGGTTCAGACTTAACCAAACACAATTGGATTACTTATCAAGTAAATAGGAATTAACGTTTGTGTGATTTACTTTAATTATAATGCGGAAAATAAAAGTAAATGACACAACAAGATTTTGTTAACGAGGAAACCGCAAATGCAGAAAAACCCCGGGACCTTGTCCAGAATTGAATACTCTCAGGATTAAGCCGCTACACAAAATCACACCAAACTTCGTATAGTTGAGACCAAGTAACTAACCATATAGTTCACTTAGTTCCGTCTGTATTCCCACGCCTCCGACTTGTGAATAAGTCACGTACTTGGAACAATTCATTTGGTTCGTAATCCAAACAGTAAAGGAACAACAAATCTGTTTGGTATCAACTCTATTCAACCAAGTGATATGAGTCGGACAAAGGCTCTTCTGTTTATCTTAACATAAACTCCTTCGTTGGGTCCTTAGATCTATCTTATGTTCAATCACCCAAAGGTAATCGTTTAAGATTAATCCAATCAATACCTTTAATCACAAGGAAACGTATTGATGCCAATCTACTCAATTAATCAATCCAATCTACCACAAGGATAAGCCGATTATTAATTGGATCCTCTTTTACCGAAACAAGTATTGTGCACACCAAAGATTATAAAACCCAAGTCAGATCTTCAATATCTTCTTTGTCTTCAAATCTTCTTAAATCTTCAATAAAAACCTGCACACAATCACTTGAATCTCTTGTGATCAATCACGCACAGAAAGGAGTCTGTTAACAATGGATTATCAGAAGATCGTCTTTAGAACTAACAACAGTCTAAGGATCCCTGTCGAAACTCTGAACTAGTTTGAGTGAATCTTATATCAGAAGAGAAGATTCTCAAAAATAAACAAACTAGGTGCAATCATATTTCAACCACCGCTAGTCAATCAAATCAATCGAAAACAAAAATAAACCGTAATTATCTAGTTTCCCACCAACGGGTCACGCTAGAGCTTCTCAATCCCAAAGAAGACTTTAAATTGAGCGTCCGTAAGAGATTTCGCCTAATTAGGTTACTCTCCTCTCCGAATAGGCGGCTACACCAGTAACAACAACAAAAGAGTAAATCTGTTGTTACGAAGGATTAGTTTGCTAGAAAGGCAAACTTCGTGTATTTATAGACAAGGAAGTTTAGACACCAAGGAATTTCCAAAACCGAAACTATTCTCAAGATATTCATAAAAGCACAGATTCGGTTTTCATAATTCCTGGAAATGCTCTATCCAAAAATAACGATCGAAATCTCTCGAAAAATCTAATTAGTAAATGCACATTACTAATTCTGTAATTTCCCTACAAAATGAAATTATAACCTTAATTAAAATATTCTTAACTTACTTATGTTTCGATCCTGGGATTCTCTTCCCTTAGCCGTTAAGGAATATCTTTGAACAATTATAGAAATAAACATTCACAACACGTGTTCAAAGTTTGTCGACATCTTAACTTTGTAAGTTCTCTTTCACACTTACAACCTTGAAACCGATTTGCCACACTTCCAAACAAGTTTAGAATTGTTTCATCTGACTTTCAAGAACTATGTGATTGATTAAACCAACATTCAATCACAATCATGGGTTTACGGTTCTACCAAAATAAGTTTTGGTTCTACCTCCATGTGAGTACTGTGCATAGTCACACTAGCTTCCCAAAAGTTCGGTTGACTAGGTACTAGGATCGGTTCCTCACATATATATGGTATCTAACTTATATGTGTTGCACATGTCCATAGGATCGGTTCCCCTTTCGCTATAAACCTTCTTCGCACCCCATACAAGGATCGGTTCCCTTTGATGTACTCGCACCCCTTACTATGATCGGTTCCCTTTCCCTTACAAGGATCGGTTCCCTTTCCTTACAAGGTCAGACATACAAAATCCGATCATACCACAAGTGATTACTTAAGATCGGTTTTACTAATAAAAGTTATACCAATACATAAGTCAGGCCTTTGTGAACAGTTCTACCAAGAACACAATAAGTTGTGAGCGGTTATACTCTATCACACATATTGGTTGTTCATAAGATATGCAATGAATAACAAAACCAATAACAACTGGAAATTTCCTTTTCGGTTCACAAACAAGTTTATGAACTTACTTCCTTAGAACACATGTAAACATTGTTCCCTAGGATGAAATCCTCACCTCATACCCATACATAATCACAATAGAATTCAAATGATTATGGCGATGTCTTATCTATAAAGTTTAATGGTTAAGGAATAAACCTCGTATTGTATTCCTTAATACTATGTCTATCTAGAGTTCAAATATGCTTCGCAGTTATGTTTTCAATATGCACGACTTGAAAGATACGTTAGGGAATGAAACAGTTCAAGTCAAATATCACTAACCTCAAGTGGAAGGATGATTGTTGTCGTTGTAACTCCTTGCTTCTTCACATCTTCAAGTCTTCGCAATACTTGTAATGTCTCATATCCTAATACTTTCAAGCTAACATATACGAAGTTTAACTCTAGTACATAATCAAGCGACTCTTAACATGAGTTTTGATTCACTAAAATATGACAACCAAACTTGACATACCAACGCTTGGTGGGTTCAACCGAGCCATGCTCTAACAGACATCATCAAGGGTCATAGTCCTGACATAATATTTTTAGCTGAAACTAAGATTAGTGAAAGGAGAGCAAAAAATTTAATACAGAGATATTCCTATCCTAATTCTTTAATAGTAAGTTCTAAAGGTCTTGCTGGGGGTTTAATTCTTCTTTGGAAACAGGGATTCCCTTGTGATGTTGTTTGTTGCAAAGATAACATGATACATCTCCTTCTTACCTCTAATCCATCTAAGCAAGAATGACTATTGTCATGTGTCTATGGTTCCACTTATACAGACTTGAAACAAATTCAGTGGGATTTTCTGAGAGATCACAGTGACAATATTTACCAATCTTGGGTAGTCTTTGGTGATTCTAAATCAATAGATAACTGGATTAATAATATAATTGATTCAGCAGGTTTAATGGACATGGGTTATGTAGGTAATAACTATACTTGGTCTAATAGGATAAATGGCAAGGGTTACAAAAGAGCAAGGATAGATATGGCACTTCATAACTCTCAATATCAAATGGACTATCCAGATTCTAAAGTCTTTCAACTTCCTTTCTTAGCTTCAAATCATTGCCCTCTTCTTTTAGTAACTGAATCAGAAGGGTACAAACCTAGAAATAATTGGAAATTTTATAGGTGTTGGTTACAGGATTCTACTTGTAATGAAGTTATTTCAAAAGCTTGGTATTCTTCTCAAGATTTTAAAGATAAACTTTCAGTTACAAGAAAAGATATGTCTATATGGAATAGAACTCATTTTGGTCATATTAGTCAACAGATAAGGAATCATAAAGTCATGTTAAATCATCTGCAATCTCTTCCCTTTTTTGGTGCGAATAGTTCTCTTATTCAGCAAGCTGTTGAGAACATAAATTATTGGAAGAAAATAGAAACTCAATATTGGCAGCAAAAATCCGGTGATCATTGGGTCAAGGATGCAGACAATAATACGGCTTATTTTCATTCCTTAGCAAATAGAAGAAGATCCAGAAATAACATTATGGCTCTTAGAGATTCTCATGGCATTTGGTATCGCACCAGAGATGAGTTGGCATCTTTTCTTATATCTCTCTTCTCAACCATTGCTACCACCACTTCTCCAGTTCTTTAAGACTCCTCATTTTCTATTATTACACCAATCATTACTCATGAGGAGAATCAAAGACTGATTATGACTCCTTCGGCAGAAGAAATCTTCTCTACTCTTAAAAGTTTAGCAAGCTGGAATTCGCCAGGCCCTGATGGCTTTCCTGCGGGATTCTATCAGACTCAATGGCAAACAGTGGGTGCTGATATCACTAATATGGTGATAGATTTCTTCAACACTAGATCCATGCCATTACATCTTAATCAAATCCTAACTTGCCTGATTCCTAAAATTCAAAACCCTGTTACTCCAAATGATTATAGACCAATTGGTCTATGTAATTATTCATATAAGCTAATCTCAAAAAATTTAGTTAATAGGCTTAAGCCATTGATGGAAAAAAATTATTGCTCCAACTCAGGCAGCTTATGTCCCACAGAGACTCATCAATGATAATATATTTCTTGCACATGAATTAATTCATTCTATGAAGAAATCTAAGAAGAAATCACCTCAAGTTGCCTTAAAGCTCGACATGTCGAAAGTGTTAGAGCACTGCTCGGTCGAACTCGCAAGCGTTGCTATCTCAAGCTTGTTTGTCAAGTTTAGTTTCCAAAACTATAAGTCTTGATTTCTAGTCTACTTATAGCTAAGTCTCGGACTAGGATAGAAAGTGTAGTTGAGATCTAGACTCCACGGCGATCATCATACAAAGACGAAGAACTACTCAAGGAACTGGTGGAACTTCATCGACTAAAAGGTATGTGGAGACTTGAACTTATCTATCACTCAAAAGTCTATCTACTCTATCTCCTATCTTGAGACAAAAGTCGTATTGCTATATAGACTTCGATTATACACATTTGCTATTTCGAGCCGAGTTTATCTCGCTTATCTATTTCTCGAAATATGTGTTGGTAAGCTTTCGCTTTGGCCAAGTTCATCTTTACAAGTGACGAAAGTCATGTTGATTATTTCAATATCTTGAAAATCGCTTTGATGAAGAATAGTGTGTGAGTAACCTCTATTTGACATCCTCTAAGAATGTTTCAATGATTGAAATGAGAGTTTAGAATATATAACCATGGTTGGATATAAACATTGTGTGATAACTTATACGTGTGTAAGTCCATAATCCTTGAACCAAAGTATGCGTACTTTGCTGCTCAGGATAACCGGAACTAAAGTTCGAGTACTGCCGGAAGTTCACGTCCCGTGAATTTCTGCTGGAGTTTGTGAACTGAAAACAAACTCAATCCGGGTACTCCGCGTACCGGTATGCGTACATAAGTGGGTTATTTTCTAAAAACGGTTATTCGTGAACTAAGACATATATAAACTAAGGAATACATATTTGCAAACCGTGGCTATAATATTCATGAATCGATTCGAGTGAATTAAATAATTTTTGCTTCGATTGTGTTTTGTATACTTCTATGATATCTAAGCAATTGAACAACTCTCTAACTAGTTCTTTTGAGTCATTTGAACTAGTTATGGTGAAGATGAATATGGTTGATATGAAAGTGCTCATATGGCTAACCACTTGGTTAACTACTGTTGAACCAACTAGGTGTACACGTTTAGGTACGGTTACACAAACCTAAATGAATGTGCATTTCATTTGTGTATAACAAGCTAAGTTCGATCTAACGGTTGAAAGATATTAGCTTGAATCTAATCAGGTTTTCATCTAACGGTGAATATTGAAAGCTTTGTTACCAAGGTAACTTAGGTTGCAAACCCTGATTTGGAAGACTATATAAAGGAGAACTCTAGCAACTGGGAAACCTAATCCCCACACCTCCTGTGTGATACTAGTTGTATAAGATAGAGTCGATTCTCCTTTAACCTTAGGTTTCTACCGAGACCCTGTAGGTTATCGACTTGAAGACTTTATTGGGATTGTGAAGCCAGACCCAACTATTTTCTCTGTAGTTGCGTGATCTGATCTTGCTGATTCTATCGTATTGAGTACAATTGAAATAATTGACTAGAGATTAATTTCTCCGATATGCAAGATAAAAGTAGTCAAAAACATCTTCGTCTCATCGTTTGTGATTCCACAATATCTTGTTTCGCTAGTCGATTAAGATTATTGTGAGGTGATTGATAATTCTAGGCTGTTCTTCGGGAATATAAGTCCGTGTTATCAATTGGTTCTTGTTCACCTTGATTTATCAAAAGACGGAACAAAACTCGTAGGTATTTCTGTGGGAGACAGATTTATCTATTCCTGTAGACTAACTGTGTGATACAGATTTGTTTATTAAAGTCTTCGACTTTGGGTCGTAGCAACTCTTAGTTGTGGGTGAGATCATCTAAGGGAATCAAGTGCGTAGTATCCTGCTGGGATCAGAGACGTAAGGAGCGCAACTGTACCTTGGATCAGTGTGAGATTGATTGGGGTTCAACTACAGTTTAGACCGAAGTTAGTTTGTAGTAGGTTAATGTCTGTAGTGGCTTAATACAGTGTGTGTTCAATATGGACTAGGTCCCGGGGTTTTTCTGCATTTGCGGTTTCCTCGTTAACAAAACTTCTGGTGTCTGTGTTATTTCTTTTCCGCATTATATTTTGTTATATAATTGAAATATCACAGGTTGTGCGTTGAATCAATCAATTGGGAAATCCGACCTTTGGTTGTTGATTGAAATTGATTGATACTTGAACATTGGTCTTTGGTACCGTTCAAGTTAATTTCTCTTGTATTTAATTAGACTCGCATATTTCTATTTTCTTGAGTAAGTATTGAATCGAGAAATTGAGATATAACTCTTTGATATACTTTTTATTAAGATTGAGTCTGACTGTCTAGTTGATTCTCTTAAAAGTATATTGGAGTTAGTCCATACAGATTGCTAAGCGAATTATTGGGTGAGGTTGTTGTACCCCCACTTTTTCATTAAGCTTTTGATCGGCTTGAATGGTTTTCTTAGATAAAATGCTTCAAAGTTTAGTGTTTGAAGAGCATTTGAGAACTCTAATACATCAGTGCATATCAACCACTTCAGTTTCAATCAAACTTAATGGTGGCATTTGTGATCCTTATATCCCATCAAGAGGTCTACGACAGGGAGACCCCCTGTCTCCTTACCTCTTCATAATAGCAATGAAATATTTAACTAGATCATTAATGCAGGCTGAAGCTAACAATCTTATTACAGGCATTCGAGTTGTCCATAATGCACCCTCAATAAAGCATCTTCTTTTTGCAGATGATTGTCTCTTATTCTTTCAAGCAAATCCCAAATGTATAAATAACATTCTTGTTATCTTAAAAGAATTCAGAGATCTATCTGGTCATATGATCAATTTTAATAAATCTGCAGCTTTCATCACAGGTAACTTATCTCATGAAGAAAAATTGGATATAATTACCACTTTGGGAGTTAGACAAATATGTTCATCAGATAAATACTTAGGTCTTCCTATTCTTCTTGGTAAATCGAAGTGTGCCTCTTTTACCACTATAAAAGACTCTTTTGCTAACAGACTTCAAGGTTGGACCTCTAAAACTCTCAATCAGGCTACAGGAACTACAATGGTAAAATCTGTATTGAATTCAATTCCATCACATTATATGAGCAACTTCAAACTCCCTAAAAACACTTTAAAGCAGTTAGACACAATTCAAAGAAAATTCTGGTGGGGGCACAGTAATAATAGGGGTTTAAATCTGGTAGCTTGGGATGCGTTGTATGTTTCTAAAGAAGAAGTGTGATTGGCTATTAGGCATTTAGAACAATACAATAATGCTTCAATAACCAAACTGCATGGAGATTGTGTACAGACCCTGTAAAACCATGGGTGCAGAGTATGAAAGCTAAGTACTCTCCTCATTGTGAATTCATACACTTGTAGGAAAAACACCAAAATTCTTCATGGTTTTGGATGAGGCTAGAACAAGGATTAGATATAGTGAAAAAAATATCATAGATGGGATGTAAGGTGTGGCACTAAAATACTGGTCTGGTACGATAAATGGGTCAGAGGTTTAGATTCTCCACCATATCCTAAAGACTCATTTCGAGATCCAATTAGAATTGTGTATGTATCTGATCTCATGCTTCGGCATCCTAGAAGATGGAATGAAACCCTAATTAGAGCAGTCTTTCCTAATCATATAGCAGAGTTGATTCTCCGGATATACCTAGTTCAGCATGGTGAAGACAAATTAATTTGGGAGCCAAGCAGAACAGGTGATTTTTCAATTAAATCAACCTACAAAGCTCTGACTTCTGGTACTCATAATATAAATCACCAAAATCAACACATCCCAAGAACTGTTTGGAAACATCTTTGGAAATCAAAAGCTCCACATAAAGTGAAACTTTTTATCTGGAAGTGTCTTAAAGGAATAGTTCCCACAAGGAAAAAGTTGAGTCATTATAAAGCAGATATAGAGATTACTTGTCCACATTGTCTTTCCACGGAGGAATCTTTATAACATCTTCTTATTGAATGTGATTATGCTAGATCAGTTTGGCTAGCTATGAACATCAATGTGTCAAACATTCAGCATCAGAATTTGGATTTGGTAAACTGGATAATAAGTTGGTTTGATTACTCACAACATTATGATTCAAAGGAAAGATCTTATTGGATACTGACACTTATGTGTACAGCTTGCCAAATTTGGAAGTACATATGTCTGAAAGTCTTTCAAAACAAAAGTATTAACAAGTGCCATACTATTAGTAGTATTCATTATATGATTTCTCACTGCTCTTCCCTGTGGATACTCAAGATGATGGCAATTATGTCAAGCAAAAAGATGTTTGGCTCCCACCTAAGACTAATCATCTTAAAATGAATATTGATGCTTCTTTTGATCCTAACACAGGGAAAGTTTGGCATTGGAATAATCATTAGAGATTCTACAGGCACATGCTGGGGCATCAGGGGCAGATACTTCTATGGAAGAATAGATCCAAAGCAAGCAGAATGTTTGGCCATGAAAAAAGCTATGGTGTGGGCCAAAGAGAAGAAGCTTGATAATATCATATTTGAAACAAATTTTCAGAATGTAGTTAACTCTCTTCACAATGCCAACATCTTTGTTCGCTGGATAAATTAAGGAATTGTATAGGAAATAAGGCATTTAGCTACTACTTTGAAGTTTTTTGATGTAAGATATGTTAAGAGAACAGAATATAATGATGCACATGTTATAGCCAATGATGCAAGAACTGACATGTCCTCTTTTGATTTTTGGTGTAACATCCCTGTTAAATATGATCAACTTATAAGGGATGATAGGACTGTTAGTCAGAAGTTATGTAAAGTTAATCTACGAATGAAGTTTTCTTTTCATCAAAAAAAAAAAAAAAGTTTGATGTGGTTATTAGAAGAAAGCCAATAAGGGATACTAAGTAGGAACGAGTTTTCAGACATATTGCTTTGATTAAACTTTTCCACTGGATGGTGAAAAAACATTGTTCTCTAATTATTAATTTTTTCTGTTTGATTTTTTTGAACTACTTCATTTAAGCTCTAACATTACATATCTTCTTGCTAACAATCCTATCATCCCTAATGATCTTAACATATTCCTCAGGGATGATACACCAAAAATTAAAAGAGGATTTGTTAGCTATTACATGACAACACTATTAGCTGTTCTTTTAACATGACTCACACCAACATACTAAAGGGAAATAACTAGATGCCTTATTTCATCAACAATCCATTTTTTCATCCAATGTACAGAAGGGTTGGCATTGTTGATAGAGAAAACTACATTTTGATAGTCAGATTCAAATACTAAATTTGCAGCTGCAATTCCTTGACCCATAATATAGCTTCTTTCAAGGCCAAGCATTCTGCTTGCTCTAGGTCTAGTCCTCTATCGAAGTGTCTGCCCCTGATACCTCTGGTTGTACCTGCATCATTTCTTTTAATTAGACCAATACCAATATTCTTTGTAAACTGATCAAAAGAGGCCTCTATATTCATTTTTAGTTGATTGTTGTGTGGAGGAGACCAAACTTCTGTGTTGACTACAATGTCTGCTGTAATCTGATTATGTGGGTCAGACATACAATGAGCAACCACACTCCGAACGACATTAGTGGTATGCCAATTATTTATTTATTTTGTTTTGAAAAACTTTCATATGATATGCACATGAGTGTGGAAATCCAGATATTACTATCTTCCGAATCAACACCCTATAAGTTAGTAAACCAACTATTAATCCACGAGATCACATCTGCATGATGCAATTGGATGTTTGCCACATTCACATTCATAGGCAACCAAATGGATCTAGCATAGTCGCAACCAATTAATAGATGTTGTAAAGTTTCCTCTTCTCTGTGACAGTGGGGGAAGTTTTATCTATGTCACTCTTGTATTGACTGAGCTTCAACCTAGTAGGAACAATTCCTTTTAAACATTTCCAAATAAAGAGTTTAACTTTATGAGGAACATTAGATTTCCAGAGCTTCTTCCGAACTATTTTTGGAATCTGTTGAGACTGTTGATTTCTGATATGTGCATTGTAGGTCAGAACCTTGTAGGCAGATTTAACTGTGAATTCTCCAATTCTATTTGGTTCTCGTATCATTTTATCTTCACCATGTTGAATTAAATACATTTGAAGGACCAAATCTGCGATATGTTTTGGAAAGAGAACCTGAACTAGACTAGTATTCCATCTTCTAGGATTCTGAAGCATAAGGTCTGACACATACACTATTCTGGCTGGTTCTTTAAAGTTATCATTAGGTGTTGATGGAGTATCAAGGTGTTTATGGGTGAAAACTACTCCTGCAGAATTTGGTAATTCGGGGTGTGGATGAGGAATGAATCTAAACCTTAAACAAATGCACTGCGCGGTGAGTGCTTGTAGATTCTAGAGATCAATCTGTGCAAGTCCGGCCTAAACCAAGAAATGGCCGTTCCAGACTTGTTTCGGTCACAAAGTGAAGGAGATGGGGTTGATCTTAGGGAGGGAAGCGAAGAAGGTGTTGAGATTGTGAAGGTGTTGGCTTGCTTATGACTTGTAACAGAAGGGTGAGCAGGCTTGTGATTGATGCAAGCAAGCTCTGGGTGTTTGAATACGTTTTTGTATTAACACTTGGTTTTCTGTCTCGTCTGAACTTGTGTTGTTGTTTGAAATAGGGCGGAGAACCTATTTATACAAGTCATTGAGCCTTATTCACGTCTCTCGTGGGAAGTGGAGGAAGTGGAGTGATGGAGTAGTGGAGTTGTGCATCGGTACGACATGACCAGTCTTGCCCACTTCTCCTGTTCATCTCTAACCGTCCATGACTTCCTAACACGTTCTTGTGATGGCGCGTTGCACGCTGCACGCTGTAAACCGCCGACCAATACCCAAAGTATGTATCCCCCTAGTTTGTGACATGATTGATGTCTGGAATGTGTGGATCGTGGATCCACGAAAGATAGCATGTAATCTTTGAATTGAATAACCGTGTTATTCGGGGAAGTCGATACTTATGAAGTATCGTGTGTATTTTATGCGGTGTATCGCATTATGGTGTGGTAAAGTGATGAGTAATGACGCCTCACTAACCAAATAACTCCCGACCAGGGTTGTATAACCAAGTGGTGAAGTTGGACGGATGAGATGATCTTTGAGACACTCATCTCGCGACCGTTAATGAATATTAGGTTTTTTGAAGAGGTGCGCAAGCATCACTCTGACTTGGTCGAAACCAAGCATGGAAAGGGATTTGGAGAGGACCGACCGGTATGTGTGTAGACAAAGACATGCCGGTGTGCACGTCCATACCTCACTGTCCCATGAAGGCGCGATCTAGGCCACTCAATTTGACCGGTAAAGTTGAGTGGTTGAGATCGGTTTGCGGTAAATCCATTGCCGCAAAGGAGTTGGAAACCGCGTGACATCCCTAGTTCGGGCACGCGTTTCAAGATGACCCATCTTGGTCGGTCTTGGTCGGTCTTGGTCGATTTGGTGGTAGGCTGGTGTTCACACCTATACCTGATTATCCCATGAAAACGTGATCCGAGCCATCCAAATCGTCCGGCGAAGTTGAGTGGTCGAGATCAGTTTGTGGTTTGGGAGGCGTGGCCATGCTAGTTTGGATGCACGTTTTGGATTAACCAGGCATGATATGCCTTGGCCGAACACATGAGGAGGTAGATGGGCCCACGGTGGTCATGCTGGTATGACCGGCCCTTGCTTAATCTAATTTGTGACCCTCCATTCGTGCCGGAGAAGATGGACGCACGTGATGGCTTGAAACCCTAATTTTGGCTTTCAAAAGCCGTGCGCCATCTCTTGTTTGGGTGACAATTTTGTCACGACCAACCATGGTTGGTTTTGACCGATTGGTCAAATGTGTAGGCGGCCCCATGGTGATCGTGTTGACATGCTCTGGGACCTTTGAGTCTACATCTACACCCTCCATCTATACCTGCGAAGATGGATGGTTGAGACTTTGTTTTGCGACACATGTAATATGCCGCAAACCCTAATTTAGGTTTTCCGTCCATAATGCTTGGTATGAACGGTTTCTTGGCAAGCTAGGCCAATGACCGACCATGCGGGGGTCGGCCGTGGGTATTCCATACCGCTTGGGGGTGATGGAATTGATCCGGGGTCATCCAATCATGCTTATGGAGTTGGATGATCGCGATCGAGATCATATCTGGGACCGATACGGTCAGTCCGGATGCTCAATCGGGCTAGTATAACACACCGAGAGGGGCTCAATCGGGCTAGTATAACACACCGAGAGTCAGCCTGTACGGGTATTTCGTACATGGTTTCATTATAGTGCTTGGAGGTTCGTGTCACTCTGTAAGAGTAACACTCAGTCTTCATGCCACACTGATAATGAGTACTGGAAATACAAGGCTGATATGAAATTCACAGGAAGGGATTGTTGCTACATGCTCCAACCAGGAGGAATTTCATGTATTCACAGAATAGGATTGTTGCTACATGCTCCATTCTTGGTGAATTAAGTGAGGGAGTATCCAACACTTATAAATGGCTTTATCTTTTACAAGATGTCAGCGCATGATTTTTCTGGTTTTTACAAATTTAACCTGAAACGAAAATCCACCATCAACACAAGGCCTTTGATCCACTTGTCATACCAAACCAAAAAATTTGTGCCGGTTCTTGCGTCCCATCTGTGAAATTTCTTGACATTCTCTAGTCCTTGCTCTATATATACCTTTCCAGATCCAAGATGATCAGTTCTGGTGTTTTTCTTGAAGGTGAATAAAATCACAGTAAGGAGAGTATTTTGCCTTCATGTTTTTAACCCAAGGTTTGTCAGATTATGTACACAACCAAGCTAGCTTAGTGATTAGGGCATTATTGTATTGTTCTAAATTTCTAAAACCCAGACCTCCATTTTCTTTATAAAAACATAGAGAATTCCATGATATAAAATTAGTGTCCCTCTTGCTTTTGTGCCCCCACCAAAATCTTCTTTTCATAGTATCTAGCTGATTCAAGGTGGTTTTTGGCAGTCTGAAGTTGCTCGTATAATGAGCGGGTATAGAGTTCAGAGCAGATTTAATCATAGTTGTTCTGGCAGCTTGATTAAGTGTCTTAGAACTCCAACTCTGAAATCTATTTTCAAAGAGTCTTGAATTGAATGAGCTGGATTTAGATTTACCAAGAAGAATTGGTAGACCTAAATATTTTATCCGAACAACATACTGTAACTGTTTCACACCTAATGTCCTTACTCTGTTCAATTTTTCCTCATGAAACAGATCACATGTGATGAAGGCAGCTGACTTAACAAATGACTTCGATTTTACTTTTGGTTCTCTTGTAAATCACTAGATGAATGTATAGTTCACGTTTCCCTAATAACCAATAATTGATAGCATCGAATTAATGCACATTATATCATCCCCAACTTGGTGAGGATAGTTCTAGCATTAGTTGTGACCGCACCACATGGTCTGCTCCATAAGTTTCAGAGTTCACTTCAATAGTTAAATGGCTGGGTCTGGTGGTGTCTTTTCACGAAAGTGCATATGAAACAGCTATTCAAAGTTTCAAACACATACTCTTATTGGCTCATTTATTTAATTTATTATTTTGGGAACACTTCATTTGATTCTGATGTGTGTGGTTCAAGTTGTCTTGCAATCATGCATGGTCTACCTACCATTTGTTATCACAGGGAACTCAAAATGAACACTTCAATCAAGGCACAACTAACACAGGCTTTATTGCCGTGTTAGGTCACGCTAATGCCTGAAGGCTGAATGAATACAATCATATACTAATATATCCCGAAACCACCGCAACGGTAATCGTCAGCCATGCATCTCATAGGAATTAATTTCTGCACATACTACTTGCATCACATACAGTCCCAATCTCCCAACTGTCCCGTATTACCAACGAGAATGCGACGCGAGGATGGCTATATGACCACGCAAATAAGATGTACATTTCCTTATTGCAATTGAATAGTCGGCAACCACGGTTAGACAAGCATGTCATACTTTATGCGTAATAATGTCCAGAATTGTGTACTTCATTGAATGCGAAACAAACAGTGCAAGAATAGACTCATCCATTGCATTCACATCCTGTCTTAAATGAACGGTCTTTCTGCAGAGACTCCCCAACATGCAATAGACAGACAATACAGTTTCGTTACCCGCTAAATTTGCTGGCACCCAGCACTCTGAGATGCGTCTCTGGTACATACTGTGGATTCATTCCCTTGTTGATTTGCTTTATCTCAGAGCATCCATTATTGATATCCAATCTGATATGGTGACATAAGAAGAGGCGTCCACTGTTACTCATAAATATGCCAATAAACCAAATTAAGTTCAGAGAACTAATGTAGACCCAAATTCAATTGACTACATAATTGTCATCTAGTTGTGCCATTTTGTTTCTTTGTTGCTTATAAATTCGAATCTTTGGTATTATGGTAAACCATATGATTTGTTCTTGCCTTAAGTCTACATACAATTTATGATCGTATTGATGATTGAGGTGGTTGTTGGTTGGCATTAACGGAATTCATACCATATCCCCTCCACAGAATGGACCATGTATGGCAGTAACGTAGAAGAACGTCCAATTGTTACATGTTTGCCGAATTTATTGACATGTGCCCTTCCTTGGGTGGTAAATGGAATGGTTATCTCTTTTTTTCCTTTGATAAAAATTCAGTTGGGGTGGGACAAAAGCCGTTAAGTCTGATATGGATGGAATATGTGCCCAAACTCATCATAAATAGCAAAGGAAAGGACAATTTTATCTTTCAATTGATTTGGACTTGATGAGCTAGCTTATTTGCTCGGTGAGTTATGATGACCGTTGACTAGCTGGGTCATATCATATGTAGGGTGTACAATGGACCTTGTAGCGACTTCCCAACCAAGAGTGGGGACTGTGGGAGTTTGCTATCCTTATATACACGTCTTCTTGCCGGATGATCTATTCTATTTCATTAGTAGTGTTGTTATTGGACAAACTCTCCAAGAACACTAAAAGTCTTACAAAATTAGAAAACAAAAAAGATCTATTAGAGTTTTTTTTTTTGCAATGTTTGTGCTCTCATTATTCATTCATTCATTTTTGAATGGAACGTTTCATAAAGAGAAGACATTCCTCGTTAGGAACCAACTCAAAGTTCATGTAGTCACCCAAGCATAACTAATCCCGGTAATTACACAGTTACATTAGTGCAAAGCTCGTAGCACGGGAAATTAATGAGAGATTACAATCCCAACCAAGTTTTGTTATAGTTTGTTGATACTTACCCTCGTCATTTACGAAGCATGGGGGAACTGGCAGAACAAACGGCACAACGACAATTGAATTTCCCAAATAGCAAAATTTGAGCCCAACCACTAAAGCCTAGCAAATACTTATTCATATGCAAGCCCCATATGGTCTATGCAACCTAACTCATTTTTAGAAACCTGTTCTGAGGCATACCTTTTTTTTTTTTTTTTTTGAGGCATACTAAATGATGATACCATCTAGGGTATGCTTATAAGGGGTGTCCTAGTAATGGGTAGATTACTAAGTTACCCTTAATTGTTTTAAATTACTTAAACTTAATCAAAATCAAAATCAAAATCAAAATCAAAATCAAAAACATAAACCTAAACCTAAACTAATCAAAATCAAAATCAGTTCAATTATTCTTCTCTTATTCTCCATTTCAAACCGTTTGAATTATTTTTCGTTGTCGGTTAATCATTCGCTCATAAATCTTTGATCGTTGATTAAAGTCACAATTATAAAATCGTCAGTAAAACGAAGTGTTGCGCTAGAGATATCAAACTGCCGCAAAATCCCTAATTTAACCTACCTTCGTTCTCATTTTTTTGTGTTTCAGAAGAATAGTTCGGCTGATCCACAAATATCAATTTTGAGACGAACCTGGTTTATAGTTTAAAAAATCATTAAGTTCGGTTGATTCGATTTTGCTATATTTTCAGCCGAACCAAGGCTGTTATTTAGGGAAATATTAGGTTCGTCTGATTCAACTCTGGTTGGTTTTCGGCCGAACTTTTGACTTGAATAGGTTCATAGATTCATTGATGTTCGGCTGGTTTTGGTATTGCTAAATTTTGAGCCGAACATTATACTGTAAGTCGCCTCTTAAACACAAAGAATAAAGTTAAGGTTCGGTTAACTATTAGAAGAGTTCGAATGAGCCGAAACATAAACAAAAATTCAAATACTTGGGTTAGGCTTTAAATTTATAAGTCGAATGGTTCTTCGTGCGTAAAGTTCGGCCTTTAGTTTTCAGCCGAACCCAAAACAGATCTCTGAAAAAATCAAAAATTTTGATGAATTCAACCTAAAGAAAGGAGACTAAACATCTTATACAACTATACCTGTGTATTATTAGCATAAAGTTCCTCATCACGCACTTTGAATCACAAAATTCTCAGATTTCTCTTATAAATCTCTAAAACCTAGGGTTTTTTTTTTACTTCTTCTTCCTCTCAAAACCCCAAACTCTCTCACAAAAAACATATTTTTTCTACTAATTACTTAACTTTAATCAATCTTTAACCAATCATTAACATCTAATCATTATCATTAACACTAATTAAATAAGGGTATACTTGCCATTATTAAAAATGAGTGGATAAGGGGTGATGGTCTTTTTTATCTAGTGACCCTATTTTGTCACCATTTGGTATGCCTAAAAAAATCAGTATGCCTAAAAACATGTTTCCATTTTTAGTAGGGCAGAGTTTGTTGTTCCAACTTCCAAGAGAAAGAAGCGGTTCAAGAGAACATGTAGACGGAGGAAGCAACGGTGGTTGAGGTTTTGAGTATCGGGCGAAAATTTTGAGTCAATTCAGTTTGTAATGACACAACAGTTTTGATCATTCCACTGCTTAAAATCCGGCAAAACTCAACCTCGCATCACTGAGTTTTAATTCGTGTTTTTTTTTTTTTTTTTTTTTTTTGTTCATGTTTAACTAATTCTTTTCCTCTCCTTATTTATGCAGTTTTTTTTTAATCTAAAATGTTGTTTGTCTGGAATCCAAAAATGGACACAACATTTGTTATCATCACTGTTGCTTTTTTAAGTTTGGAAATCATTGCGTCTGCTATATCATTTGATCATCAAATTTGGTATACAATAATCCAATTGAAACTTGCAACCAGGAAAAATGAAAAGAATTCTCACAATGGAGTCGCAAAAGTATTCACCTACTTCTATAACTATGAGTGAGGTTACAAAAATCACCAACAAATTCAAGGATACCAACATTGAAAAGGAGAGAGTACCAAGTATACCACCAACTTTTTGTTAGGAAACCTATATGAACAAACTCATTATTTTCAGTAGTATAGATCAACACTTGGGATCCTGTACCTGATTTATAAACAAGTTTACTTGGACGATCTCAATCCAAGAATCAACCTAGTTTGTACTCAAACTATACACGAGCCGAATTCCAATAAGAACAAGCCTTGTAATCGATATTTCAAGATATGGGTTCACAAGAATAAATCTTGTTGGTTCTGTATACTTTTCAACTTTAAAATGTCTAAGGTTGTTAACGTACAACTTTGATATAACTATTATAAAGATAAACAATATAATGCGAAAAAATTAATGACAAGATAGTAGTATATTTTATTAACGAAGAAAACTACAATGTGCAGTAAAACTCGGGACTAGTCCAGTTTTGAACATCGCACTGTACTATGCCGATACAGACACTAGTCTACTATCAGATATCAGACGTCAAACAGGAAGGTTAATGAGACCGAATTCAACCTACGAGCAATTTAGCTTCAGTTATGCTACTTACGTCTCTTGGATCTCGCAAGACCCTACTCACTTGATTCCCTAGCTGAGGTCCTTTAAAGGCCTAGTCCCTCTTTGTGATGTGCAGAACCCTATTTATACTTAACAGGCGCATCAAATCTACGTGCGATTACTCTAAATCTTCGACGATAAAAGAAAATATTTTCTTTATTTTCTTTCCCGGATACGGGAAATATCTTCCCTTTTATTTCTCGTCACGCATCTTCTGCATCTCAGCACGTTTCTACACATCCCTTGGTTGAGTCAAACTCTTTCCAGTAGCCGATATTTCACGTGACTTCAGCAAATCAACCTCAGAAAAACTCGTGTTCTTCTCACCTCCCTGTTTTAACTTTAACTCGACAATCTAGCCACTTCTAGCGAAAGGGAGACCCATACCGCCCTGTTACGTCAAAACAAGTCCGCCCAAGAAGTTTCAGTGGTTAAGTCTCTCTAAAATTCCTCCAAAACTCGAGGCAAAAAACTGGTTTCTTGGCATTTGCCATTATTTTTCCTTAAAAAATGTTCTTGCTGTTTCATCGATTGTTGATTATCTAGCCAAATTTGATCGACACGATGACCCATACCAGGCCTGTTTAGGTAGTAGGAACACACCCAATTGATTTCAGCCATTGAATCTCGATAGAACACCTCCAAATCTTCAACCCTAATTCTGCAACCATTTTCCCGCCAAAAAATGAAATTCAAACGAAGAAGATGACTGCCCCTTATCCTGTTCTGGGGTGCGAATAGCAATTAGGGTGCCCCTTAGTAATTGGGTGCCCCTTATCCAAGCCGAAGTCCGAATAACATGTGTCCTTGAGGTACAAAACCACTTTTAGAGCAACTTTTTCCATAAGAGCTTATTTGACGAAACACCTACAAACAAGTTTATTAGAGATAAAATGAGGCCCAACTAATGTATTTATGGGTGAAATGCGTCGCATTTCGTGCTCATCAAAATCCCCACACTTACATTTTGCTAGTCCTCGAGCAAAAGCGAAAAATTGACCCGCTACAGTGGTCTTATAAAAAGATAGAGTTAAACCCTACCACCCAGTGGTCATGACAAATGCCATAATAAGACGCGACACAATTTTTTTTTTTTTTTTTTTAATTAGACCCGCTCCACAGCTGGTCATAAAGTGATAAGAAAGCAAAAGAATAGACCCGCTACACAGCTGGTCATAACCCTAATAATTATAATATTTATTTTTTATAGAGACAGCTACAGTGATCATTTTTTTTTTTTTTTTTTTTTTTTTTAACCCGCTCAACAGTGGTTCTGAAAAAAGTAAGGTAAAAGTTAACCACTCCCCACACTTAAACATTACATTGTCCTCAATGTAATTGAGTCATCAACGCAAAACTTAAGATGGGAAATTCAAAATAAAATAAACAAAAGTAAACAAACATAAATAAATAATTATACCCTCTTGGAAATGTCTGAAACGGATCCCCATACACTAATAACCTGAAAACTTGGGGATCGACCCAAAATACAATATTTACAAATGACGACTTCATAATTATTTTATGGAAAAAATGTGACTAAAGCGTCGGAAAACAAAATTTACCCCTAAACCAAGTTTTTTTGCACATGGAAGTGCGTAAAGAACAAAGTATGGGGATTCGATTGAGACCAGGAAATATTAATTGATTCATGCATGATATCAGAATAAGCAAGTCCTCCGGGTATTTAGATGAAAAGTATTCCAATAAAATTTTAGAAGCACACAATTCTAACCCTAAATTAGGCAACTTTTGGAAGTCTAGGGGTCTAGAAACAACCGCTAAGTCGGGTGAATGATCTTGTGAGGTAGATTCATCTATGGAATTAGGCGAATCCTCCACACAATCATCCACGAGTCATATATATGTTCGATCTGGGACAAAGAGTCACTATCGAGATTCATCATCGTCGTCATTAAATAATTTTTGGCATTCCAATATTCTCATTCTTTGTGCCAAACTAAGTGGTGTGTGTTTATAATACTTCTCATAAATCTCTAACGGAGATTCTTCACGTACCTCATGTGGAGTAGAAACTCCATACCGTTGCTTATGCATATATTCACCAAAGCGTCATCTCTCGATGAAGTTGCTGATGATTTGAATTTACTGCGCATATATTCCGCGTCATCGTAGAGACGACGTCTCCTCAAAAGAAGTCATCATCCTGAAAAGAAATAGAAAAAAAAAACGCGTAAAAAGGAACAAATAATAATAATAAAAAAAAAATACTGTACAAAATAAAAATAAACCTAAAAATTAATAATCTAAAAACAAATCCGCGTCATAACGGCGCAAAATGATTTATTATTTTTCTTAATTTTTCGTAGTAGTAATTAAAGATTCGTTCTCTCGGATGTTGTTAGATTAAATTAAAAGGTTTAAATAAAATGATAAATAAAAGAGAGTCTTTGGGTCTTAGATTCCATCGAATTCGCAACACGAGGTTCATTATTCATTCTCAACAATTATCGCTCGGTGAATAAATAAAACATCAACTCTTGTTTTGCCAAAGTAGATCTTCAAAACATTAATTGTATCCCTAAGCATAGATTATCTTAATTCAAGCATAACCTATCTAATTGAATCACAACTAATTTTATCAAATCATAATTTCTATTATAAATTAGTGCAAAAGTCAAATAGAAAATAGAATAAATTTACCCACGTATGAAACTCGGCTTCCTAAAATCGACCCAGCGTAGGGGCTTAGCTACTCATGATGTAGACACACTCAAAATTCATTTTTATTGCCCAAATGGTGTTTACAATGAAGAAAAGAAGAGAAAATACAATAAACCGGGAATTTGCAACGTTTATAAAGCGTTGCAAACCCCACTCTTACGAAGAATAATAGTGAGCTGTCATGAGAATGACAGTCTTATCTTTCCAGCGTCATGACAGTGTGTTTTACAAACTGTCTTGGAGGGTCTGTTCTTCGTGTTCTTCAATCTTCTCCTTCTGCTGCTGCAGAATCACTCTGCAGTGATCTGCCGGCTCTTGTAACCGCTCCCAACTCTCGATATCTCTGCTGTGATGTACCAGAACCCTATTTATACTTAACAGGCGCATCAAATCTCTGTGCAGTTACTCCAAATCTTCGACAGTAAAGAAAATATTTTCTTTATTTTTTCTTTCGGATCTGAGAAATATCTTCCCTTTTTATTTCTCGATCACGCATCTTCGCATCTCAAAGACGTTTCTACACATCCCTTGGTTGAGTCAAACTCTTTCGGTAGATATTTCCCGTGACTTGACAAATCAACCCGAAAAACTCGTGTTCTTCTCACCTCCCTGTTTTAACTTTAACTCGACAATCTAGCCACTTCTAGCTGAAAGGGAGACCCATACCAGCCCTGCTATGTTGCACGGACACTCCAAGAAAGATGTCGTAACCGTGTCGGACACGTAAACGGACACGACACGATACGATACTTCGACACTTTCGATGGACACGCACATCATGTGTCGCGTAAAAATTGTTATTGGACACTTTGCGTACACCAATTGGACACTTTCGGACACGTCATAAATGATTAATTTTGGTTTGGAAAATCAAAATAAACTAAATGAGATGCTAATTTATTCTTGTTTTAGTCAAATCCAAGCATTATTCACGAAAAACTTTACCATTATTATATTATTATTAATTTTATATAATTAGTAATCAAATATTTTAAAAATAAGAGTAATTATTTTGTTGTGTAGATTGTAGTAATATTTTATTTTAATGATGTGAATAATATATATAACGTGTCCCCGTTAGTTTTTTGAGATTTGAAGTGTCTTAATGATGTGTCGTGTCGTAACCGTGTCCGTGTCCGTGTCTGCGACATAGCAGCCCTGTTACGTCAAAACAAGTCCGCCCAAGAAGTTTCAGTGGTTAAGTCTCTCTAAAATTCCTCCAAAACTCGAGCCAAAAATCATTTCTTCAACTGCCATTATTTTCCTTAAAAAATGTTCTTGCTGTTTCATCGATTGTTGATTATCTAGCCAAATTTGATCGACACGATGACCCAAGGCCTTTGTTTAGGTAGTAGGAACACCCAATTGATTTGACCATTGAATCTCGATAGAACACCTCCAAATCTTCAGCCCTAATTACGCAACCATTTTCCCGCCAAAAATGAAATTCAAAGAGATGACTGCCCTTATCCTTGCAGGGTGCGAATAGCAATTAGGGTGCCCCTTAGTAATTGGGTGCCCCTTATCCAAAGCGAGAGGAGTCTGCTTCAACTTAAGTGTAAATTTTTTAACTAATCAACCTTTAACAAATAGCCTATTGATTTCCTTCATAAAGATATTCAATCAAGGTAATGAAAATTTATTTTCTTATGAGGGATCTTCAAAAAAGAAGATATCAAGCAAACATCAACAATTAGGATAGCTTACTCTCTTCAAAAGATTATATAGATGCCTAATTAATGCTGCCTCACAAGAATAATCCAAATAAATCAAGGAAGTGTTTAGATATCTATCTTGTGGAATCACAAAGTCTGAGACGAAGAATACTTTGTGATTTCTATCTATATTTTTCCTGATATATAGTTCGAGAACTACAACAATCAGTAAGAACAAGATCCAGATAACAATCATGTAAAAGTTAGTCTGAACGGGCTTCACGAATCCCTTAGTGAAAACTTTAAAAGTCATAACCTAATATGGTTTCTCAAGAGGAAAACTAAGTCTTTAGAGTGCCAAGATTGAGATTCTAATATGCAAAGAGTCCTCCATTTATAATAGTTAGCTTACAAACAAATCTAAGTTCATGAACTTGTTTCCATGTTTATGAATTACTTTATTACCAAGAAAGCTTGATTGATCATGTAAGCATATGAGAAATTTTCCTTGAATCACAAAGAAGAATGTCCAACCGCGTGTTAATCGAAATAAACGTTATGCACCCAAGAACAATGGTTAAGTTATTCGTGAACCTTCAAGAATAAGATGAAGTATAATATATATCAAGACCAAAACAGTTCGTAAACTTTCTGAAACAGTTCATGTACATTTAATCGTCTCGGAGTTCAGGAACCTTTTGTATTTATCCATTTGTGAACTGCCCAAAACAATTTATATACTCAATTACTAAAAATCTATAGAGACCTCTTAAAATTAACTAGTTTGCGAACTGAGCAAATCAGTTCATGTACTAGAGAAACAAAAAGTATACATTAACATCTCAAAATTAACTAGTTTGCAAACTGGCCAAATCAATTTGTTTGCACTAGTTAATCGAGAATAATTCATCAAGTCTTATTACTTATAAGTTTTAAGTTCGTGAACAGGAACCAATTGATAAACCGGACTTATATTCACGAAGAACAACCTAGTATTATCAATCACCTCACAATAAACTTAATCGACTAGCGAAATAAGTTATTGTGGAATCACAAACGATGAGACGAAGTTTGTTTGTGATTACTTTTCTATCTTGCCTATCGGAGATACAAAAAATCTCGAGCCAATTATTTCAATTGCACTCAACACGATAGAAACAACAAGATCAGATTACGCAACTACAAAGATAATAGTTGGGCCTGTCTTCACAATCCCAATGAAGTCTTCAAGTCGTTAACCTACAGGGTCTCGAGAAGAAACCTAAGGTTAAAGGAGAATCGAATCTAGTTATGCAACTAGTAACACACAGGAGGTGTGGGGATTAGGTTTCTTAGAAGAATTCCCATGCCCAACAAAGTTGCTCTGGCGATTTTTGGGTTTTAGGAAAAACACAAAGTTTTTTACTTCAATCATTAGGTTTTCCTTTGTTTTGATCATCTTTGGATGATCAATAATGGGGGAAAACCATGATCTGGTTCCAAACAACCCTGTTATTACATCAGTTTCTTATGCGGATAAAGTTAAGGGTGCCAAAACCCTAACTTTTTCTGAACGTGTTATGGGTAAAAAGTCGCATTTTAATACTACAGTGGATTTGAAATCTCTTCCAAATCCTACAACAAAAGATGGTAAGCCGGCTGTTGAAATACTTCAAGATTTATTCTATGAGGGTTGTGAGATTTGGCATTTCAGCCTTATTGGCCATATTGAATTCAAGGGTTATGATTTTAGCTCTGTTAAAAACTCCCTAGAACTGCAATGGAAACTAGGGCAAGGACGTGTTCAATTTGTTCCTTTGAACCGTGGGTTTTTCATTATCAAGCTTTTGTCTCAAGAGGATAAAAATAGGGTTTTCTCTGAAGATGGTTGGATGGTGGACGAACATCAACTTCGACTCATTGAATGGTACCCTGGTTTTGACGCTGACAAACAATCTACTTCTCGTGTAACAGTTTGGGTTAGATTTCCTGGATTGCCAATGGAGTTGTGGGTTGAGAAGTCGTTGCTTGCTATGGGTAAAACTCTGGGAAATCCAATTGTGGTAGATTCAAAAACTCTAAATCATGAATATGGCCACTTTGAGGTTGTTCTCATAGATATTGATTTTTCTGAACATGATGCAACTGATGTTATTCATGTTACGGCTGGTGGTTGAGATTTCTGGCACGTTATTGACATTCCAAAACATCCAAAGTTATGTTCAAAGTGTAAAATCATTGGTCATATGGATGTTGATTGCACGAAAAAGAAGCATACTACACATCAGGTTAAAGGTCCTCCAAAGCGACAATGGAGGCAGGTGCGACATAAAAAGAAAAGTGCAAATGGGGTTGTGGATTCTCAGTTTACTACTGTAGATAATACGTCCTCTACAATACAAGCAGATGAATTACAACACTCTGGTGAGTTAGTTGGTTTAAGTGAGGTAGATCGCATGGCCTAGGAGATAGCTAAAGTAATTTCAGAGTGCAATGCCAAGATTGATCAAGGTGTAAAAATTAGTGCTGAGGAGCGAGCTACTTTGGAATTAGCACAAACAATGGAAGAAGACCTTGCAAAGCTGCAAAGGGCGCAAGAGGAGAGAACTACTCAGGCGTATTCAAGAAAGCTAGATAGCACTGGATCGATTTTATCTCCAAATAAATTAAGTGTGATGCAAGATGAGGCATGCTTACTTGAGTCCAAGGAAGACACGGAAAACCAATTTAAATTGGATTCTATTTGTCAAAAAGAATTTGAGGGATTTAAGGACTCTGAATGCTCGGACCAATTGAGTTCTATAAAGTTAACAAAAGAGGAGCATGAGGTTCTTTGCACTATTACAAAATTTGATGTTCAACAAAAGTTTTTGTGGGATTTATCTTTTCGTAAGGAGTATATAAAGGAAATACAAGATCAATCAAAAAGAATGAAGACTCCAAAGAAGAAAACTAAAGGTGGTGGAAACACTTAACTCTCTTTGTTGAGAGGAGGGTTTGCTGGTTTTAGTTTGCGCTATTTAGAGTGAAGAAATTTAGGCTCCTTTTCTTTTTTCTCTTAGATAACTTTTAGTTATAAGTTTCTAGTTTTTTTTGTCTCTTTCTTTGGTTATTTATTAACCCCTTTGGTTTATGGGGGTGGGGAGGCCTTGTGCCTCCTACTTGTAATTCTTGTAATTACGTTTTTTGCTTAATAAACTTTTGGACTTAGCAAAAAAAAAGTGGGGATTAGGTTTCCCAGTTGCTAAAGTTCTTCTTTATATAGTTTTCAAATCAGGGTTTGCAATCCAAGTTACGTTGGTAACAAAGCATTCAATATTCATCGTTAGATGAAAAACCTGATTCAACCAAGCTAATATCTTTCAACCGTTAGATCGAACTTAGCTTGTTACACACAAATGAAATGTACCCTCATTTAGGTTTATGTAACCGTACCTAAACGTGTACACCAGGTTGGTTCACAAATAGTTAATCGAGGTTAGCCATATGATTACTCTCATATCAACCTTATTCATCTTAACCATAACTAGTTCAAATGACTCAAATGAAACTAGTTAAGAGTTGTTCAATTGTTTAAAAAACACAATTGAAATCAAATCGGTTTGATTCACTTGAATCAATCATGAACATTATACCCACGGTTTGCAAAGATTGCATTCCTTATGATTTAAATGTTTAAGTTCATGGACTTGACCGATTTGACAAAGTAACCAGCTTAAGTATGCGTACTTAAGCAACCGGTTTTTGAGTTTGTAAAGTTTTAAAACTTAGCAGAAATTTTCGGTTCAAAAACTTCCGCCAGTATGCGTACAGTACGCATACTTAAGGTGACTAGTTTAAGAGTTTTGCCAAAACCAAACTCGGCAGAAATTCTGGGTTTGAGAACTTCCGCCAGTATGCGTACATGTACGCATACTTAACCTGTCTCCTTCACCAATTTCGTATACACACATATGCATACTCTTGGCTCCCGGTTTATGGACTTATACACTAATGTGTGAACACACTATATATGCTTATATCCAAAGATGGTTACATCATCAACTCTTTATTTCAATCATTGAAACATTCTTCTATAATGTCAATAACCGTTTTCACACACTATTAGCATCAAAGCAATTTTCAAGATATTGAAATAATCATTATTGAAACCTTCCAAGTCTTATACCAAATGATTGTATCACACAAACCATGTAATTTTGTCATGATATAAGATGAAATTGGTCGAAGCGGAAGCTTACCAACACATATTTCAAGAAATATGTAAGCGAGATATACTCAGCTCGAAATTTCAAATGTGTATAAAGAAAACTATATCGTAACACGACTTATGTCTCAATATAGGAGATAGTAGAAATAGACTTTCCAAGTGATAGATAAGTTCAAGTTTCCACATACCTTTTGTCGAAGAAGTTCCACAAGCTCCCCTTAGTAGTTCTTCGTCTTCAAGAGATGAACGTCGAGAGATTTAAGCTCAGCTATACTATCTATGTCCTAGTCCTAGACATATACAAATAGGCTAGAAATCAACACTTATAGTTTTGATCACTAACATTGACAAACATGCTTGAGATAGCAACGCATGCGAGTTTGACCGAACAATGCTCTAACAGCTCCTATGCAGACATACATATAGGTGTGGAACATGCTGAAAGTGAGGGACTGATGCAAGCCATGGAGTGGGTTGAAGAAATTAACCTACAGTATGTTAGTTTTGAGCTAGATGTGCAAGTTCTAGTGGAGGCAGTTACCTAAGACCCTGACAAAGCAGCATGGGAGAACCAATATCTATCATTTTAGACATTAGGACTAAGCTTTACAATAATCCTCGATGGAAATGCAAGTTCATTAGAAGAAAATGTAATAAACCAGCGGACTCCCTAGCAAAACATGCTAGGATATTTAAAGTTTGTAAGAGCAACGTCTATGGGGTTGAGAATCTCATTCAAAATGAAAGATTTTATCAAATTCAAAATGAAAGATTTTATCAAATTTGGTCCTACTATGGGTAGAGGGTGATGAAGTAGGATACTCGGCTTTGGCTTTAGTGGGGGCCTGAGATCCGACAATGGCTCAAGTGTAGAAATGTATACGCAAGTCGAGTGTTTTTAGGGAGTTTATTGGACAAAAGTCTTAATAGTTTGTTGGGTTTTATCTTAACATTTTTAGATTTATTCGTATCTAGTTGATGTCTATCTTTTAGAGGTTTATATTTTCTTAGTTTGCAAGTTTAGGGTTATATTTAAGGTTTGGTTTCTTGTTTTAGTAGTTAGTTTTTGATGAATGAAAAAGAAAAGGTTAAACTCAAAGAGTTTTCATGTTCAGTTTTCGGCCTAATCCCATAACCCTACATCAGTTTTGGCGCTAAAAACTAATAACGTTCATGGCTTGAGGAAGAGAGGAACGTAGAGTTGCTGGTCGTGCTGCTCCTCATCTAGAGGGGGTGATAAAGTTTGAGAGGATTACCAAACTTGAACGAAATATTGAAGTGCTCACCCGTCTAATGGTTGTTATGCAGAAACAGCAAGAGCACCATCAATATCCAAATCAGTGAGAGGCAGAGGAGGATCTTGATGAGGAAGACATGTATGATGTCTTCGCTGGTAGCGTGATTCCAGGAGTTGTGAATCCGGATTGAAAGTTGACATCCCTTACTTTCATAGTAGCTCGCAACCAGATTTAATTGATTGTGTTTGTGATGTAGTGGAAGTTCTGGCATATGATGGTGTTTCACGAAATCCAACTGCGGATAGTCGATCACTTTTGTGCGCAAGTGAGGAAAAGGAAAGAACTATTGTGGATTGGGATTTACCACCGATCTATGATACTTACCCGGAGGAAGTTTTCTGTCAAGCCGATTGTATTAATCCATTTACGGGAGGAGATGCAACCGTGGTAAGTACTTCTACGGATCTATGTGATTTTGTTAATGAGTATCAAGATTTACATTTGATTGTAAATGCTCCTTGTAGTTCAAACTTATATATGACATGGTTGTGTCATAAGGAAATACTTGAACAAAATTATAAAAGTAAAAATTTTATCGAACACATGTAGACAAGCTACAGCTAAAGAGTTGTCCAGGAATTTTGCAAGCGTTTTTAGAACAACATATCCCCAAAGTGATTTCCAGATTGAAGACATTTTTGTGCAATGGTCTAAAACAACAGGTATCGGATGGAAGAATGCGCATCTAACACTTGTTATTGCAGAAGAGATCATCTTACCATCCATGAGAAAACTAGATTTACTTTTACCAAGTGAGAGAGATGGTTTATGGCTTGGAGGGTGCTTAACAACAACAAATTTAGTATGCAAAAGTTTGTCGTCTCATGTTCATTCTCATCCAGATGCTACTAAGAAGTCGAAGGAATGTGAGAAGGTAGAGATGAAGCTTAAGGTTGAAGAAGCCATTGTTGTACGTGGATTCGCAAAACACTCAGTCGCTGAATCCATTAATCCACTGCAAACAAGATAAATTTTGCGTGCTTTGCGTTCCTTCGTTGATGTTTCAATAGCAGAGGGAAAGCATTTAATTGTTTTTCGTGATTTGCATGGAATTCATTTAGCCACAGCTTCAGGGAAATCATTGATTGGCTATTTCAACGGAAAGGGAGAGGTCATTATTGTTGGTCGCTGGGGTCATTCTTGTATGCACTGTAATATGCGAGGCGGGGGTCTCTTCATTGATCAACACCGTAAAATAGTTCAAGCAACACTGAAGAATTTCTTGGATATCGGTGCTAGTCATTTTGGTGATACTACTGAAAGGATCCTTGAAGATACGTGTCACCTATACATGTTAGAGGTGGAAGAATGCTTTAAAGGGAAGACTACTACAAGTGTTTCTCGACTGCGGATGAGCAGTGAGGGGAATTTGGTAAGCATATTCCTTGATCTTAATATTGGTTTACAACCTGAGTTGTGCATTGTTTTTAACTCAAAAGAAATAGGAGAACTGCTGCCTCACTATCTTAGCATCACGACAATAAAGAAGAATATGTCCAACTTTGAGTACACAATGACAGCAAATGCTCATCGATGGCATAAAAGATTCCAAGGAAAACTAGAGAGAAATTCATTACTTGCTTCCTGTGCATTAACGACTAGCTCGGATCATAGATTACTATGTTCTGAGTATCAAGTAGGTGGACTGAGGAAATCAATGGCCTCTGCCAACATGGTTGACGACGTTACCACCACTAATGACGTGGCTTTTGTTTTTGATCGAGGAAGGTTGCAACAGCAGATGGTGGTGTCTGATCTAGTAAGGATGAGTCGACCAAATATTCAGGAGTATCTCATGACGTTATCAAAACTTGCCAGGGTGGAGTTATAACTTCATTGAAGCGTTCTGAAATCGGTATTAAAAGGAATGTTCTTGATTTACTCTATGGGTTTAGCGGTAGTTTGGATGCAAGCAACATTTTCAAGGGATTATTAATGTATCTCAACTCAACGAATTGAGTCACTACACCAAGGAGTTTAAGCGTTTTTGGAAGATCAGAACGTGATCGAGAAGATCTCATTAAGCAACCTAAGACGTGTAGCATTAATTTTGCTCGTCCACTTGTGTCGTACATGAGTGCAAATGAAGTCAGCAAAGGGAACGTGCCGACAAAACATAAGATGGTGGTCACTGGTTTCACACCAACAAGGGAGAAGCGATCCAACTTTGAGGGGTTTATCGCATTCCTAAGTTCATCGCCAGAGGTCATTCAAAGAGCGTGCAGCGTGGATGAACTGTTTGTTAATGTAAAGTTAAGTCAAGTTCAAGTAACTGTTTTGGGAAGAACCATTAGTAAGATTAATGAGAAGTACACGAAGGAAGCAAATGGCGATCGATGGTATAAAAGTTTACATGCAAAACACAAAAGAAATTTGTTGCTTGTTTGCCGGGGTTTTTCAACTAGCTCGGGCAAGAGATTAATATATGCAGAATATCAAGATGGGGTGATGGCATTATTTCCAACTCATTTCAGTTTGATAAGTAAAGGTTTGGATCTTGTTTTTGACCGTGGGAACAAATACGAGAGGAAAATGGATTTTGTTTTTGACCGTGGGAAGAAAGAAGAGAGAGAAAAATTCAGAGACAAATTTTATTTGAGCCGGGGAGAATGATGAAGTAGGATACTCGGCTTTGGCTTTAGTGGGGGCCCGATATCCGACAATGGCTCAAGTGTAGAAATATATACGCAAGTCGAGTGTTTTTAGGGAGTTTATTGGACAAAAGTATTAATAGTTTGTTGGGTTTTATCTTAACGTTTTTAGATTTATTCATATCTAGTTGATGTCTATCTTTTAGAGGTTTATCTTTTCTTAGTTTGCAAGTTTAGGGTTATATTTAAGGTTTGGTTTCTTGTTTTAGTAGTTAGTTTTTGATGAATGAAAAAGAAAAGGTTAAACTCTGAGAGTTTTCATGTTCAATTTTCGGCCTAATCCCATAACCCTACATCAAAGGGGAACCCTCTTTCACCCCAAACTCTATCAAACTCTCGTTCAATCGGAGGAGGGAGTGAAAGTCTCCACTATACGAAATATTTTTTGCCGCATGAAGAAAGAAAAATAAAAACGGGGAACCAAAAGCCGTTTGAGAAGAAAGTGAGAGAGAAAAACGGCTGATAATGTGCCGTTTGCTAAACTTTTAATATTTTATTACTAAAAATATGAATACACGTGTGGGCCAGTATATTTCTCCAATGATTAAAATTTTGAAAGATGCAAGTTTCATTCCTGAATTTTCAAGAACTTTATTTTCGACGACAATTTGAGAGCCGTATAGCCTCTTCGATCATCTCAATCCCACAGTGAGTTTTCACTCTATCACTTAGTCTCTTGTCCATTTTGAAAGGGATAGCACTCTATCCCATATCCCTTGCTCTAATACTTAGGCAAAATTTTCTACCAAATTTTATTGCATGTACAATACAGGAAGAAGCAAATTTTGTAACTCCAATTCGTTAAGCAAAGTCTTTCTTTTTGCATCAATTAAAAAAAAAATAAAAAAAATAGGAGTTTAGTTTTTGTTTTTGAATAAGAAAGATACCAATCTAGTATATGTGTTCATACTTTGTTTTTAAGTGAAGACACGTTGTTCTTGACTCTTAAGTCTTCAGTAAGAGGTTGTAAATTTCTGTACTCAACTATCAGAAGTTAACGGATATGAGATATCAGTTTCCTTCTGAGCCGTTAGAAAAGATTCTTGTCTACTTTATTTTCTTTTAAATTCATTTAGCTTTACATTTTACATCTTTACTCAACTTTCCCTGTGAATATGCTTTTCTATTTGGGAAGTTAATTAGCTTCTCATAGATACTAGGTGTTTGTACTTTCTTTTTGAGATAGAATGCGTAGTTCTTGACACTTGAGTCATGAGTACGTAAGTGGAAACTTCAGTACTGAATTATGAGAAGTTGGCAAATGTCGGTTCGTACCAGTTAAAAAAGAATCATGTCTACTTTATTTTCTTTTAAGTTGATTTAGTTTACATTTTACATCTTTACTCACCTTTCCTTGTGATACCTTACTAGCTTCATATGCTTTTATATTAACTAGACTCTCATCAGGGCCGTCTCATGGTTCCCGGAGGCTCCAAGACGATTATAAATTTGTGCTTTGTGTCGCTGATACACTAGAATATAAATTTCTTTAAAAAAAATAGTGTTTGCATAGAAACCTTTAAAGTATGCACATTTACCTATATTTACATAAAAAATATATTTTAAGATTTTCGTTTCTTGGTTTTAGAGCAAAGAATTAGCATTTCAAACTGATCTTTATTTTTTATATAAATTATTTACAAAATGCCCAAATTCATAATGTATTATATGCGAAAAAATATTTATTAGAAAAGAAAATAAATCATATTGCACTGGAAAAAAATATATGTAAAAAGATATTCATCAACAAAAAAAAAAGTTCGTATAATGAGACACATTTTATTTTTCACATGTGAGACACATTTTGACAATTAAATTAGTAGTATTACGAATAGTAAATGTATTCATCTACTTAAATGAAATTTTATATGCAAAAAAAGGTTTCATATGCAAATAACCAAATAGCGAGAGGATAAATCATGCATTTTGCATGTGAAAACTAACTTTTTAAAAATATATAACATTTTTCTTCAACAATTTAAAAGTGGCACAATCCGTACATTTTGTGGTTTTGCAAACTTTAAATTTCAAATTATTTTATATTTTACGGAAATGATAATTAAAATAATTTTAATGTGTAAAGAAGAATTACAATTTGTAATATGGGTAAACACCTATTACCTCGAATTCTTTTTGTATGTGAATAAGAAAAATATGCTTAACAATAAATAAATAGGTAATAGAACAATATCCGAATTCATCGACTCAATAACAAAAATATTAACATATATTTAGAATCTCGTTCAAGAAGGTTTGTTAGAGTGAATGCTCGTTTGAAACCACATACCTTGGTATGTTGAGTATGTTGTCAAGATTGGATGTCAAACTATTTTTTGGTTTAGCCTATTAAAGTTAGCCTCAGTTTGGAATGGAATAGGTAATAGAGTCTTAGGATTTTCCAAGTTAGTAATGAAAAATTGAATATTAGTTAAAGACTTCAAATTGAAGAAACTTCGTTGAGGTAAGAAACCAAGACTGGTCTTTCCTTTCTGACTCTTTTTTATTCTATTTATATATTCATAAACATTTATCATAAAAAAAAGTTGAGGACTTTAGTAAATGATCATATTCACAGAACAACATATCATAGATTAGCTTTTGTTAAGGCTATGTACCAACTTCGCAAGCTCTTTTCTGTCGAGAACTCAAAACTAAGCTCGATAGAAAGCACGGTGTAATTTTAATGTAAATCTCAAGACTTTCAAATTCATTCTTGAGTTTGTAAAGTTTTATTTTTTCCTTTTTGGTAGTTTACCACTAAGAATTTTCACTCATTTGAGTTCACGAACTCAAAAGTTTGAGTTTTTCAATCTAGTGATTGTAGAACTCAAAAACTAAAGTCAATAAGTCAATTTTGTTTGCAAACCTAAATAGGTAAGTTCACAAACCTATTGTATAAATTTCTTCTGAGACCTTTTTGACATTTGAGTTTGCAAACCTCGTGAAGAAAATTTCTCCTAGGCTTAACGCGATTTGAGTTTGTGAACCGAAAAGGGTGAGATCACGAACCTAGTACAAGAAAAATATACTCCTGCAACTTTTTGATCATTTGAGTTCGCGAACCTAACCTATTGAGTTTGCGAACCTAAGACTTGAATTTTCCCTATAACTTCATTTGCGTTTGAATTCTTGAACCTATAAAGATTCTGAATTGTATTTTGTCTCTTATGAGTTCACGAAGTCATCACCTGAGTTCATGGACTTAAAAGATAAACAGGTCAACCCAATAAACTATTGTATTTGGACTCATTCAATTTTCTTTAATTTTCAAGGAAAACTTTTTTCATGCTTAAGAATTGTTTTTTCTTAACTAATTGGAAAGTTTTAAGTTCTTTCTAAGAATTTATCTAGCTTGAGATTCAAGATTTTAGATCTTGTTCAAGTCAACTGCCTCTTTGTACCCATTGTATATTCTTAGTATTTTGAAGTTATCTTTGGTAGTAATTCTTTTAAAATAATGTACTTAGCTAACAATAATGTACAAGTTCAAACTATGGAAATAACCTCATTGCAAGTCTAATTCTTACCAAAAAAATAAATTTATATATCTAAGGAAACTACGGAATCACTTATCCAACAAATTCTCCATATTCATAATTTTAATATTTTGAGGGTAATGCCAAACAGTTGTTGATGGTGGTTTTTAATTCAGGGCTAAAACCGTAAAACCCTATATTCATGTGCCTTTGTTCTGCAAAGAAAATAGAGCTATTTAAAGCTGATGAGCGCCTACGCCTCTCTGCTTACATATGTACTGAGTGATTCAATATAATTACATGCGAAATTTAATTAGAATAATGTTGGTTGCAAAAATCCCAAGTATTCTGTAAATTTTGTTGAGCTCCTACTCGCATTATTCACTAATGCAGGGCCTGCTGAGTATCTATCATATATTGTGTTCCTAGCTGAATTTTTAATATTGACATGATATGACAATTAATGTTCACTCTCAGCTGAGTAGCATGAATTTCCCAAAGTGTCGGAATTAATATGTGCATGTAGGTACTCAATCAAAAGCACGCAAGTTGCGCCAGCAAGACCAAAGTTGTGCTGCTCTCCAAGATAAAAATTAATGATTTTTGTATCAACGTGCAAAATTCACCAAAATTGATTAATTTTGTGTCAATTCACAAAATTCAATTTTTTGACCTAATTTTGTCGATTTACAAAAATTAGGTTTTTGCCCTAAAATCGAACCTACGTGATATCTCAAATCCTATTGGTCGAGACTAAACCTAGGCAAGTTAGGAAACTGGCCCATCATGGAGCAAGTAGGAGTAAAATCCTACCAAAAGTTGGAAAATAAGAAAAATGGAAATCATGACTAATTTGGGCAGTAGCAATAAGGGACGTGACCGCGCCACTTGGCCGGTCGGTTTGCCCTAGCTGGCGCCTTCCATCACCGACCGGCCTTGCCTCATATTATTGTCCGTCGGCCCCACTTTCCCATCAACCAATCAAATTACTTTAAAGCAGCAAGCTCCGATATAACTTGGTAACCCAAGCCAGTCGCAAATCGATCACGACCACACGACTTGGCCGGCTCTATTAGCTAACCCTAGCTCTTGCAAACTCGGTAAACAAGGAGCCGTTATGACAATTGGCCGTCCACCTATTACCTCGACCAATCATATCGCTTCTAGCCTACCTGCTTCTACTCCAAATTGTTAGCCAAAATAGGCTAGTCGAGCTGCTTCTTATATATAAGAAAATTAATCTAGACCGCCTAAGTCAGTCGCGGAACAATCACGAGCACACGACTTGGCCGGTCGATTTAATGTGCTTAGCCCTCTCCTAATAAGATCGAGAAAGATATATGATGCTCACATACGGGGCCTCTATTATTCCAACTAATTGGGATCTTTCCTAGCCTACATACTTCGTCCACAATCGCTAGCCAAAGTAGGCTAGTCGAGCGGTTCAAAAAACGGTCTTAATTAGGTCAAGACTGCCCATGGAAGTCTTAAAATAATAACGGCCGTCCAACTTAGCCGACCAAATTGGCCGGCTTAGATCCAATTTTGGGCGACCGATGGGTTGCCATAATTGCTGTTAGTTGCACTTCTTCCCCATGGACCAATCACGTTGTCTTTAGTCGACTTACTTGGCTGCAAAACGGCCGACCAAAAAGGGCTGGTCATGCCCTTTTTAAGACCGTGAAATTCGCGACTAACCCGAGCAGGCTCCATACAAATATGTTTTACATGCATCGATTATTTTGAGCTGCTTACTTAAAAGCGACGCTTTACATGCATTGATCACAAACGATATTTTATGAATATCGACTTCATAAATAATTTAATTATTTATTTAACCTAAAAGCACCATATGTTATTTTTTGAGCGCTGACTCACGGCAAGTCTCATTCATACGACTTGACTTGTCACTTATGATCACCTGCCGCCTAGCTTGCATGTGATTGGTCGAAATAATTAAGTCTTGCAAGCAAGACCCACTCAGCAACTACCATGTAGGACTTGTTTCATTCTTCATGTGACTTGCTCCATATTTCCAACAAAAATACTCGAGACATCTAACATATCACAAACTGGGAGATGTTCATCAGGGAATTTGTCTGGCGGTTTACAACGTGCGGCGTGCAACACGCCCATTATGAGAAAGTGTCAGGAAAGGCGGACAGTTGATAGCAGTAGAGAAGTAGTGGTTGTGAAACCGACCAATCTTCCCTTCATAATAGGGACATGGTTCTTACCAGTTTTACACGTTCTCCACTTCTCCACAACTCAACTACTTCCACTTCCTACGAGATCAGGGTGTTTATTATGACTTACTATAAAATAGATTTTGGACCTATTGAACGAGGACAATAATCATCATTAATGCAAGTATCCAGAGAATTTCAAGTAAGTTCCATTCTCCGAAACAAGTCATAAAACAACCACACCGAGTCTATCTCTCTGATCTCAACACCTTCTCTACTTCCCTCCCTAAGATCTACCCTTCTCCTTCCTTTTGTGACCGAAGCAAGACTGGAACGACCATTTTCTTGGTTTAGGCCAGAATTGTACAGATTGATCTCTCAAATCTAAAGTACTCCTGTGCAATACATTTGTTTAGGGTTTAGACTCATTTCTCATCGACACACCCAATTTACCATTTTCAGTAGAATCAGTTTTTGCCCTACTACAAATTGGCGACCACGGTGGGAGATTAATCTCTCGGTTGCAAAATAAAATTTTCAATTTTCATTTCAATTTTCTCAATTTCAAAATGGTGGATCTTAGGTCTGGATCAGTAACCAATCCTGATGTTGCTGGCGCTGACAATACTCCTGGCGCCACTCCACTTGATGCTGACACCAACATACCTCCTACCGGCACTATCAATACATCCTGTGGTGTTACATCTTCTACCACAAACACCGTTAGCGCTGGTAACACCTGGTGTGACACCTCTTGTCACCAGAGCCAGAGCCGCTACTACCCTTCCTAACGTTTCTTCTAGTGTGACACCTTCAATCACCACCAGAACTACTACCACTCCTCCGTCAAGTCGAGAGGCTAGAGGAGCCCGAGGAAACCAACCTCCTATTACCATTGTCAATTTAATGGAGAGGCATGAAGTTCTTGATAAAGCTCAGACGGACATGGATACAACTTAGAAAGAGGTACTCACTTTTCTCAAGACACTGACAGAGCGGCTACCACCAGAGCCACGTCAACCCCAAATGGAGCAATCAAGGAATGCTTTCATTACTCCTGGTGCAAGCACTTCAACAAGGAGTGCTTTTATAGATGAAGAAGCTCGCGTTGCTCCTGAACGTCCATCAGAAAGGAATTAACAATCCAATTTCATCACACGCGATGATCTGGAATGACTTCTCCAAAATCAAGGCAAGGAAAACCCGACCACCATTCATCAGCATCAACCTCCTTACCCTCCTAATGTGCAAAGAGTTCCTCTTCCGAGATGATATTCCTCTCCTCAGTTTTCCCTTTATGTCGTTTTCTGAAATCACTAGGAGAACATAAATACAACCACGTCCCCGGCCTGAAAGAATTATCAAAATCACTTACTGTGAGAGCATACACATGGTACAACAATATTGCACCAAACGGCATAGCCAATTGGTGTGAGATGGTTAACGCCTTCTACAAAAAGTATTTTTTTGTGTCCGAGCAAATCACTCTATTGGACCTGGGAAGGATGTTTCAGCGAAACAATAAGCATCCAAATGATTATGTCAAGAGATTCAGAATTCAGGCACTAGATTGTCACGACCCAAACGTGACTGAACAACTGGAATTATGCATCAATGGGATGGTGCCGGTCTATCATGCTTTACTGGAGAATATGCGCTTCCAGACATACTCTGAACTCCATGAAGCTTCTAAGCGCTCGGCTACAACAACATCTGCCTTGCTAGAAAGAACCAGGCCTGCCATGAATGAAGATGCACGTAAGACTCGAGGGAGTAGGCATCTCATTAATAAACAATACAATGTTCAACCCTCTGTAAGTGTGGTGAGCGAAGGAGGAAAGAGAAAATCTCCAACTAAAGGACAACAACCCAAACGTGCGGCACCAGCGCAACAGATAACTCAGCCTCGGAAAGTTGCGGCTAAGACTCCTGCTCATCAACATGAAACATGAGAGGCTGCTCCAAATTTCCTATATCCGATTGAATAGGTAATTCAACTCCTAGAAGCATGGATTCAATATGGTGCTATCAAGCTACCTCCTACCAAACGTCCACCAACTGAAAAAGAAATGGAAGACCCCAAGTATTGTCGCTTCCATAGGTACGTCAATCACCCAACTGATGGACACATTTTTATGTCCGATTTGTCTCGATTCTATATATTGAAAGTGCTCATTTTTGTACTTATTATGGTGTTTTATGTGTGTAGGTATTTTGGAAAAATCGGCTCGAAAAGTTATCTAAAGCACCCGAAGGACACTTGCTATTCGGACTCTCACTTTAGATAAGGGGTACCCAAATTACTAAGGGGAACCCAAATCACTATTGGCACTCCAGCATCAGGATAAGGGGCGCCCATCTTCTACATTTGAATTATCAGTTTTTGCGGGAAAAGAAACCAACACACCTGCAGATTTAGGGTTGGAATTTGGGCGATTTTTAAAGAGATTCAAGGGATGATTTTTGTTGGGATGGTCATGTTAGAGCATAACAGGGTTGGTATGTATGATTGGATCAAGAATATTGGGTTGTATAACCGTGGTGGAGCGAAACAAAGGAGGTGGAAGTTTGTCAAGTTCTGTTATCGCCTTGCGACAGTTTTAATCGAAGTTTGACGTGGAGATGGATTGAGATTAACTTGATTCATCGGAACATGGTTGGTAGGGTTTCTAGATTCGAAAATATAGGAGGATTTCGTCGGGTTTAAGCAAAATAGATTAAAAGAAGTTTCGAGATTTTCTATAACTATAATTGGCAGTTACGTGAAGTATGAAGAGTATGTTAACTGCTAGGATTCAGGCTATCACGTTTAGGAGAAGTTTGGAGTAATCCAGAGCACCGCGTAAAGAAGAAAAATAAGGAAATAGCCGAGACTTTCTTGGGAAGATAATAAAGGGATTTACTCGATCTTCTAGGACCTGTTGGCTATATAAGGGTTGGGTCGAGTCACATAAGCTATCACGTACACTTTGGGGTAGTTTCAGAGAGCTTTAGAACCGAACAGCAGAGAAAGAAAAAGTTACAGTCGATTTACAGAGAAGAAGAACAGAGAACAACACTTAGGGAAAGTCGCAGAAACTGTTACCTATTTTTCCAAATCCAATCATTTTGTAACAATTTCCCAAAAATTATTTTCAGTTCGCAACAGCTCTGATAGAGTTTCTCTGTAACAGTGGGTTTTGTAACAATTATATATGTTACAAACACACTGCCTTATACCTTTTTTTTCTTTGCGAACACCTTTTGATCAATGAAATCAACTTTTGAGCATATTTCGAACATGAGGAGCTAAACCACATTGTTGAGGCGAGGGAGGAAGCTATTTTTCCAACCAAAAGTGGTATATTCTAATTTAATTAATTATTGCAATTCTTTTTATGGTTAATTGCCTTGATGAAAAAAATGATTTACTGATTTTGGCTAAGCAATTGTGATTTCTTTTGATAGAGCATGCTTGCCTAGGGTTTTGATGTTCTATGCTTTTGATAAACAATTGTTATTTCTAAAAATCTAATTATTGCAATATATTAGAATCACTTGAACGTATGAGTTGCATGATTATTATTAATTGAATCACATAAAATTGGAAAATAGTGGAATCCTAAGTCTCATTATCTCTACAATCTTGATAACAACTTTGAATTGAGTTTTTCTTATTTTTAGTTTTATTTAAGTCTGAAATCGAAAATCTTCACAAGTCTCAACGAACCTTTTTCTACAACAACATAAAAATCACATCAATTTTTGGCGCCGCCGACACGGACTTGTCTTTAGGTTTAGGTTTTAGATTTTTATTTTATTTTTATTTTATTTTTTTTAATATTTTTTTCTTTGATTTTACTTTGGGTATTTTTGCTTTTGTTGTGCAGGTTTTTCTTGAAACGAAAGGTGAAAAGTTGGACTTGCCATAAAAGTGCAGAAAATCCAAGACTCTTTTTATTTTTGGTTATATTTATTTTGGTAGTTTTTATTTATTTTTGGACTTGTAATTTTCTTTTATTTGTTGTGTTTATTTTTAGTATTTTATTTATAAAAAAAAAATACTGCACACACCAATTGCATCTTCGTCAGACTACCGAGTTTAGGAAAACTCGTGGATTAGTAAGCTGAACCCGTGCCTTGGGCCTTATGGGAGTTACCAGCTGAAAGTCCACAAACCTTAGCCTCATACCTTTGGGTATATTTCGTTGTAGGTAACCCAAGCTTACCTAAATTAGTTAGCCCAGCATTTGCATGTGCACATATTTTTGCTGAACATTTGTATGCCAGAACGTAAGAAAGACGCTCTAGGACGGTTTATGCGTGAAAAAACCTAGAAGTGATATTTTAGGAAACAAGAGTCTTGATTAACTTAATCTAGAGAGTCCTATTTTGAACGTCCTGATTTGAGTGAGGAAAGGATCCCTAGTACTCCGATAGTTTCAGTAATGACAACTGTAAGAGATTACATGTACCCAACTAGGTCCACTCGACCATCGTGCATAAGATTACCAGCCTCTTCGGCTAATTATGAGTTGAAACCTACTACTATTTAGATGATCCCTGTATTCTTAGGGAAAGATGATGAGAACCATACTTTCATGTAAGGGACTTTGAGGAAATTTGTGGAACAGTTAAGATTAAAGACCTTAGTGATGAAATTTTAAAAACTTAGATTGTTTCCTCTTTCCTTAAGAAATAAAGTTAAATCTTAGATAAATAATTTACCATCTGAGTCCATAACAACATGGGATGAACTCACTTTTGTGTTCTTCCAAAAGTTTTACCCAAAACATAAAACCTCGTCTATTAAGCAGAAAATTAGCACCAATATGAAACAAGAAGGAGAGTCTCTTTATAGGTTTTTAGAAAGATTCAATGATCTCTTGGCGCAGTGTCCCCATCATGGGTTTGAAAAAATGAAATTAGTGCAAATTCTTTTTGACGGGTTAGACTACTCGACCAAATCCTTGGTTGAGTCATTATGTGCTGGAGGGTTCTTAAATAAAACTGTTGATCAAGCATATTCCTTTTTAGAAGAAGTGGCTGACAAATCCCAACAGTGGGAATCATGTGTATAGCCCCCTAAAAGACTTTTGGTAAATAGAAATAACACCAATATGGTAGACTCAAGCTTTGAGTCAGATGCTAAGTTTGTTTCCTTATCTAGACAGTTAGAAGTTGTAGAATTAAGTCATTCCAAACATAAGTCTTTTGTTGAAACTGATGATAGGCTTAGAACCTCTCAAGTCTCTAGTTGTGGAATAGAGCCCCATAACTCATTTTGGGAAGGACAGATTAATGAAGAGCAAGCCCATGCTCTTTATAACAACTTTAGATTTGAAAACCATCAAAAATTTGACCCATATTCAGAGACATATAACCACTGTTTGAAAAAACATCCTAATTTTTCATGGTCTCAGGGTCAGAATCAAGGTAAAATTAGTAATTCTCAGGCTCCCCCAAGTTTTGGTTACACTAAGAATCTTTCGGGTTCAACCCAATCTAAAAACCCTTCTGAGAATAAAATATCTAGCTTAGAGGAAACTCTTATAATGCTGTCAAAGAACCATGAAATGTTTTCAAACAATCACTATAGCTTTCAACAGGAACTAGGCAGAGTTTATAAAATAATTCCCAAACTCTTGCTAAGTTAGAACATCATGTTGGTCAAATAGCTAGGACTCTAAGTGAAAGAGAGAATGGAAGGTTTCCCAGTTAGCCTAATCCAAATCCCAAAGGAATGAATGCAATTAGAACCCTTAGGAGTGGTAGAGTAGTAGACAATCAGGTAACCATGCCTGATAGTGAACATATTGTAGTTCACCCCTCAGAACCACTAGTAGCTAAGGGGACTGATAAAGTTCCAGATGATGCCAATTCGGTTCCTGAGAGGTCTGATTCTGTTCCTAGAGCCCCATTTCCCCAACTATTAGTACCAACCAAAACGGAATCCCATTTTAATGACATATTGGAGGTTTTTAAGCAAGTTACCATAAACCTCCCTTTATTAGATGCAATTAGGAAACTTCCTGCTTACGCTAAGTTCCTTAAGGATATGTGTACAAGAAAGAGAAAGCCAAATGTCCCTAAGAAATCCTTTTTAGCTACTCATGTAAGTTCGATTATCCAGAATACCACTACTCCTAAATACAAAGACCCAGGTTCCCCTACCATTTCTTGCACGATAGGTGATTACCGGGTAGAAAAAGCTTTACTTGACTTAAGAGATAGTGTGAACTTACTTCCGTACCATGTGTACCTCGAGCTCGGGCTAGGTGAAATGAAACCGACCAAGATAACACTCCAGTTAGCTGATAGGTCTGTAAAAATTCCTCGGGGAGTTATAGACGATGTTCTAATTGAGGTCGACAAGTTCATATATCCAGTGGATTTTGTTATCCTAGATACTCAACCTGTCCCAGACCCAGAAAATAAGATACCTGTGATTTTAGGTCGCCCATTCTTAGCTACATCCAATGCGATCATAAACTGTCGAAATGGTATCATGAATTTGTTTTTTGGTAATATGACTATTGAGCTAAATATTTTCAATATTTGTAGCAACCCTATGAGTTAGATGACTCGTCCTTTGAACAGGTAAACATGATAGGAACCTTGGTTCAGGAGTCATTGCCAAACAATTTGCTAGAAGATCCATTAGAGAAATGCCTAGCCCACTTTGGGTTTGATTTTGATGATGATAGTGTGATTAATGAGGTGAATGCTTTGCTAGATGCCGCCCCTTTGATGGATACTAGTAATGGATGGAGACCTAAGTTCGAACCACTACCAGTTTCTAAATCTACTTTAATTACTTCTTTATAAGAGCCCCCTAAGTTGGACTTTAAACCATTACCAGATACCCTGAAGTATGTGTTTTTAGGCCCATCTGAGACTTTACCTGTGATTGTTGCTTCCGAATTGGATAGTGATCAGGAAAGTAGGCTAGTCACCGTACTTCAAGACAACAAGGAAGCTTTATGGTGGACCATAGTAGACATTAAGGGTATATTTCCCACTGTTTGTATGCATCAGATTCATTTAGAAGATGACACTAAACCCTCTAGGGAGATGGAACGTCGACTGAACCCTAATATGAAAGAAGTAGTTCGAACTGAAGTGCTTAAGTTGTTAGATGCGGGTATTATCTTATACCCCATTTCAGACAGTAAGTGGGTCACCCACATTCAGGTTGTTCCCAAGAAATCAGGTATCACTGTAGTCCAGAATGATAACAATGAATTAATCCCAACCCGAGTGACCATGGGATGGCGTGTCTGTATTGACTATAGGAAATTGAATAAGGTCACAAGGAAGGATCACTTTCCCCTTCCTTTTATCGACCAAATGCTATAGAGATTAGCTGGACATAGTCATTATTGCTTCTTAGATGGCTACTCCGGTTATAATCAGATCGTTATTGCCCCGGAAGACCAAGAGAAAACCACTTTTACCTGTACCTTTGGTACCTTTGCGTATAGATGCATGCCTTTCGGGTTATGTAATGCCCCTGCAACGTTTCAGCGTTGTATGATGAGCATATTTTCTGATATGGTAGAACGGCTTTTAGAGGTCTTTATGGATGATTGTTCAGTGTTTGGTTCATCTTTTGATGAGTGCTTGCATCATTTGACATTAGTGTTGACTAGGTGTAAGGAAAATAATTTAGTGTTTAATTGGGAAAAATGCCATTTCATGGTTAAATCGGGAATTGTGTTAGGTCACATAGAGGTTGATAAATCCAAAGTTGACCTTATTAAGACTTTACAGGTCCCAAAAACCGTAAAAGAAATTAGGTCATTCTTAGGGCATGTGATAGGTGTTGTAAACACCGTGATATTTATCTATTGTTTATGCTTTCTTTGCGAGTTTTCTTGTAAATTATGTATCTTATGTTTGTTTTTGAGTTATTAGGTGCAATGGAGTCCTTAGGAGCAAAAGAAGGAGAAACCATCCCTTTGAAGCGTAAGGTTAACTCATATGTGAGTTGTACTTGGAGCAGGCTAAGGTGCTAAAGAAGGAGGTGAAGAATGACTGTTAGTTCCGCGCAAATGACAATTGCAGCTGAGCAAGAAAGGAATTAGGCTGTCAGTCCTTCGAAACCGACAAGTCGTGAATGAGCTGGTTACCCCTTATCTTCCGGACCTGGGTGGTTGTATCCACCTTCATTTCCTACACAAGCCCTAGAATTCAGTGAGAAATCAATTTCTCATTATTTCTTCTTCTTCGACCTGAAAATTGAGAGAGGATGGCGGCACCATCATGAGACTGAGAGATTGAGAAAATCAGAGAGGAAATTGGTGGAAGTGAAACTAGTTGTTGCTGACGGTGGAAGATCGATGTTGTTGCCAGAGATCGAGATGTGTATCGAGCTGAGATTAACAGCTCCGTTTAAAGCCAACCCAGAGAAGAAAATGGGGGTCTGTTTGTTGTGAAGATTACATGCAGAGTTTGGGTTAAATTCTGGGCATAAATTCAGTCGAGATAAGTTGTTGAAGTCATGAATTCTGGTGGATATTTTGGTTAACCAATGGCTCGAGTTTGTGTGGTTTTTGTTGCTCGAGGTTGCAGGCTGAGTTGGGGTTCAAAATGATAAACAGATGGTAGAATTTGAAGATTAAGTTGCCAGAGAAAATAATGATGTTGTTGTTGATCATGGGGATTGAATGGAGTGTGTTTATGTGTTGTGAAATTGAGAAGTTGGGTTTGACTCATATTTACTGAGATTGGGAGGAAGATGAAGATGGAATTGATGATGAGGAATTATGTTGAGATTCAAGGTCTGTGAAGAATGGGTTTGTTGAGATCAGTTAACTGTTGTCAATTGAGGTTACAGAAATTCTGTGCTGGTACAGGGAAGATGTTGATGGGTTCTGTGTGATGATGAACAAATCGTCTAACAAGTGCAGATGAGTTCAAATGAGCTCATAGAAGAAATTCAAGTTGTTGATGGTTCTAATTGAAGTTGAGGAATGATGAAATGATGGGTCTGTGGTGAATTAAAACATGGGTTAAATCTGGTTTGATGTGTGAACTCATGGAGGTGATTCTGGTAGTTTGAGTTGCAGTTGGAGCCAGTGGTTGCAACTCAGATGGTACTGGTGATGTTGGTGGTATGGCTCAGAATGGAAATGATGAAATGGTGGAGATTCAGGTGCAGATGATATATGCAATGGGTTGTTGTTGATTTACAGGGAGAGACTTAAGGAAATGTGTTGTTGTTATTATTCTTGAGATGAATGTTCTGTTGGTGGTTGAATTGAACTCTTGCAGGAAAGTGATGGTGGTAATGGAGTGCTCCTTTTTGTTTTGAGCTAACTTGCCAGAGTAGATGGAAGTGTTGGTGGTGTCTCTTTTGCTTCAGGTGGTGGCTCAAGTAAGGGTTAATGATGAGCTGCAACTCAAATGGCAGTTGTGATGTTGTTGTCGCAGAATGAGAAGGTTTCAGTACAGCTGCAGATGGATAATGGTTCAAGCCTGAGAACTGGTGTGCCGGTAATGACGAGAAAATGATGATGAAGTTAAAGCTTGGTGTAGTTGCAGGAAATCCCACACTACACCCCTCACTCGAATTTGTTTAATCAACCCATTTGAAGATGAATAACAATATATTTTATTAATTGTTTTCTTGAAAGGTTTACAAAGAAATGTAGAACAGAGCTAAAGAAATTACAATCACTCTTAATTTTCTCTCTCCTAATGACTTGCTTAACAATTCAAAAATCATCCTCCCTCACAACAAACTTACTCGACCCTTTATATAGGGTAGTACACAGTGGATGACAGCTAAGCTGTCCTTTATTTTCGGGAACAACTCGCGAAGTGTCGCGAGTGTTATAAACATTCTTCTTTGCGACACTCCTAAATCTCGCCAAGTCTTCACACTTTTATCATGTTTTAGGATATCGTCATCCATTGCGTCATCTAAGTCACTTCCCTGCGACGCCTTCGCAACATAGTTGTTTATTACTCTCTCAAAATACTGATGTCGCGATATTCTGCTCCTACATCTTGCCTCTTCTCATGTCTTCTCTGCGAAGAAGAGAATGTCATGAGAACCAATTTTTTAAAGTGCCGCAACTGCTCATCTTTATCTCGCGATTGTTCATTTTTACTCGTTTTATTTATGTACGGAATTTATTACAGGTGTTTCTTCTTCCACTCTTTTCTTGACACGTCTCTTTCAACCGTTTATTCTTGACCATTCACGTCCCATCTCGCATTAAATGCATTTGTTTTCTCGAGGATTCTCTCCTCTATATATAGCTTTCTTACCCTTCTCTTTTTCTCTTTTATTTTCCCTCTGCAACTTTCATTTAACTTTCTTCTTCCGCAATTTGCGCTCACTGCTACTGTAATCCTCCCCTTCAATTCTCTCAATCTTCCATTCCCTATTCATTCCCATACTATTTCAATGGCTTCATTGGGTCGTACATATAAACCCCTTTTTGAAGATACTCAAAAGAAATTAAAAGAGAAGGGTTTCATATTATCAACCATTCCTGATCAAGAATCTTCGTCTATTCTCTCTCAGAAAACGTTTTCGATCATCAATGTGATGATCATAAAATCATAGTCTCGCTAGGTCAACTCCTCGCAGGACTTCCCATTCCTCTATATAATCCCGAGATACCATTATTCTACGAAATCCTTGCTCATGAAAAATTCTCGCGGGCTGTCTATCAGTTGAGTGGCGACTGCATCCGCTTGATGCTTGAATTCGCAAACCGCGGCGCTGGTAAAGGATCTTTATATCCTGTTAATGTTAGAGATCCTAACTTTGCAAATTTGGAGATAGTCCCCGAGAAGTATACTTGTAGAAAATTTCTTTGCGAATTATGCAGTAATAAACATGAGAAATGATAAATCTCGCTGGGGCGCTCGACTGAAAAAAATAGATAATGTTTCCGATGACAAGCTGCTTATGCATGACATTGATTGGCATTCGGGCAATAATAGTACTCCCCGCCATTCTAAAGATGAGAAGTGGTGGGTTGTTCCTTTATTTTTGAGTGGACCTTACATCGCAGGTTCACATGTTCTCCCTGCACATCTCATGAATTACCATCCTTGGGAGTTTAAGTGGCCTGAGGAGACAAAAGAGGTATACTTCCTTTCTTCAATTTCGCTTTGCGACATCTTCTTCCTATTTTATTTACTAACTTTCAAAAAATTTTAGATCACCAGAATGAGAAAGAAATATAAAGAAAATCCAAAGCCGAGTACCCTTGCGATACTTCGATCGCTCACGGATGAAGTAAGAAACATTTTCTTTTGTTATTTTAAACAATATTGTTGCCTCTGTTTCTTATCTTCATGCGTATGCGAAGGTTGAAATTGAAGAGGCTGAAGCTGCGAAGGCTAAAGGCAAGGACAAAACTACTTTTCGCAAGGACAAGTCTTCTGCTCCGCTTTCTAAGAAACGGAAAACCCATCTCTCTTCTTATTGTAGTTCTCAAACAGACGAGAACTCTGACGAAGATGAAAATGAGATTGGTACTTCATCTGCGAAGGAGAATCATTCAATCACCTCTGCTATGGAGCAATTGTCTAGTATCTTTTCCGATTCTATGCAAGGATTGGGAGATGAGCATTTAACTGCTACTTGCGAAGCTCTCGCTAAGATTTGCGATGCCCCACTGCTGGAGGATAATGAGTCTTTTCGCGGGGTTTCCCGAAAAGTGACTTCTAGTTTCTTAAATGCTCTGAATGCTTTGGTATGTTCGTATCCCTTTATTTCTTTGTGACTTCAATTATAAGCTTTATCTTAATCGTTCCCATATTTCCTTTATAGTCTGGGAGAGCTTCTTTTGTCGTTGCCTCAGACCTTGAAAAAAGACACCACAATCTTGAAAAGAAAAATTTGCAACTTAAAGAGAAAATCCGAGAACTAGAGGTTGAAGCTGCGACATCTCGCAAGAAAGATGAAAGAATTAAACAGCTGGAAGCTGAGCTTACTTCTCAACAGAATAGAGTATCTACTCTTCAAAGTGCAAATCAACAGCTTTATGGTATAACAATCTTTACTCCTCAAATCCTTTTTACTTTATCATTTGCTTTTCTTTGCCTGACTTACTATTTTCGCAGACATATATAATCTCTCTGAAGAAGCCATTCTTCTCCACTCATTTCCCGAGCCCATGGATGATGATGTCCTTCTTACTCATCTCAATGAATCTCTAAGTAGTTCCTCAAATAAGACTAACCTCTTTCCATTAAAGGATCTTCAATCCAAATATCATCTCTTAGAGATTGAGCATAGAGCTAGTTTAAGTTTAGCTAATCAATTTAAACGAATGTACCTTAATTCCCATAATAAAACCAAAACCTTAAGGAAGAAAATTAGTAATCTCATAGATGAGAAAGATCGCATTACTAACAGAGGTGCACAGGCATTAGCAAAATTTCAAAAGTCTCTTCTCGAAGTACAAATTGAACGAGATGAATCCCTTCGCCAGAATGCCATACTTACTGAGCGAGAAGAACAAGTTCGTTCACTTCTTGTTATAAATAATGATGATGAGTTTGCTTGGGCTGCGAAGGTTCTAGATAATGCCAGGAATAACTTAGGTGTTGATGTTAGCCTTCATGCCGAGCATACTGCCTTGGTTAAGGATATGATATCTGACAGAGAAGGTTGTTTATTATACTTTACTGTTTCTTATTTCCGTAGCATTGCTGCTAAATTGTTAATATATTGTCATATGTTAACGAGAATCCGAGAAAAGACTTCAAACAAGGATTGAAGAACTTGAGTCTGAAAAAGGACAACTCGCACAAGACTTTTCTCTTCGCAACAACAAATATTCTAAGTGAAGAAACAAGCGCAAGCTACGGTGGCGAACTTTAATAATTATGCGATTCGTTTTCGCAATCAAACTATTGAGATTGTTTGCAATGATCACAAGATTCCTCTTAGTTCATATCCTTGTCTTCGCGAGAATATTCCTGAAGATACACTTTTCTCGGATGTCTCTGATAGTGATGCTAGCGAAGCAGAAGAATCTGGCGAAGAGAATGATGAAACTGAAGAATCGACCAAAAAGATGATTCTTCAAAGAAATAACTTCTTTTTCTTCTTTCGCTACTTGTAATATATATACTCTTTCAATCTTCTTGGATTGTCAAATATGAATTCAATCTTTGTTTTCTTTACTTGCACATATTAATCAAGCAATTCTCTTTTATAATTCGACTAACTAGTATTATGAATACATAAATTCCTCATATGGAAATGAATAACAAAACTTTATCCTATTCATTCCCATACTTGCCTCTGTTATTCATTTTCAAATGAGAGATTTACCTTTGTTATCTGTTTTTATGAGCATATTGAAGCTCGTTATTGCGACAAGATCGTAGAATGTCTCCATAAATGAAGAAATCCGTTAATCTTGCCTTATCGTTTTTGTGTGGTCTTATTTTGCCTTCCTAATTAAAGGTCTTATTTCGCCACCCCTCGTTGCGACAAGATCGCAGGACGTCTTTACATTTTCATGTAATGACCCATTGACCTTGTCTTATCATTTGCTAAGTATTTTTGCCTCTGCAGGATATTTTATCCGCGACAATATGACAGGCTTAAATACTCTTGCGAGTGTAAAATCCCATGACATTATCGTCTCTGCTACGAAATCGCGGGACGTTTTTACATTTTCATGCAATAACCCATTGATCTTGCCTTATCCTTGCGTGAGTGTATTGCCTCTACAGGATCATTGCACAAATATGACAAGCCTATATTTCCTTGCGAAAATAAAGTCTCATGACATTTGCGTCTTTTGACACTTATCAGCTCCCTAATGGAGGGTGCCGCCCTTATCATCTCCCCGGGTTGCCCCTTCAAGGAGGCGTACATCGGCCATACAAGACTAGCTCCTCCCATCCGGTCTTAACAAAGCAAGCGGTTGTTTTCGCAGACCTCTTATCCCTTATACCTATAGGGCTTATGGTTACGAGAGGCGCACCCTAAGTGGAGTTTTCTTGGTAGCCGAGTGCAGCATGTGCCAAGACTTGTCAAGAGTGGTAAGGAAGTTCCATGCTCCCCGCACTCTTGACTCAACCGTGTACCTCGGCGCCTTGGTCATACTGCGACTCCTTGGAAGAGACCCTCGGTCGTCCAACCAGGGTATAACCTTATATAGTTGGAAATCCAAGGTATCTCTCCAGGATGGATGTTATTATCCCCAATCTCCATGACTCAGGTTCTAGGAGCGGTGTAACCTTTTCACTGAGCCATGTCAAGAGATACCCCCTTATATGACGCACTTTAGGTCTTACATTTGCCTCTTACGAAATATTATTCGAGAACTAGGGTGTACGCCATAAAGGTTCGTCCCATTCACTCACTCATTCATTTTTGTTAATTCAATTAATCATTCATTCTTGATAATTTCATATTATTTTGCTTGCGATGCTTTCGCATAATTTTGCTTTATTTGCAACATTCTCTTTTCAACTCTTCAATCGGATTTTCATACATTCTTGATCGCGAGATTCTCGTACATTTCTTCTTCAATTATTATTTCTTCCTCCTACTTTTGATATGCCTCTGTCACTTAATTTTGATAACAACAACTATTCACTTCTTTAGTCTTTTGATCCTACTATTTTCTGTCTCTGCACTATTCAACTGCCTTTATGTATTCACTTCGCAAAGCGTCTTCAACTACCTTTTATTCTTCTTGTCCCTGACTTGCCTTCGCCACTTAACCTTTGTCACTTCTCGCAATTATTCACTTCTTACACCTTTTACTCCTGCTTCCCTCTCGCCTCTCGTATCATTAAAACCTACGAATAGTTCTTTTCAAACATGACTTTCAACTGCCTTCATATCTTCACCTCGCAATGTGTCTTCTCTTCTTATATTTATGCTATCTACCATCAATCTTTCTTTTCTTTGTTCCTCTTTTATGTTCTTCTTCCATCCCTTCTTTTTGCGGCTCTCTCTTCTGACTCTCCACATCAATCTCATAACATTTTTCTCCTTCTATCCAATCTCCCTTTATAATTCCAACACCACTAGGATGGGGAAACTTTATACACTGATGATACGTTGACGCCACACCCAGAATTTCATGCAACCATGGCCTTCCAATCAATGCATTATACGGGGACTCCACATCGACCACACAAAACAAGATATCAGTTGACAATTCTTGCAAAGGTATTCTCATGTGTACTTCTCCTTTGGGCTTGTTCGCGGTACCATTGAAACCATATATTTTGTATGTTGAAGGGATCAAATCTTCATCCTTTCCTCCCATAGTCTTGTAAGTATGGTAAAAAGAATGTTGATTTGAGCTCCCAGTATCGATTAATATTCTATTTATTGCCCAGCAAGTTTCTGCCTCATCATCTTCCCCATCAACAGGTTTTGGATTAATATCCAGTTTTACCACCAATGGGTTATCATGTATTTCTTTACCTTTGGGTATTTCTTCTGCCGAGAAAGAGATAATCTGCAACTGCCACTCTTTTAACTGCGATTTCCTCGCGATGTTCATTACCTCCTGATTATTAACATCCCTCGCAAAAACCCTACGAGTACGTTATCATGAAAATCTTCAATGGTGCGATATGAATGAGCAATGGAGTTGCAAAACAAATTTTTAGCTTTCGCTCCGACTTCTATCATGAACGTTTCTTTTCCCTTTGATGGTGGCGGCGGTAAATGTTGAACTTTCTCTTCGTTTTTCAAAAAGTGATTGACTTCCCCCGATCAATCATTCTAAGGATAATTCTTTTGATGTTTGGCGAGTCATTTGTCGATGTCCATGAAAACGATGGTAAGAGCAGAATTCGTGACTTCTATCACCTGGTGGCGGCTCACTCCCCATGTTCCATGGTGCAGGTATATTCTCCATCAAGAGTATAGCTTCCCATATCTTCTCCACACTAGTATTTAGTGGTGGCATCTTGATTTCTTCCCATACTACTCTATGACGTCGTTGCCCTCCATGATAATTCTGTTTTTGACTTCCATAGGTTTCTTGTGGGTGATCAAGTCTCTGAATTTTATTCGGGCGGCTACGATTGTAGTAGTTTCTTTCTCTTTCAAATTCTTCCTGATCTCGGCTTCCCATCACTATTAATTTTGGCTGTCCATCATCTACCACTTTTTCTTGTTGCCCTTGCGAGGTACTCGCCACTGTTTGTACTAATGGGTAACAAACTTGCATTCATGACACTTGAACTTGTATTCGCGACTGGGTACGATTCTACTTCATTTTGTCTTTCCTCCAAAGCAATATATTCCTCTTGCAATTCTCTCAATTCGGTCATCGTGATTGTATTCTTGACTCTGAAAACTTGAACATATAATAAGTTGGTTGCGAACATAGCATTTATGAATGATAGTATGAGGTATCTTTCATCCACCCGTCCAGCCATTTCGCTACACATTGTCTTCCATCTTACGGTCAGATGTCTCAAGCTCTCGCCAACTCTTTGTTTTAGCCCAAATACATCTTCAATGCCAGGTCGCGAAGAGTTGTTACTTATATACGCCCCTAAAAATATAGCTTGTAAATGATTGAATGACGTGATTGTATTCCTTGGTAGACCCTCAAACCATTTCAACGCTTCTCCCGTTAAACTCGACGCAAAGTATTTGCACAATATAGCATCATGGTTTTACCACTGTAGCATACATCTCACGTAAGCCTTGATGTGTTGTCTTGCACAAGTTGACCCATCAAAAATGCTAGTTAATCTTTGGTAAGTTGCACTTTGGGGGTATTCCTCCTAGCTGCACTTCTAATGTAAAAGGATTTTTCGCAGCCTCTGCGATAGCTTCATCTAACTGTCTTCTCCCTCCTTCTCTTCTGATGTTCAATATTCCTCTCATCTCTGCCAATTCTCATGAGAATTTGTTCATTTGCCTCGAATTTGAATTTATCGGTCTCTTTAATTCTCGCTTCCCTCCTTTCTTCGTTCGTGTCTACTTTTTTGTATTCTTTCATATTCTTCGTTGATATCTCCATTGTTTCGATTTCGCTCGCGCCTTCTTTCTCGATTGTCATGATTATTCTGCCGAATCGCCTCTTCCAATTCCCGATTTTCCATCTCTGCTCTCAATCTTTCTCTCTCGCGAGCTAAACGCGCTTGTTCAGTATAATGTTTTTCAATGTCATCTTCAATTTCCTTTTGTTTCCTTTGTGTTTCTCTCCCATGTAGTATTCTCCTTCTTTCTTCCGATTTTCTTCATTAATCTGGGTTATTCGCCCTTGAGGCTGCCTATCTTCCGATTTCCATCATTTTGATCATTCACCAAAATATAACGATTCTCTACTAATTCTCTCTCTTCGCGACCTCCTTCACCAAAATTTAACTCTCTTTCCAAATTTTCTTCATTAACGTTTTCTGCAGGTAATGTTCTTCTCTCGTTTTCTCTAATCGATCATGATCTCGATCTGTTATTACTCCTTGATCTTCTATTTTGCAACCTCCTATTTTCCATCCTTAATTCGTGGTTTTGCCTTGTTAAATTTGCGCGTTCTTCTGCTTCTAACCGCCTTTCTTCATGTATTGTCTGTCTCAACGCTTCTAATGCTGCAATTTCTTCATTTCCACGAATTGTTTCTCCCATCTCTTCTCGATTTCTCTCTTCTTGTCCACTATTCATCAATTGTTGCACTTCTTCTCTTTCTTCCATAGAATCTGATCTCCATGTATGCACGCTCACCCTATCATAATCGATTACTCTGTTTAGTACTGGTTGAATTGGTGGTTGAGTTGGTGGTTGAATTGATGGTTGAATTCGACCTTCTTCTCCATTTCTTGCATTTATCCTTGATGGTTCACCTACTTCATTTCTCCTTTCTCCAACTAATCTTCCACTTCTCCTTACGATCGTTGGTTGTTCTGATGCATTCTTTCTTCTAGCCATTTCTCAATTTCAGTAACTTGTTAAAAATTATTCGAGATTTCTTTCTTGTTACACTTGATTCTTCCAATTCACAAGATTGATCTTCTACTCATCCCTGTTTCTAGCGCATATGTAGTTGCAGGAAATCCCACACTACACCCCTCACTCGAATTTGTTTAATCAACCCATTTGAAGATGAATAACAATATATTTTATTAATTGTTTTCTTGAAAGGTTTACAAAGAAATGTAGAACAGAGCTAAAGAAATTACAATCACTCTTAATTTTCTCTCTCCTAATGACTTGCTTAACAATTCAAAAATCATCCTCCCTCACAACAAACTTACTCGACCCTTTATATAGGGTAGTACACAGTGGATGATGACTAAAGTTGTCCTTTATTTTCGGGAACAACTCGCGAAGTGTCGCGAGTGTTATAAACATTCTTCTTTGCGACACTCCTAAATCTCGCCAAGTCTTCACACTTTTCTCATGTTTTAGGCTATCGTCATCCATTGCGTCATCTAAGTCACTTCCCTGCGACGCCTTCGCAACATAGTTGTTTATTACTCTCTCAAAATACTGATGTCGTGATATTCTGCTCCTACACTTGGCAGTAGGGTGGAGCTAAGAATGTGTTGAGGCTTTAAGGTGTTGTGCTAGGAAGTTGAGATGCAGTGTAACAGGTGCTGGTGCTGTTTCGCAGAAGCATCCTGAGTTTGAAATGCAATGAACTGGTTAAAGAATGAGTTGTATGAACTTCAAGTGTGTCTTGAGTGTGTCTGGATGAATGGGTTGAGCTCATGGTAGTTCTGGTAATGTATGAATTATGGAATGGATGCAGTGATGCCGGGATATTAAGATGGAATGGTGGTGATTGTGTTATTGGCTGAGATGTTGAGTATGTGTTGTTGCTGCCATGGGATTAGAGATTCTGCTGTTAAGAATTGGAGGTTAGGTGTTGGGTATATCTGGATTGCAGGTAGATTGAGATGAAACTGGGAGCTATGAAAGTTGCAGTCTAGATATGTTGCTGAGTGTTGCGAGGAGTTGCTCGCAGTGTTGTTGATTGGCTGAACTGGGAACAAGTTATAGTGTTGATGCCTTGATCCTGGTGGTGACTGACACTGGGAATGGTGAGGCGAATGGTTACAGGCAGTGCAGAGCTGAGATTGAGCAAGATATTGCAGGTTGTGATATGCTGTTGGAAATGGGATTACAAAAAGAAGATTGAGCTGACGATGGTAGATGGCAATGCAGCTGGAACAGAGAACAGCCACCATGACTGGAATTTGAATGGTGAAGCACAATCATTGTGCAACAGAGCTTTGGCCAGTGCAATGGCCTTGGCCAATACCAACTCAGCCACTCAGATGAGTTAGTTAGAACCTGGCTCCATCTGACTCGGTTCTGACTCATGATCCTGACTCACATGATGACATCACCGAGTTGAGTCATCTGACTCGGTGATTGACCCAATTTGACTCAGTGACTTGACTGAGTTGACCTGGCCGATTTGAATCGTTGACCGGTGACCGGGTGGACTTTGCTGGTCACCTGAGCCATTTTCCGGTCACTTCTCCGGCCAATTTCCGGCCATAATACCTGTTTTTTCGTGGCGTTTTTGGGAATATTTTCTACATGGGTTTTTCTCACATATGGGCTTGGTGGACTTCTATCTATTGGACCTTTGAGATTTGACCTAATTTTGGAAAGCAAAGCTATTTAAAGGAAGACTTCTACAATTTTGGATATCACGTTTTATTCTTGGAACTTGGAGAGAGCCGCTTTTGTTTACGCTACTAGGGTTTGCTTTTGTTCATCTTCTTCTTTATTCAATTCATATTTTTGTGATGAACTCCATAGCTATGAGTAGCTAATTTAGTATTATTGGTTAAGGATGTAGTCCTATTTCTAAAACTTGTGTTTGATTTATGTATTAGTTTTCTCTCTTGATTATCGTTCACATCTCTACTGTTTTAATATCACATGTTTGATGTATTGTGATAGGATTAGATGTTTGTTTAGTTGAGTGGACAATCAATTCAACTTGCATCCTTTTCCATAGCTATTTTAGGGTTTTTCATCGAGCGATAACCCTGAATACAAGTAGCATGATATGTTTACGGTTTGTAGTGATACACTCTCGTAATCATATGTAGAGTTTGACCATTGTCCGAATTTTTATGCGCAATGTATGACAATTGCATTGATTAGCCTATTTCTGAAACTTAATGCTCCTAGGAATTGAACTTAATTAGCGCAAGGCGTTAGGTTATTCTTTAGGTAGAATTCACATACGCAACTCTAATGTGTGTGTTGATGAACTTAGGAAATTAATAGATTATCTTGCTCTCTTGATTCTCTAGGCTTTTGATAATAAAAGAGATTAAATTGTAATTCTAATCATATATTCAAGCACATGTCTAAGATTGAATATGAATTCCTTGATCAATATCTTTCTCTATTGACCACTTTCTTCAATTTAGTTTGCTTTTAATTTACTTTTATTGCTTACTTAAAAATCAGAAAACCCCCAATTGGTTACTTTAAGAAATTGAATACATAATAAATACAATTGCCTCTCTGTGGAAACGAACTCTTTCTTATCATATACTTTAGGAAAGTGAAATTATTTTTGACGTATACGACAGCGATCAGCATGCAGGTTTTTATCGTCGATTCATTAAGGATTTTAGCTTGATTTCTAGACCTCTTTGCAATTTTATTGCAAAAGATGTTAAGTTTATCTTTGACGATGCTTGTTTAGAAGCTTTTGAGAAGCTTAGGACTTTACTCACTATCACCCCAATAGTCCAGGCACATAACTGGAACCTACCGTTTGAAATCATGTGTGACGCATCAGATTATGCTATATGCGTTGTGTTAGGTCAGCGAGAAAACAAATTACTTCATGTGATTTACTATGCTAGCAAAACTCTGAATGATGCCCAATTGAACTATACAACTACCGAGAAGGAACTGTTAGCCATCGTGTTTGCCTTGGATAAGTTTAGATCCTACCTATTAGGTTCTAAGATCGTAATTTATACTGATCATGCTGATTTAAAATACCTTTTGTCTAAGAAGGATACCAAGCCTAGATTGATTATATGGATCCTTTTGTTACAAGAATTTTGTCCAGACATTAGAGAGAAAAAGGGTGCAGAAAATGTAGTATGAGACCACTTGTCTATGCTAGTTGTTAGTTCCCGTAATGATTTCCTTCCTATAAGGGATATCTTTCCTGATGAACAACTATTCTTTGTTTCCCAATCACCTTGGTAATGCAAATATAATAAATTATCTTGTTCTTGGTCGAATGCCTCAACACCGGGGTAAACAAGATCGTTCTAGGTTTTTAATGAGGTTAAGCATTTCTTTTTGGGACGATCCTTATCTATTTAAGTATTGTCCATACCAGGTTATTAGGATATGTGTTCCTGGGAGTGACCAGTCCAGTATTATCTCCTTTTATCATGAACATGCATGTGGGGGTCATTTTAGTGCTAAGAAGACTGCTGCTAAGATATTTCGGTATGGATTTTATTGGCTTTCGTTGTTTAAAGACTCCCATAGTCATTGTGTTTCTTGTGAGCGTTGCCAGAATTTAGGGACCATTTCCCGTGTAAATATGATGCCTTTGAACCCTATTTTAGTGATTGAGGTCTTTGATGTGTGGGGCATTGATTTTATGGGTCCATTTCCTAATTCTTTGGGTTATCTTTACATACATATCGTTGTAGACTATGTGTCTAAGTGGGTAGAGGCGGTTCCGTGTAAAACGAATGACCACAAGGACGTACTGCAGTTTTTGAAAGATAATATACTTGCACGTTTTGGTACACCGCGAGCTATAATTAGTGATGGAGGGTCACACTTTTGTAACAGACCGTTTGCTCTTTTAATGAAACAATATGGTATTACCCACAAAGTAGCTACCCCATATCACCCACAGACTAGTGGTCAGGTAGAGATTTCAAATAAGGAAACTAAGCGTATTTTAGAGAAAACAGTTAATCCCAATAGGAAAGACTGGTCATCGAGGCTTACTGATGCCTTATGGGCTTACCGTACTACGTCTAAGACCCCCATTGGAATTTCACCTTATCGTCTAGTATTCGGCGAGGCATGTCACTTACCTATTGAGTTAGAACATAGAACATATTGCGCTGTTAAACAACTAAACTTTTCATTTGACAAAGCAGGAGCTCATAGAAAACTCCATCTCGATGAGTTGGACGAGATTCGTAGAGATGCATACGATAGTGCTAAGGAGTATAAGAATAAAATGAAACTTGTGCATGATAAGTATATTTTAAGAAAGTCATTTTCTCCGGGTCAAAAAGTTCTTCTGTATGATACTCATTTGCATCCATTCCCCGGGAAGTTTCGCTCTCGGTGGACTGGTCCTTTTGTGGTCCACATTGTTTTTCCTCATGTCGATGTTGAAATTGAAACACTAGATGGTAGTAGTTCTTTTAAGGTTAACAGTCAGAGATTGGAGCCCTTTTTAGAACCTTTGCCTACAGGTGATATTGAGGAGGTCTCTCTGGAGGACCTTGTTTACCTTGATTGACCATCGAGGTATTTGATATTTGTATGTTGTATTATTTTTGCTATTTGTTTTTAGGTTTTTATTTTTATTTTTATCCTTATTCTCCGTGGAAGGATTGTTACGCTTCACCCAGGTACTATCTTTATGACTTCTCTCTTTACTGAATGCCCTTGTTACTCTTACTTTTAGTGTTGCTCTTTAATTAGAAACATTGAGGACAATCTTAGATTTAAGTTTGGGGGTGGGGAAGAAACTTTTTGTTAGTTGCAATAAGTAAACTCCAGAGCCTAGAAATTTATGCTTATTAAGGATGACACTAACCAATCTAAGTGGATGGAAGCATCTTGGTTGTAGGAGTTTAGGAACCAATCTGAGTGGATGAAAACATCTATATAGAGTCTATTCATAAAAGCACGGAGCTCAGGTGTTAGAAATAACATGGTAGTTTCGCCATATCTCGTTGAGTCCTTTTCACTTCTGTTTTTATTTTGTTTTCTTTTTAAATATGTTTCTCTAAGTGATTAGGTGGGGCACACGGATCAAGTTGTTACCACTGCTAGGGTGAAATAGAGTGATTGAGATACCCAAAAAAAAATGAAAAAGAAAAAAGAATTATTATGGAAAAAAAATTGAGACCAGACCATCAGACCAAACAGAATAAATTGTTCAATAAAACCAACCATTGGTTCCCTTGTATATGCCAGCTGTATTGATTTAGAATTAGGATTATCGACCAATGGTTCCCTTATATATGCCAATTGTGTTGATATTAGTCAGACCAGTATCTCAGTCCATTAGGATAGGTTCATTTTGGCAGTGGCCTTCAGGCAGATATGGGAAACACCGTTCACCTTAGTCAACATCAAAACCATCTACGTTTTTCTCTATATCCATCTTCTTAATCTATCCATGTGATTTGTTGACTCCGGATATTGATGTCCATAGTACGACTATATGGGTAGAGCTCTGTCACTTATATAGGAATTTTAGTATGCTTGAGTGCAAACTCGTGTACAGCAATTGGAATTTCGCATCAGGGTACTTCCTCCTGTAGTCAATGAGAGTATGCCAACCAAGGAGATTCTTTAGTGCCTTCCAAGGTTCTGCGTAGATAGCTAGGGTCTGGAGTAAAGGTTTTGTAGGTACACCTCTGGTAAACCCTCCCGAGACTATAACTCGGCCACCTAGGGGTTCAAAGGCTTGTTGCACATGCTAAGTGCAATCGCGATGCCTGCGACAGTGAGTTAGGATTTTATTTTCTAAATTAGATTTGCTTGAGGACTAGCAAATAATAAGTTTGGGGGTCTTTAATGGACACATTTTTGTGTCCGATTTGTCTCGATTCTATATATTGATAGTGTTCATTTTTGTACTTATTATGGTGTTTTATGTGTGTGTAGGTATTTTTGGAATAATCGGCTTGAAAAGTTGTCTAAAGCACCCGGAGGACACCTGCTATTCGGACTCGCATTTTGGATAAGGGGTACCCAAATTACTAAGAGGCACCCAAATCACTATCCGCGACCATCTTCTACATTTGAATTATCAGTTTTGGCGGGAAAAGAAACCAACACACCTGCAGATTTAGGGTTGGAATTTTGGGAATTTTTAAAGAGATTCAAGGGTTGATTCTTGTTGGGATGGTCATGTTAGAGCATAACAGGGTTGGTATGTATGATTGGATCGAGAATATTGGGTTGTATAATCGTGGTGGAGCGAAACAAAGGAGGTGGAAGTTTGTCAAGTTCTGTTATCGCCTTGGGACAGTTTTAATCGGAGTTTGACGTGGAGATGGATTGGGATTAACTTGATTCATCGGAACATGGTTGGTAGGGTTTCTATAATCGAAAATATAGGAAACTTTCGTTGGGTTCAAGCAAAACAGAGTAAAGGAAGTTTCGAGATTTTCTATAGCTATAATTGGCAGTTACGTGAAGTATGAAGAGTATGTTGACGGTTAGGATTCATGCTATCACGTTTAGGAGAAGTTTGGAGTAATCCAGAGCACCGCGTAAAGAAGAAAAATAAGGAAATAGCCGAGACTTTCTTGGGAAGATAATAAAGGGATTTACTCGACCTGTTGGCTATATAAGGGTTAGGTCGAGTCACAGAAGATCATGTACACTTTGGGGTAGTTTTAGAGAGCTTTAGAACCGAACAACAGAGAAAGAGAAAGTTACAGTCGAGTTGCAGAGAAGAAGAACAAAAACAAGAACAGAGAACAACACTTAGGGAAAGTCGCAGAAACCGTTACCTATTCTTTCAAACCCAATCACTTTGTAACAATTTCCCAATAATTATTTTCAGTTCACAACAGTTTTGATAGAGTTTCTATGTAACAGTGGGTTTTGTAACAATTATATCTGTTACAAACACACTGTTTTATACCTTTTTTTCTTTGTGAACACCTTTTGATCAATGAAATCAACTTTTGAGCATATTTCGAACATGAGGAGCTAAACCCCATTGCTGAGGCGAAGGAGGAAGCTATTTTTCCAACCAAAAGTGGTATATTCTAATTTAATTAATTATTTTAATTATTTTTATGATTAATTGCCTTGATTAAAAAATTGATTTACTGATTTTGGTACGGTTAAACAATTGTGATTTCTTTTGATAGAGCATGCTTGCCTAGAGTTTTGATGTTCTATGCTTTTGATAAACAATTATTATTTCTAAAAATCTAATTATTGCAATATATTAGAATCATTTGAAAGCATGAGTTGCATGATTATTATTAATTGAATCACATAAAATTGGAAAATAGTGGAATCCTAAGTCTTAGTATCTCTACAATCTTGATAACAACTTTGAATTGAGTTTTTCTTATTTTTAGTTTTATTTAAGTCTGAAATCGAAAATCTTCACAAGTCTCAACGAACCTTTTTCTACAACAACATAAAAATCACATCACCAACCAGTGACTGTAACAAATTAAAGCGCATTTTCAAAGATATGGTGAATTCAGGAGAACTTCAACTAGGCACTGAGGGAGTACACAGAGACCCTCTTCCTGTTAGAAGTTGCATGCTTTCTGGAGACTCCGTCCACAAAACTGTGTAGTCCATGATGGAGCATGTATGTGAGATTCTCTATTTCTCCAAGGCGCAACGTTCAAGATATATTTGCAGCTCTCAATCGTGTCATGTCAGGCAAGCGATTGCTTCTAGACGGAGAAGTTGTTCCTAAAGCTCAACCTCTTCTGGAGGACACAGCTGGTGTATATAACTGGGGACTCCTAACCACTGCTCACTGAAAGGCGTCGATCTCGAGAGCACACTGATTGATGTGGCCTCTGACTTTAACATTGTCACTATCAAGACTCTGAGAAATGCAGTAATTTCAAAGCAAGAAGTTGTTCACTGCCCAACTGTAATCAAGAATTCATAAGGAGAGCCCAAGAATGTATATGGGTATATCAATCTTGAAATAAAGGTAGGATATGCCCTAACACATGCCAAGTTTCATATATTATTAAGGAATACCCAAGTTATTATATGGTTCTGGGGCGCTCATGGATACATAAAAACAAAGCGAAGCTAGCAGTATGTTCTTTGCCAGTGTATATACCTGAGAGGATCTCCAACAAGCCGTCCAACCCTGAAGATTATTTGTTATCGTATCGACAACTCGCAAATGTGACACAATATCCTGGAGAGAGTGGATCAGCATTTTTCCGCAGGTTCTGTACACAAGTAAGTCTTGCTGAACAACCCTTTTTACAACCAGCTATTCCTCGTCCCATTAAGGCCCGAGTACTTGATCTTGCTATCAACCCAGCTGTTACTAGGCTATGTGAGTAAGATATGGGTCATTTCCAATATTTTATCAAGTGTTTAGAAGTTGTGTCAGTCAAACACAATGAATCTAAGAGTCAAGTAGCTATACAACACCCAAATCCCTTTTAAATTAGAGATGTGGTAGTAAGGGTTATTACCCAACCTGCTCCACCAGATTTCCCAGAAGGAAAAGATGAGCCTTACCTAGTTGCGGAAATTATCATGGGAGGCTACTGCAAGCTCATCAATGCTGACAAGATGGAAGGAGTAGTAATACACGCTAGGTGGCTCAAACCTTTAAATGCCTATAATGTCATGTCATTATTTCCGTAGTATTTCCTTGTCAGGCAATATTTGTAATTCCTCCAAAATGATTGCACCAACTTGCATTCATAATTAGGATTTCAGTTTATGAAAAGACGAGGGTACCCAAATATACTACAATCTTAAACTTTTCCACCTATAAGTCCTCTTACTGAAAGTGATTGTCTATGGACTGAGTCGAGACAATACAACAAATCGGTATTCACACTTTGTGTGATCGTCTATGGATACGAGATCGAGACAATACAACAATCAAAGTGTGATTACTTGATAATAGGTTCGGACTTAACCAGACTCTATAGGATCACTATCAAGTAATACGGAGTTAACGTTTGTGTAATTTACTTTAAATTATAATAACAACAATTATAATTGCGGAAAACAAAAGTAAATGACACAACAAGATTTTGTTAACGAGGAAACCGCAAATGCAGGAAAAAACCCCGGGACCTAGTCCAGAATTGAATACTCTTAGAATTAAGCCGCTATACAAAATCAAACCAACTTCGTATAGTTGAGACCAAGCAACTAAACCTATAGTTCACCTAGTTTCTTCAAGTATCCTGCGCTCGACATTCAAGAAGTGCACGACCTGGAACAATTCCTTTGGTTCGTATTCCAAACAAAAGAAAGTGTGACAAAGAACTGTTCGGTAACAACTCTATTCAATCTCAGTGATATGAGTTAGACAAAGGCTTTTATGTTTAATCCAATAAACTCCTTTGTCGGGTTTAGATCTATGTATCCAACAACTACTAAAGTAGCAGAGTTTAGATTTTGCAAACAAAAATAGGATATATCAAGATACTATATAATGATGCCGATCTACGCAACTAATCAATTAAATCTATCAAGGATAAATCGATTATAGTTGGATCCCAGCCGATCAAGTTTTGTGCACACCAAAGATTATAAGCCCAATAAGAAATCTTTTTTGCCTTCAAATCTTCTTAAATTTTCAATAAACACCTGCACACCACAACTTGAATCTCTTGTGATCAATCACGCACAGAACGGAGTCTGTTAACAATGGATTATCACAAGACGTATTTAGATCTACAAACAGTTCTAAAGATCCCGTCGACACTTCGATCTAGTTTGAGTGAATCTTATATCAGAAGAGAAGATTCTCAAGAGTAAACAAACTAGGTGCCATCAAAGTTCAACAACCGTTAGTCAATCAAATCAAATCGAAAACTAATAACACTGCAATTATCTAGTTTCCCACCAACGGTACTCGTAGAGCTTCTTGATCCCGCAGAAGTCTTTAAACGAGCGGTCGTAAGAGATTTCGCCTAATTAGGTACTTTCCTCTCCGAATAGACGACTCCACCAGTAACAACACAACAAGGTAGTTTTTCTGGCTCTTAGGATAGTTTGCACAAAATGCAAACTTGGGTATTTATAGACCAAGGAAGTTTGGACACCAAGGAATTTCCAAAACCGAAATATTCTTAAGATATGCAATATATTTCCAAATCGGTTTTTATAATTCCTGGAAATGCTTTATCCAATATTAACTGAAATCTCACTAGAAAATCTCCAATTAGTAAATGCACATTACCAATTTTTATTTTCCAGAGATATGCATTTTAATTCTTTGGTAATTAAAAGCATATAAAATTAACAACCTTAATTAAAAGATTCTCAACTTATTTCGGTCCGGGATCTCCTTTAGTTATTAAGGAATATCTTTGAACAATAAAAGATAAGAGTTACAGAACATGTTCAAAGTATGTCAACATCTTATTCTTTGTAAATCATTTTTCATATTTACAATCTTTGAACCGATTATACCACACTTCCAAACAAGTTAGAACTGGAACATCTGATTTCCAAGAACTATGTGATTGATCAAATATCAATATACTAATCATGGGTTTACGGTTCTACCAAGCATAAGGATCGGTTCTACCTTAATATGGTTACTGGGACCGGTTACATCAGTTACCATGATCGGTTACGTCAATTACCGGGACCGGTTACCATATTCTCATGGTTACTTGTGATCGGTTACGCTAGTCACTAGGATCGGTTACACCAATTACCAGGACCGCTTACACCAATTACAAGGATCGATTACAACTCTTTTGTGATCGGTCATACCAATTACTAGGATCGGTTACACCCATTACAAATATCGATCATACCATCTAAGGTGATTACTTAAGATCGGTTACACTAATAAAAGTCATACCAATACAAAAGTCAGGCATTGTGACTAGTTTTACCAAGATACATAACAAGTTATGATCGGTTCTACTAACTCACACATATTGGTAATCCAAAGATATGCAATTAATAACAATACCAATAAGCCTAGCGATTTTCCTTTCGATTCATAAAACCAGTTCACGAATGTACTTCCTTTAAACAAATATAAACATTGTTTCCTAGGATGAAATATTCTCCTTTACCCATACACATAATCACAATAGCATTCATACGATTATGTCGATGTCTTATATACGAAGTTCAAAAGATAAGCGTTATACTTCGTATTCTAATTCCTTAATACTATGTCTATTAGAGTATAATCATTCACAGCTTCGCAGTTATGTTTTCAATATAACACTACTTGAAAGATACGTTGGGAATGAAACAGTTCAAGTCAAAATATTACCAACCTCAAGAGGAAGGATGATGTCTTCGATGTAGCTTGTTACTTCTTCACATTCTTCAAGTCTTCGAGTAATACTTGTATGTCTCATTATCCTAATCTTTCTAGCCTAACCTATACGAAGTTGTCTCTAGTATATAATCAAGCGACTCTTTAATTGAGTTTTGATTCACTAAAATATGACGACCAAACTTGACATACCAACGCTTGGTGGGTTCAACCGATCTATGCTCTAACACTTTATCAGTTAATCAAAGCATTATTTCCTTCAGAAAATTACTCATTAATTATTTCAAAATGAGATTTCAAATAAACTCAAAATCCTCGCAAAACAATTACCTACTCGTTCAAAACCAGAAAATCAAACCATGAAAGAAGCATATCGTATCTTTCAAAAAAACCTAAGAGGGGAATGTTCTGAGAAAAGAACAAGACATTCAAGGCAAATCGTCTAGTAGCAGTGCGTCCTTCTTATAGAAAGCATCTCTCAAATCCTGAAGAGCAGCCTACTTCAACTTCAACTCCTGGGGCAATCTCTCAACCTCCGCCTCTTTCTGATTAATGAGATCCATGGAAGGATCTTCATCCATTTGATTCTGCAACTTTTGGGTTTTGGAAATCCTTTCACAGAACCGGGAAGCGTTGAACCCGAAGTTCACACACATGTCCCGATGGTGATACGATATTCCTTTCTGTTCTCTGAATTTCATCCTCCGGTACACAATTTTCCAACACCTTATAATGCTTGACAATTGTTCATCACAAGCTCCTCTTCTCATTTGCTTAATACTCCACTTTCGCAACCCAATTTTCTTATATGATGAGGATGGCTGACTTGCCGTGGTGGAGATATGATTGAAAAAGTGCATTCAATTTGACGAAAAAGACAATGGCATTACACTGAAAGAGGTGGAGATTGTAAAGCACTCCTCGCAAAATGAAGACGAGCGCACCATAAAGTTTGATAAAATCCCAGTTGATTGAGATATAATGGTAGCGGATACTTTAGATTTCCCCCCACCCTATTAGCAGCAGAAAGGGTGTGCGGTGGTGTTAGTACGTTTATGTCTTGTCAAACCACTTCAACTGTCTTTTCATTCAATCAAGTCTTTTTTCTGTTGGCCACTGTATCGATGACATTTTGAAAGTAGAATCTCTCAATTGATTAATGCAAACTTTGTTATATTTATATCCTTTTTTTCTTTCTTACTTTTTTGTTTTCATCTTGTTTTAAATCCACAATACTATGACCCTTTGACAATAAGCCCAGGCGCGAGGCTCCAACTCCAGCATCCACAATTTCTTGTTGACTATTTTTCTACTTTTGGCTTCATCACATGACTTTGTTGTTGACACTTGTCATTGTTTCCTATTGTAAAACTTTCCATCATCATAGTATCACATTGTTTTCCATATTTTTGTTGTTGTTTTCTTCTTCCTCATTCATTGACATTTTTCATTTTTTCGATAAGTACGCCTATTTCCGTATTTTGTTCAATATTATCATATATAATAGAGATTGGACATATCATTATGGTCAAATAAGCAGTAATAAAGTAACTGATAGTTAATGAAGGGAAAAGGTAGGTGGGAGAAATTAGGTTCCCAGAGGAGTGAGGAACACCTACAAACAAATTTGAAAAGAAAATATTCACAAACTTACACAAACATAAAACAACTTGCTAGTTGTACTATACTTAGTACAAATTGGAAATCGAGAGACGGGAAATGAGTAAATCTGGTTCCTAATGAACGCAGCCTTTTCTAAGATAACAATGCTCTTCATTAATGAAAACGGAAGAAGGTTCTTACAGGATTAAATAATAACGATTAACCTAGCAGCAACGGCCATATAGTGCACACCTGTCACTATCTGTGTGGTCACCACTTACCCTATCAGACCTTAGTTATTACAGCACCAATCAATAAGCTAAAGGCATCCAGAGTGCCCCATACTACAAAAAAACAAGACATGGGACTATGACATTGCCGTCCCCTAAAAAATATCCTTGTCGACAAGGATAAAGTTGCCATAGTGAGATCTGATAGTTGGGATGTCTTCCCAGGTGGCGTCTTCAGGTGTGGAGTTAGTCCATTGAATCAGCAATTGCTTGACCAGTCGTTTTCCAATAAGAATGGTTATATTCTTTAACACCTTTTCTGGTCTCATGATAATTTCACCTGCATGATACACAATGGGAAATGTTGGGGAAGGGATATGCCGCTTACCAATATACTGTTTGAGTTGAGACACATGGAATACTGGGTGGATTCTGGTTTGAGAGGGCAGCTGCAACTTATAGGCGTCAATCTTTTGTAAAATGGGAAATGACCCATAAAACTTGGCTGAGAGCTTAAAGTTTTTCTCAGTGAAACTGATGCCTGCCTGTAAGGCTGAAGCTTTGAGTAAACTAGGTCACCCACTTCAAAAGTTCTATCCTTGCTGGACTTGTCAGGATAAAACTACATCCTCTCTTGAGCTTTGTGCAAGGACTCTTTGAGAATGTCTATCATGGCATCCCTCTCTTTTAAGTAAGTCTCAACAGCAGCTACAGATGTTGTTGCAACAGAAGGGAATGCCATGTGAGGAGGGAAGTAGCCATACAAGGCTTGAAATAGGGACATTTTTAAGCTAGTGTGATAACTAGCATTGTACCACCATTCTGCTAGAGAAAGCCATTGGCACACTTGCTGGGTTTGTGACCAGTAATACATCTTAAATAAGTATCCAAACATGAATTTACTCTTTCTGACTGACCATCAGTTTTGGGGATGATAGGCTCTGCTGAGGTTCAAGCTTGTGCCCAATGACTTAAACAAGTCTTGCCAAAAATTACTAGTAAAACTCTATCTCTGTCAGAGACAATGGAAGCAGGTAAGTCATGGAGTTTAAATACATGATCCAGGAATGCTTTGGCTACAAAAGTGGCAGTGTAGGGATGATGGAGAGCAATGAAATGGTTGTATTTAGTGAGCCTGTCAACAACCACCAGAATAACACTCTTTGTATCACTGACAAGAAGTTATTCAATGAAGTCCATTGTGATGTGTTGCCAAGCATGCTCTGGAACTGGCAGTGGCTGCAATAACCCAGATGGAAAAGTGTTATCTCCCTTGTTCCTCTGGCAAGTATCACATTCAACAATAAAAATTAAGATGTCTTTCTTCATGTTAGGACTGTAAAAATAGTTATTGGCCCTGACATAAGTGGCTTGCATCCCAGAGTGCCCACTAACAACAGAAGAATGCAATGTACCTAGAATGGATGATCTGACTCCATTGCTAGTACCCACGTAGAGTCTTGATTTACACCTCAATACTTCATCCTTATAAGAATATGGTGGTCTTTGAGTCGGTGATAGAAGTAGGTGTGTGATGAGATGTTGAGCTTTAGGGTCACCAACATAGCTGTGAAGAAGTTCATTCATCCAAGTTGGTTTTGACACAGATAATGCATCTATTTGGACAGTATCATGAGTCCTTCTTGATAATGCATCATCAACTACATTATCTTTACCTTTCTTGCATTTAATTTCATAGTCAATGCCCAAGAGTTTCATCAACTACCTTTGTTGTAAGACTGTAGTGATTCTTTGTTCAAGAAAATACTTAAGACTGTGATGATCAGTGAGAATGACAAATTTTTATCCTTGTAAATAATGTCTCCACTTTTGAACAGCCTTAACAATAGCCAAAAATTCCTTCTCATAGGTAGATAAAGCTCTTGCCCTTGGTCCCAAGGCTGAACTGAAGAAAGAAATTGGCCTTCCTGCTTGAGTTAAGACAACACCAATGCAGTTATCACTAGCATTACTCTCCACAGTGAATGGCTAAGAGAAATCTGGCAGTGCAAGAACTGGGGTGGATGTCATGGCAGCTTTAAGGTGCTCTGATGCGTGTCGTAGGTGCAATCAAATTAATTAATATTTCCACTCAATTAAAAGTAATATAATGGAAGTCAAGTTCGTTCCCACGAGGAGCAAGAGATTCTAGTTGTAAAAATTGTCACGAAAGGGGGGGTGTAAAAAGCAAAAGAAAATAAACAAAGCAATTAAAAGATAAAGTTGAAAGCAATAAGAGAGACAAGATCAAGGAATCCTTCTTCGTTGCAAAACAATGAATCAAGTTATGTTCTTTTCTACTTGTTATTAGTCACAAATTATCACCAACCGTAGGTAAAGCGGCTAGATCGGTGCTAAACCCCTAAATCCCTTGTATCATAGGATACGGAAGTTCTCGACTACCGGATTCTATTTACCAAACCACCTAGTAGTAGATCACTCTAGATGTAATTTAAATAAATGCATTAAGATTTATGAACTTATTAGGTTAATATTAGTAGTTAGACTCTTAGATCAAGGTCTACTTGCTAACGTTGTTTTCACACACGATTGCTCCACGGAATCCCTCCGCAAGGTCTCGTGTTTGCTACTTATGTAAAGAGTCAAGAAACGATTACTTATCCTCTAACTTTCACTAGCTTTAGATCAAATTAACAAATCAATTTAGCGTGCACTCTAAACAACCTATCAATCAACCATGAATGAATAAACATTCCTATTAGTAAAAACAAACGATAATCATGTGAAAAACTTCAAGATAGAATTAAAACAAAACTCAAATCATGTATTAAGAACTAGGAATTCATCCTCAATCAATAATAAAATTAGCTACTCATGTTTTTGAAATTCACACAAAATAATTAAAAGGAGAATTTTCAAGTTCACACAAATAATTAAGAAGAAGAATTTTCAAAAGCTAGCAAAAACATAAGTGTTGTGTGTGTAAAGAGGTGTGTCAAAGATGTAGAAAACTTCTCTATTTATAGGCTTCAATATTCTCCAAATCTTCCAAGGAATAGAATCCTTTTCCTTTAGCAATTCAATTTCCAAATTCAAGTCTTTCTCTTCTTCCATCTTCTCTTTCCAAATTTGAGCCAAATTCTCCATCCAATTCCAAGTCCAAGTCTTCACACCCATGAGAGGAATCCAAAGAAAATTCTGGAATTTTGGTCGCAGGAAAACTGGTATTATGGCCGGAATCCGGCCGGAATAGTCACCGGAAAATGCCTCAGGTGACCGGCAAAGTCCACCCGGTCACCGGTCAACGGGTCGGATCGGTCAACTAGTCAGCTCGGCGGGTCAACGGGTCAGCTTGAGTCAGGACTCGGTCAATCACCGATTCAGTATGTGAGTTGTCAGACCGAGTTAGAACAGAGTCAGACCGAGTCAGGGTGTTAACTGAGTGACAAGGCTGAGTTGGGTTCTTGGCCAATGCCATTTTGCGACAAAGACAATCATTGTGCTTCACCACCTCATGACCATGATGGCCCCGCATTGCCATTAGCAACAACCCTTGTCATCTTCTCTTCACTTCCTAGCCAATATCATAGCTGCACAACATCTTAAAGCCTCGCACATCCACCATCTTTGCAGACCCATCATTCATCTCAGAGCCACAACCTAAAATCCCCTGTAATTTGCCTGCAACAGCCATCACCTACACACCTGCAATTTCAGTCGACTGCCATCACCACTACTAGCTAGCACCAGCTCTGCCTTATCCTGCCATCTTCCATGGATCAACACTTTCCTATTTCAGTTCAACACAAACACCACCAACGAAACTGCAACTGCGACATGCCTGACAGCATCATCACCAAAACCCTCTCTTCTTGTATCTCTGCAGCTCAACAGTAGCATCACTGCATGGCCAATTCAACACCAACATTGCACCTGCAACACCCATTTCATCCATTCCCTGCTAGACAATCCTAACATTCAACTAAGCAATTTATCAGCACAACAACTTCAATTAGCCACAACTGCACCATCAACATTATCAACTCATCAGCATTCAACAACAACACCAGACCCTCCTTTTCGATTTCCAGCAAACCCATCACCTGTTGCATCTGTCTGGGTCTATGGCAGTAGCAGATTCATCCTCTCTTCATCTCTGAGGTCTCTATCTCTCACAAACCCATCTCTGAATCTCGAGCCTTACAGCAGCAGTTCTTCAAACACCACCATCTATTCTTCCAGGAGCTCAATTTCTGCATCTTCTTCTTCCCTGCTACAATTACAGTCATCAACTCTTTAACCAAAAACCTAATCGATTCATCCATACCATCCATCACAACAACATCAGATTCTCGTCCAGAACCATGACCACAGACGCAGCTTAATCCATCATTCCCAATCGATCTCGATTCAACAGATGAAACATCAAACCCTCAATTTCATCAGCTACCTCCATCTCCTTTGAATTAGCACCATCGAGACACTTCCTTCTCGATCTCTATGAATTTCTCGACCTAATCAACAGCAGCTTCAGAAACCTTATTAGCCATAAACCCATCTTTGATTCATCCTCTCTGAGCTCCTCTTCAAATCGAAACCCTAATTCCTTCTCTGTGATTCGAACAATAACAACGACACCCATTCTGCTTCTCCATTCACATCTTCCTCTGTTCACACCAATCAACACCACCAGACGATTCAGGAAAACCCTTTGTTCGATCTTCTCTCAATTTCGGTTCTAAGAAATGACATCAAATTTCTAGATTCAATTTCTCGGTTCTCATTTTTACAATTATTGAGAAGAATGAGAACTCGAGATAGTTAGGGTTATTTGGGTGGATAGTTACACCCCAGGGATAGGGACCACCCCACTTGTTAGATAAGGGCCATCCTACTTGGAAACCCCTTAACCTCTGTGGGCCTGGCTTTAGTACTCCTCCAAAAGAGAGTTGCCCCTTAACCTTGACTGGGCTCCATATATCAATCGCCTGTAAAATGACCTTTTTGCCCTTTTGGCTCAAATTGGGTGATTTCTTCTTCTTTTCCTCCGTGCGACTCCAAAGTAGCTATAAAACTCAAAACAAGCATAAAATACATAATTTACAAGAAAAATAGCAAATAAAGCATAAACAATAGATAGTAAATAGGATGTATTCTACACCCTATCATGCTCAAATGCAGCTGTTGCAGCTGGAGTCCAAGTAAAAGAATTCTTCCTCAAAAGGTCAGTAAGAGGCTTGCTGATGGCACCATAATCCTTCACAAACTTCCTATAATACCCTGTGAGGCATAAAAATCCTCCCAAATCTCTAATTGAAGTGGGAAGTGGCCAGTTCTGCATAGCTGCTATTTTATTTGGATCAGCACAGACACCATCAAGAGTGATAATGTGGCCTAAGTATTCCAATTGGGACTGGCCAAAACAACATTTTGACATGTTTGCAAAAACTTTGTGCTGTCTTAATAAAGAAAAAATAATCTTCAAATGCTCAAGATGTTCCTCCATGGAAGAACTGTAGATGAGGATATCATCAAAGAAAACTAGCACAAACTTCCTGTTGATGGTGGATTTTCATTTAAGGTTAAAATTGTAAAAGCCAGAAAATTATGCGCTAACATCTTGTAAAAGATAAAGCCATTAATAAGTGTTGAATACTTCTTCACTTTACTAATTCACCTAGAATGGAGCATGTGACAACAATCCCATTCTGTGAATTAAATACACGAAATTCATCCAGGTTGGAGCATGTAGCAACAATCCCATATACCCTGTGAATTTATAGCATTATTAATTAATGCGTAAGCAGCCTTGTATTTCCTGTACTCATTATCAGTGCGGAATGACGACTGAGTGTTGCTCTCAGCAGAGCAACACGAACCTCCAAGCATTATAATGAAAGCATGTACGAAATACCCGTACAGGCTGCAACTCTCGGTATGTCATACTAGCCCGATTGAGAAACTCTCGGTGTGTTATACTAGCCCGATTGAGCATCCGAACTGTCCATATCAGTCTGGAAATGATCTCGATCATCCAACTTCACCAGCATGATTGGATGGCCCGGATCAATTCCATAACCCCCAAGCAGGTATGGAATATTCGCTGCCGAACCAACGCGGACCCCGCATGGTCGGCCTCCCCAAAAGATTGGAATAGCTTGCCAAAACGTCCAACCAGAGCGGTATGGGCGGAAAACCCTAAATTAGGGTTTGCGGCACATTACATGTGTCACAAAACAGTCTCAACCATCCATCTTCGCATGTATATATGGAGGGTGTAGATGTAGATTCAAAAGGCCCTAGCATGTCAACACAATCACCTTGGGCCCGCCTACATACCCGACCAATCGGTCGGGACCAACCATGGTTGGTCATCCCACCGTACGCCCGAATGGAGCATGATGCACGGCCGTGAAACCCAAAATTATGGTTTTATGAGCATCACGAGCGTCCATCTTCTCCGAGCACGAATGGCGGGTCCAAGATTAGATTAAGCAGGTCCGGTCATACCAACATGACCACCGTGGACCCATCTATCCCCTCACCTGGTCGGCCAAGGCATACCATGCCTGGTTATCCCAAATCGTACGCCCAAACTAGCGTGGTTACACTTCCCAATTGCAAACTAATCTCGACCGCTCAACTTCGCTGGACGATTTGAGTGGCTTAGATCACGTTTTCATGGGACAGTCAGGTATAGGCGTGAACACCAGCCTATCACCTACACGCCAGATAGATCGGCCAAGACCGACCAAGATTGGTCGTCTTGGAATGCGCGCCCGAAGTTGGCACGATGCGCGGCTTTTGTTTGCACTCGTTTTCTGTTGCAAACCGATCTCGACCACTCGACTTTGCCGGACGAATTGAGTGGTCCAAATCACACTTTCGTGAGATAATGGGGTATGGGCACCTACATTGTCATGCCGTCTACACACATGTACGATCGGCCTGGCCAAAATCGTATCCCAAGCTTGGATTCGACCAGGCTGAAGAGGGATGCTTGCGCACCTCTTCTAAAACCCTAATTCCATCAACGGTCGCAGATGAGTGTCTCAAAGATCATCTCGTCCGTCCAACTTCACCGGCTTGGTTATACAACCCCGGTCGGGAGTTAATTGGTCGATAAGGCGTCTTGGTGATCACCACCCATCACTTTACCACACCATGATGCAGTACCTGCATAGAATACACACGATACTTCACAAGTAACGACCTCCTGAATAACGCAGTTATTCAATTTAGCATTACATGCTATCTTTTGTGGGTCCCACGACCCACATATGCAAGACATCAATCATGTCACAAACTGGGGGATACATATTGGGGTATTGGTCTGGCGGTTTACAGCGTGCAGCGCACAACGCGCCATCACAAGAGCGTGTCAGGAAGTCATGGACGGTTAAGTGATGATGGGAGAAGTGGGCAAGCCTGGTCGTGTGACACTAACACATTACTCCACTACTCCATCACTCCACTTTCTCCACTTCCGACGAGATACGAAGGTTAGGCTAAAAGACTTGTATAAATAGGTTCTCCATCCTATTTTTTAAAAGGAACAAGTCCAGACAACAGAGGCAAGTGTTGATACAATCGTATTCAAACAAGGAACCGATAGCTTACACCCGCAAGCCGGTTCGGCTTTACGATACAAGTCATTCATAGCCAACACCTTCACATTCTCAACACCTTCTTCGCTTCCCTCCCTAAGATCAACCCCATCTCCTTCACTTTGTGACCGAAACAAGTCTGGAACGGCCATTTCTTGGTTTAGGCCGGACTTGCACATATTGATCTCTCGAATCTACAAGCACTCACCGCGTAGTGCATTTGTTTAAGGTTTAGACTCATTTCTCATCCATACATCCCAAATTACCAAAACCGGCAGAAATAGTTTTCACCCATAAACAATTGGAGACCACAGTGGGAGGTTAATCTCTCGGTTGTAAAGTCAATTTCTTCAATACCATTCATTCAATTTCGAGATGGTTAGTTTTAGGACCACCTCGACGGTATCAAATCCTGATGGTTTCTCCAACGGAGATACCCCTCCTCCTAACGGCGTATCTGACGGCATGATCAGGAGATTCCCAACATTAAGCAAACTAGCACGGGTACATGAGATTCACACGAAGAACATGGAGCTAATCAAAGAAGCGGTAAACGGCATACTTGATCTCCTTTTCAAGATGACATCAGAGATGAGCATTCCGGAGACCTTTACACCGGGGACTATTTCCCGTAGATCAATAGTTTTACTACGAACCAGAGGCCAGTGGATCAGGAAGCGGCATCTCTAGTGCAAAGCTTTGTGAACTCTTGCACCTCTCGAAGAATCAACGGGCATAGATGTTTGCTGCAGTTAATAAAATAGCTCTGGACGTACACCTGACTCCTTCTCGTCCAGAAGTCTTAACTGCATCGGAAATATCTGTAAATAATGTTACATTCACAGAAGACGACATGATGACAGAGGAAGGTCACAACCGGGCCCTACATGTTACCGCTCACATCAAGGGTTCAGAGTTCAGGAGGGCCCTCATCGACACAGGAGCATCTTCGAATGTGATTACTCTCAAGACAGCCAAGGTTAGCCCATGCAAGATTGTACGACAGCCCACCACGATGATGGACTTCGAAGGAAATCGGACCAAAGACATACGGGTATGTCAATCAATTTATCGCAGGGACCCGTTCAGTCAAGAGCAAAGTTTAAAGTCATAGAAAAGAAGCCTGGACTACCATATGATACTTGGGGAGACCGTGGCTTCACGACAACAAGGTCATTCCTTCAACGTATCACCAAAGTGCTCGAAGACCATGCTAAATGAGGAAGTCATCCGTATTCCTGCATCATTGTTTCCGTACGCACCAATATGCGGAGTGGAGCTGTTCGAGCCAAAAGATACTTCGCAGGGAAGATCAGACAAAGTCCTGTGCATCCCACTACCCACGTGGGCTTCAATCCAGGAAGAATACCGACTTGCATCACTAAGGGCCAAGCACCACGACACGCCTTCTCTGACGAGGCGTCCATCTTTATCCAGTGAAGCTTCAACCCACGTTCACACCAAAAGGGAACGCACTTTTGAGGCGAAACGTGACCGTAAAGGGAAGACAATATACGGCGCCGCTATTAGCAATTAGCGGGGAGAGACGGCACCCGTCTCTCCGCCCAATTGAATCTTTGCAGAACGACGAAATACAAGAGGAGGTATTGGATGCCCCGCGACAACTACAAGATGGAACCAATTCCGCGACTGACGAGCTCGAGACTGTTACCATCGGGAATGAAGAATCTCCCAGGCTAGTCTCTATCAGTTCGACTCTATCCACAGACGAACGTACGAGTCTTTTTCAACTACTCAAGGAGTACCAAGATGTGTTCGCCTGGACATACGAGGAAATGCCTGGTCTAGATGAAAAATTGGTCACCCATCACCTACATGTCATACCCGGATCCAAGCCAATCAAGCAATCTCCGAGGCAATTCGGACATGAAGTAGAAGAACAAATCAAGAACGAAATTCGAAGTTACTAGTCTGCTGGCTTCATCAGACCTATTCATCATCCGACCGGTTAGCTAATGTGGTCCCAAAGGTAAAGAAGAAAACGGATGTATTAGGTGCTGCTTGGATTTCAGAGACTTGAACAAGTGCTGCCCCAAGGACGACTTTCCTCTGCCTAACATCGACATGTTAGTAGACGCCACTAGCGGACACGGCATGTTTTCCTTCATGGATGGTTACAACGGCTACAATCATATAAGGATGTATGAGCACGATGCAAGTAAGACATCCTTCCGAACCCCTCTTGGCAATTTTTATTATACTGTTATGCCATTCGGTTTAAAGAACGCCGGCGCAACGTATCAACGTGCTATGACGGCAATCTTCCACGACATGATGCATAAACAAGTAGAAGACTATGTAGATGATATCGTGGTCAAGTCAAGGGCTCGAGCAGATCACACCAGCGTCTTACGGCAAGTGTTTGAGAGGTGTCGAGAATACAAATTGAAGATGAATCCTTTGAAGTGCGCTTTCGGCGTCTCTTCAGGTAAATTTCTGGGATTCCAAGTAACTGTAGAAGGGATCAAGGTAGACCCATCCAAGACTCAAGCTATCCTCACAATGCCGCCCCCACGAACTGTGAAGGAGCTCCAGAGTTTCATGGGTAAGATAAACTACATTCGACGTTTTATACCTGGTCTAGCCCAACTTACCGCCTCATTCACCCCCTTATTGAAGAAAGGAGCCAGCTTCGTTTGGACCGCAACCCGGCAGAAGCTTTTCGAAAGATTCAACGAATACCGTCATCTCCAGCCATCATGAAATCTCATGCACAAGGGAAGCCGTTATATCTCTACACTCGCCTTCAAAGTGACACCGCCGTAGGGGCTCTACTCGCTCGGGAAGACAACGAGGAATCGAACGTCCCATATACTATTTCAGCCGAATATTAAGAGATGCTGAACTCAGATATCCCAAAGCAGAAGAACGCACTCAGGTGTACAGGAATAGAATTTTCAGGGCATAGAACAAAACTGTGAAATCACGTGTTTTCAAAGTGGGAGATTTGGTTTTGAAAACGGCCAAACACATCCAACAAGACATGTCCGCACCAAAGTTCTCACCAAAATGGGAAGGTCCTTACACAGTCACCAAGGCTTACAATACTGGCTACTACAAGATCATTAAGGTGGACGGAGGCAAATTGGAAGCAGTCATCAATGGAAAGTGGCTCAAGGCATATCATGCCCGACCACTATCTCGCTCTCGTCAACAATATAAGCATTTATTTTCATTACATGTTTGAATCATCAACTATATTCAGAGATGCATCAATGAAAAAACCCGTTTCACCAATCAAAAACCAATGCAATTTATTCTGCAAATACGTTCAAGAAACTTTGACAAAAACAATAAGGGAATACAGTTGAATACGACTTAGAAGAGGCCACCTAGAAGATTATAGTTCCTTGAGAGCATCATCTCCAGTCTAGCTTGATATCTTTCTGTCCTTTTCTTCAAGTCCTGTACAGCCTGCCCTACCTCCTTTGATTCTGCAGCCAGAGCCTTCTCCTCTTCCAAGATAGCTTTCGCAGCAGGAACAACATTCACGAGGATGCCCGCTCGATCGACCTTGATGATATCAAGACGCTGCCGCAACCAACCCACGTTGAACTCCATGGATTCGCAGGTAGATACCGTATTCTCCCATTTTTCGAGGCTTGATTCGGCAACGTTGCGGATAGAAATATTCTCCATCTCAGCAATCATGGGAAGAAGGCAGTTTACCGCGGTGACCAGAGCAGATGAATAGTGCCGGACCACATTTCTGGTTGCGATATGGCCATACTTTCTCCATAACTTTGTGTACAAAGGCACAAACTCCTTCCGCACTAAGAATCCACCGACATCTCAGTAGCTGGAGGATAAACATTTCATGCGAACATCGAATGAAAGACCTGCATTGGCGTATTCATAAGATGAGATACCCATATTAGCATCTTCGAGGTCCACAGGGGTAGGCGTGTTTGATTTTGAAGGAAGAGGACTGTTTAAGTCATCATCATTGATAACCGTCACACATATTCCGGTAGGATGTCTCTGCAAGAATGAGAGGATTATTCACCTGATCATTATGAAGAACAAGCAATTGTTCAGAAAAGGAAAAAGAGACGAACCGGTATGATCTTCTTGACTCGGAGAACACGATCGGGGATTCATCATGAAGCTCGACTTGGTCGTGCACATTTAACGGAAGATCCTGGATGGTATGAAGAAGACGATCCTTTGGTGTTCGACATGATGAGGAAACGGAGTTTCTGCGAGAAATCCCTATTGTAAAATCGTAAAAGTGGTTCAAAATCTCTACACCTGCATATATGCTGAGGAAACCCTAAAACGATTACGGCGCCCGATATATGGGGATTCGACACCGACCAAGTCAGGCTTTCTTTTGAGCCCTAATCAAGAATCAGAAGAGCATCTGGATACACGAGCGATTCAACCAGAAGTGTGTAAGCACCCACGCCCGGAATCCCAGTAGAAGAAGAATATTATCCCTAACTCAAACACCTAAGGGAGGAAGCCGGTCCATCAAGGCCCGTGGTCACGCACGTATGGAGGATTGCCCACGATTGGTCAGAATCCCTCCAGGTAGACTTCCTTTATCTTGTCTTCTTATGCTTGTATATGTCACCATCTTATGCCTACCCCACAATAGTGTAACCATTACGTGTTAGGCGGGGGGACTTAATGTTGATGGTGGATTTTCATTTAAGGTTAAAATTGTAAAAGCTTTAAAATTATGCGCTAACATCTTGTAAAAGATAAAGCCATTAATAAGTGTTGAATACTTCTTCACTTTACTAATTCACCTAGAATGGAGCATGTGACAACAATCCCATTCTCGTGAATTAAATACACGAAATTCATCCAGGTTGGAGCATGTAGCAACAATCCCATATACCCAAAGTGAATTTATAGCATTATTAATTAATGCGTAAGCGAGCCTTGTATTTCTGTACTCATTATCGGTGCAAAGATGACGATCGAGTGTTGCTCTCAGCAGAGCAACATGAACCTCCAAGCATTATAATGAAAGCATGTACGAAATACCCGTACAGGCTGCAACTCTCGGTGTGTTATACTAGCCCGATTGAACAACTCTCGGTGTGTTATACTAGCCCGATTGAGCATCCGGACTGTCCGTATCGACCGAAATGATCTCGATCATCCAACTTCACCAAAGATGATTGGATGGCCCGGATCAATTCCATAACCCCCAAGTGTATGGAATATTCGTTGCCGAACCAACGCGGACCCCGCATGGTCGGCCTCCCCAAAAGATTGGCATAGCTTGCCAAAACGTCCAAACCAGAGCGGTATGGGCGGAAAACCCTAAATTAGGGTTTGCGGCACATTACATGTGTCACAAAACAGTTTCAACCATCCATCTTTGCAGGTATAGATGGAGGGTGTAGATGTAAATTCAAAAGGCCCAGAGCATGTCAACACAATCACCGTGGGCCCGCCTACATACCTGACCAATCGGTCAGGACCAACCATGGTTGGTCATCCCAATTCGTACGCCCGAATGGAGCATGACGCACGGCCATGAAACCCAAAATTATGGTTTTATGAGCATCACGAGCGTCCATCTTCTCCGACACGAATGGAGGGTCCAAGATTAGATTAAGCAGGTCCGGTCATACCAACATGACCACCGTGGACCCATCTATCCCCTCACCTGGTCGGCCAATACATACCATGCCTGGTTATCCCAAATCGTCCGCCCAAACTAGCGTGGTTACACTTCCCAATTGCAAACTAATCTCGACCGCTCAACTTCACAGGACGATTTGAGTGGCTTAGATCACGTTTTCATGGGACAGTCAGGTGTAGGCGTGAACACCAGCCTATCACCTACACGCCAGACCGATCGGCCAAGACCGACCAAGATTGGTCGTCTTGGAATGCGCGCCCGTAGTTGGCACGATGCGCGGCTTTTGTTTGCACTCGTTTTCTGTTGCAAACTGATCTCGACCACTCGACTTTGCCGGACGAATTGAGTGGTCCAGATCAAACTTTCGTGAGATAATGGGGTATGGGCACCTACACTGTCATGCCGTCTACACGCATGTACAATCGTCCTGGCCAAAATCGTATCCCAAGCTTGTATTCGACCAGGCTGAAGAGGGATGCTTGCGAACCTCTTCTAAAACCCTAATTCCATCAACGGTCGCAGATGAGTGTCTCAAAGATCATATCGTCCGTCCAACTTCACCGGCTTGGTTATACAACCCTGGTCAGGAGTTAATTGGTCAGTAAGGCATCTTGGTGATCACCACCCATCACTTTACCACACCATGATGCAGTACCTGCATAGAATACACACGATACTTCACAAGTAACGACCTCCTGAATAACGCAGTTATTCAATTTAGCATTACATGCTATCTTTTGTGGGTCCCACGACCCACATATTCCAGACATCAATCATGTCACAAACTGGGGGATACATACTGGGGTATTGGTCTGGCGGTTTACGGCGTGCAGCGCACAACGCGTCATCACAAGAGCGTGTCAGGAAGTCATGGACGGTTAAGTGGTGATGGGAGAAGTGGGCAAGCCTGGTCGTGTGACACTAACACATTACTCCACTACTCCATCACTCCACTTTCTCCACTTCCGACGAGATACGAAGGTTAGGCTAAAAGACTTGTATAAATAGGTTCTCCATCCTATTTTTTAAAAGGAACAAGTCCAGACAACAGAGGCAAGTGTTGATACAATCGTATTCAAACACCGAATCGATAGCTTACACCCTACAAGCCGTTCAGCTTTCGATACAAGTCATTCATAGCCAACACCTTCACATTCTCAACACCTTCTTCGCTTCCCTCCCTAAGATCAACCCCATCTCCTTCACTTTGTGACCGAAACAAGTCTGGAACGACCATTTCTTGGTTTAGGCCGGACTTGCACAGATTGATCTCTCGAATCTACAAGCACTCACCGCGCAGTGCATTTGTTTAAGGTTTAGACTCATTTCTCATCCATACATCCCAAATTACCAAAACCGGCAGAAATAGTTTTCACCCATAATCACTTCCTCAAATATATAAGGTGCAAAAACTTCATTCATGAGCGCTTGAAAAGTTGCAGGAGCATTGGTTAGGCCAAATGGTATGACTTTGAATTCATAGTGGCCATGATGAGTTCTAAATGCAGCCTTTAAGATATCAGAAGGATTGCCCAGTAAATGATGGTAACCAGCTCTCAGATTAATTTTATAAAGCACTTTGAATCCCTTCAATTCATCCAATAGCTCATCAACCATATGAATGGGAAACTTTTCTTTAATGATAATGTTGTTAAGTCTCCCGTAATCCACACAAAATCTCCAAGAACCATCTTTCTTTTTAACTAAGAGAATTGGAGATGCAAATGGGTTGTGGCTATGTTGAATGATACCAGAAGAAAGCATTTCTTTGACCAGTTGTTCAACTACCGCTTTCTGGATGTAAGGGCATATATAAGGTCTTTGGTTAGGAGGCTGAGAGTCTGGTTTTAATGGAATTGAGTAGTCCAAATTCCTATGGGGTGCTAAGGAAGTTGGTTCAGCAAAAATATCTCTGTATTCTGCTAAGAGTGGTAGTAAGGGGGGAGGAACAGTAAGGGAGTAGATGGTGACCAAGAAGGCCATGTGTATTTTTGGTGATTTTTTTTTTTTGACTGTTGTACTACTCATCATGAGTAATGAAGGCTGAGTGGTATTGGATGTTAATGTTATTTGTTGGTCATTATGAAGAAATGAAATACTTAACTTAGAAAGGTTGAAAAAAACATCACCTAACTTCCTTAGCCAATCAGCTCCAAGAAACATATCACACCCACCCAGAGGAAGCAGTTTGAGATTGGCGGTAAACTTATGACCCTGCATACTCCAAGAGAGATTAGAACAGATGCCAAAGCTCACAGTCTTCTCACTATTGGCAACTATAACCAACATGGAAGCAGTTGGTTCTATGTGGCATTTGAGATTAGCATCTAAGTCACAATCAATGAAGTTGGTAGTATTGCCCATGTCAATGAGAATGGAGATGAATTATCTCTTAAGGAGGCCAAGTATCATGATAGTATCACTTGTGACATTACCAGTAAGAGCATGTAAAGAGATCTACATGTCAGATTCGACTGGTGACTCCACGGCCTCTTCAAAAATCTCTTCCTCTGTGTCATTATTTGGAGAATCTGGGTGTTCTGTTTGGACCAAAAATAGTTGTTGCATGCCTTTGCATACATGACCCATCTTATAAGCCTCATCACAATTATAACATAACCCTTTGTCCCATCTGCTACGCATTTGTTCTTGTATCAGTCTTCGAATTATAGGAGCAGAAGAGGGATGTTTAGGGAGGGTGGGTGAATAAGATTTTGGTGTCGTAGGTGTTGATTTAGGAGAGCTGGAAGAAGTGATGATGGGTTTTGGAGAAAAAGTATAGGGAGAGAATGATCTAGGGGAGGTGAAAGAAGTGAAGGATTGTTTAGTGGACTTAGCCAGTAACTGACACTTTTGTTCCTCCATCCTAGCTAAGTAAAAAGCTTGACTAAGTGTAGAAGGATTAAACATGTGCACAAAGTTTTGAATTTCTTCTTTGAGACCACTGATAAACCTCATAATGAAATAACGTTCATCTAGGGAAGGGTTATATGCTAACATCAAGGCCTTAAGAGATTCAAATAACTTAAAATATTCTTCAACATAATTAACTTGCATCAACTTATTAAATGAGCCTACAAAATTTTCATCCACATGATTTTCAAATCTAGCACAAATTCCTTGAGCAAATTCATACCATGACATCCTGGGTCCACCAACTTGAAAATTCAATAACCATTTATCAGTCTTACCATCAAGATAGATCGCTGCAATGTCCACCTTGCAGTGTTCTTCAATGTTGTGGATGAAAAAATAACGGTCACACTTATGGATCCACCCATGGGGGTTTTCACCATCGAATATGGGAAAATCGAGCTTGGGTACTCGATTGAAGTGTTGATAAGGTGGATTTTGTTGGAAGGAACCAAAACCTGGTTGGTTTTCAGGTGACACGCCACTGGACTGACCACCGAAGTCATTAACAGTGGATTTCCCTGCCGAAGAACCAGACCGAAGAAACAAATCGAGTTCTCAGTTAGCCATTTAACTGCATCAGATGTCTCCTTGCACAGCGTGTTAGCACTGATAATTTCCTTCTCTACCGACTTGAGACGATCCTATGTACTTTGCCTGTCTTTGGTAACGATATCATGAAGATCCTTAATCGTTTTTGGATCGGAACCCACCATTGGAAAAAATTGAGATGGCTCTGATGCCAAATGTATTATACTTAGTACAAATTGGAAATCGAGAGACAGGAAATGAGTAAATCTGGTTCCTAATGAACGCAACCTTTTTTAAGATAACAATACTCTTCATTAATGAAAACATAAGAAGGTTCTTACATGATCAAATAGCAATGATTAACCTAGCAGCAACGGCCAGATAGTGCACACCTGTCACTATCTGTGTCGTCACTACTTACCCTATCAGACCCTAGTTATTACAGCACCAAACAATAAGCTAAAGGAAGCCAGAGTGCCCCTTACTACAGAGAACAAGACATGGGACTATGACACTAGTAGAGTAATAACAAAAACTGAAATTCTTTTGGGGGAGAACGATACACAAAAAATTCAGTTGTTCATGAGAGATGAAGCAACGAAAAAAACTTAGAAATTTATTTTCTAAACATCAACATGATAATTTCAAAGTTCTCCATATTCCCATGTTGGTCAGATATGGAGCGGTGAATTGACGTATTCAATCTCGACCGATTTACTCAAAGACCCCTTATTAGGCCATAGCCACCTAAACCTACATTATATTCATATACCAACATGTAAAAAACATAAAAAAATTGTTACATCCAACATGTAAAATTTGGTACCAACCTCATAAGTTAATAGTAGAAAATACCAGATGGTCATAAGAAATTATATATTAGAGTGAGTTTGGTCCAGTTGACCTAGTCAACTGTCTGTTTGGTCCTTTTTTAAAAAATATATATTACTATTTGGTCCTAGAAATTATTGTTTGGTCCTAGGATGGACAATACCCATGCGGGATGACATGGATGATGTAATTTTATATTTATAGTGGCAGAAATAACCTTTTGGTGGACCATATATATATATACTCAATTATTAAGAGAAAGAGAATCTTTTTTTTTGTTTCTCTCTCCTGTTTCTAGAATTACTTTTTTTTTTATGTTTTTTTCTTCTTCTTTTGTTTTGATGAAGATCTTTATGATGAAGAACGACGATGATGATGATGATGAAGACGCTGATGAAGATTGATTTACAGATCTATAAAGCTTGATTTTGACAATTACGAGATACATTTTGTTGTTTTAAAGATGATGAAAATGATGAAGACGATGAAGATTTGTGTATTATTGTTCTCTGCTGCTGTTGAAGATGATTGAGACGATGAACACGATGAAGACGACGATGAAGATGATGGAGAATATGAACACGATGAAGCCGATGATGAAGACGATGCGATGATGATTTCTTGTACATATGTGTTTGTTTTGATCATTTTTTTTGTTCTCCGATCTGATTTTTGATGATTTAGGTTTTGTAGTGTGTTCATTTTTACGAATGAACTCGTTCATAATAATGAAGTTTGATTAGATGTTCATTTGAAAGAATGAACTCTGATTTTTTGTTCATTATAATGAACTTTGATTAGGTGTTCATTCGAAAGAATGAACTTTTTTTTTTTGTTCATAATAGTGGAATTTTTGTTTTGTGTTCATTTGAAAAAATGAACTCTGTTTTGTTATAGGTTCTATTAGGTGTTCATTTGAAAAATGAACTCTATTTTCTTATAGGTTTTATTAAGTGTTCATTTGAAAGAATGAACTCTTGTTTTTGTTCATAATAGTGGAATTTGTGTTGTATGTTCATTTGAAAAAATGAACTCTGTTTTCATATAGTTTTAATTAGGTGTTCAATTGAGAGATGAACTCTGTTTTCTTATAGGTTTAATGAGGTGTTCATTCGAAAGAATGAACTCTGTTTTCATATAGGTTTTATTAGGTGTTCATTTGAAAGAATGAACTCATGTTTTTATTCATAAAAGTGGAGTTTTTGTTGTGTGTTCATTTGAAAGAATGAACTCTTATTTTTTATTCTTAATAAAGAAATTTTTGTAGAATATAATGAAGTGTAATGAAGTTCATAGAATATAATGAAGTGTAGAATTTTCATGAAACAGAATGAACTCAAATCTACAGAAAGCCTGATAGTTCATCAAACAGAATGAACTGCTACAAGAAATCCTGGCTAAATTGGGGCCTATAGCTACATGACAAAATAGGGTCATTAAGAAATAATTCATAAAAACCCCTTATCCACTATTTATGTTAATGCCAAATATGCCCTTTGTTTATGGGTGAAAACTATTTCTGCCGGTTTTGGTAATTTGGGATGTGTGGATGAGAAATGAGTCTAAACCTTAAACAAATGCACTGCACGGGAGTGCTTGTAGATTCGAGAAATCAATCTGTGCAAGTCCGGCCTAAACCAAGAAATGGTCGTTCCAGACTTGTTTCGGTCACAAAGTGAAGGAGATGGGGTTGATCTTAGGGAGGGAAGCGAAGAAGGTGTTGAGAATGTGAAGGTGTTGGCTATGTATGACTTGTATCAGAAAGCTGAACTGGCTTGCAGGGTGTAAGCTATCAGTTCCAGTATTTGAATACGATTGTATCAACACTTGCCTCTGTTGTCTTGTCTTGTTTGAAAAATAGGATGGAGAACCTATTTATACAAGTCTTTAGCCTAACCCTCGTATCTCATGGGAAGTGGAGAAAGTGGAGTGATGGAGTAGTGGAGTAATGTGTTAGTGTCACACGTCCAGGCTTGCCCACTTCTCCTATCATCACTTAACCGTCCATGACTTCCTGACACGTTCTTGTGATGGCGCGTTGTGCGCTTCACGCTGTAAACCGCCGCACCAATACCCCAAAGATGTATCCCAGTTTGTGACATGATTGATGTCCTGAATTTGTGGATCGTGGGACCCACAAAAAGTAGCATGTAATGCTAAATTGAATAATCGCGTTATTCAGAAGTCGATACTTGTGAAGTATCGTGTGTATTCTATGTGTATCGCATCGAGTATACTCAGCATGTATGAAACATCGCTGTTTGAGCGTCTCAAAATAGCCTCATGTCCAGCCTACTTCATGTGATGGTTTGGAAGTTGCGCAAGCAAATTACCCTTGACCGACCACATGGTGTGGTAGAGTGACGGATGGTGATCACCATGACGCCGCACTGACCAATTAACTCCCCGACTGGGTGGCGTATAACCAAGCCGGTGAAGTTGGACGGACGAGATGATCTTTGAGACACTCATCTGCGACCGTTAATGAAATTAGGGTTTTGAAGAGGTGCGCAAGCATCCCTCTTCAGCCTGGTCGAATCCAAGCTTGAGATACGATTTTGGCCAGGCCGATCATACATGCGTGTAGACGGCATGACGGTGTAGGCGCCCATACCCCATTATCTCACGAAAGTATGATCTGGGCCACTCAATTCGTCCGGCGAAGTTGAGTGGTCGAGATCCGTTTTGCCATGGCGTAAAACTAGTGCCGCAAAAGCCGCGCATCGTGCCAACTTCGGGCGCGCGTTCCAAGATGACCAATCTTGGTCGGTCTTGGCGTGTAGGTGGTAGGCTGGTGTTCACGCCTATACCTGACTGTCCCATGAAAACGTGATCTAAGCCACTCAAATCGTCCGGCGAAGTTGAGTGGTCGAGAATGGTTTGTAATTGGGAAGTGTGACCACGCTAGTTTGGGCGGACGATTTGGGATAACTAGGCATGGTATGCCTTGGCCGATCAGGTGAGGGGATAGATGGGTCCACGGTGATCATGTTGGTATGACCGGACCTGCTTAATCTAATCTTGGACCCTTCATTCGTGCCGGAGAAGATGGACGCTCGTGATGCTCAAAAACCCTAATTTTGGGTTTCACGGCTGCAAGCGTCATGCTCTATTCGGGCGTACGAATCGGGATGACCAACCATGGTTGGTCCTGACCGATCGGTCAGGTATGTAGGCGGGCCCACGGTGATTGTGTTGACATGCTCTGGGCCCTTTGAATCTACATCTACACCCTCCATATATACCTGCGAAGATGGATGGTTGAGACTGTTTTGCGACACATGTAATGTGCCGCAAACCCTAATTTAGGGTTCTCCGTCCATACTGCTCTGGTTTGGACGTTTTGGCAAGCTATGCCAATCTTTTGGGGAGGCCGACCATGCGGGCCCGCGTTGGTTCGGCAACGAATATTCCATACCTGCTTGGGGGTTATGGAATTGATTTGGGTCATCCAATCATGCTGGTGAAGTTGGATGATCGTGATCATTTCCAAACTGATACGGACAGTCCGGATGCTCAATCGGGCTAGTATAACACACCGAGAGTTGCTCAATCGGGCTAGTATAACACACCGAGAGTTGCAGCCTGTACGGGTATTTCGTACATGCTTTCATTATAATGCTTGGAGATTCGTGTTGCTCTGCCGAGAGCAACACTCAGTCGTCATGCCGCACTGATAATGAGTACAGGAAATACAAGGCTAGTTACGCATTAATTAATAATGATGTAAATTCACTGGGGTATATGGGATTGTTGCTACATGCTCCAACCTGGATGAATTTCGTGTATTTAATTCACAGAATGGGATTGTTGTCACATGCTCCATTCTAGGTGAATTAGTAAAGTGAAGAAGTATTCAACACTTATTAATGGCTTTATCTTTTACAAGATGTTAGCGCGTAATTTTCTGGCTTTTACAATTTTAACCTTAAATGAAAATCCACCATCAACACCCTTGTTAAATTAGTGCTAATTCGGATAATTAAATAATATTTAATCGAGTTAATCCTGAAATTAACTTTCATTAATGCTTAATCAACACTTGTAAAAAAATTATTTTTTTTTTTCAAAAGACTCGATCCATAATCGGTTGATGTTAGTGATTTTGTAAATCGATTCTGGGTTGAGTTTATACCGATTGACGATGTAAACCCAGAATCGAAGTTCAATCAATAACCACATGAACCGATTTTTGCAATCGGTGTTTATATATGTCTATATAATCCGATTATACTTTACTTTCAGATACAAAATATTCATCACATAGTTTAAGAAATTAGCGCACTACATACATAGGATTCAGTATGGGAATGCTCGTCAATGAACCTCCGAGCACGTCGGTACAACGTTGTATATTCTTTGTGGTGAATGAACTTAGTTTCCCCATTACGAATTCTCCATAGCCCGTTGAAACGTTCCAGCTGAAATTCAATGAATTCTTAAATGTTAGGATGTGAACTTTTGACATAGGTATAAAAATGATCGTATTACTCACTTTTTCCCTAAGAGGAGCTCGTGGATGATAATGGTACACCATATTTCTAACTTTTACGTACTCTCGCACTGCGCTTTTTATGTATTGGAATCGAAAATACTAGTCTCTCCATTTACGGTTATTGGGATTCGCGGTACGCCCGTAAAAGAACTCTTTAACTCTCTTCCAAAACATTGAATAGATTTCATTCGGACGTTCACGAAACGTATTAGCAAACGATTTAACGAGACACAAATCTTCAAAGGGTTCCCATTCCATTTTCTAGGCTAAGTGTGTGATGTGGGAGTGGCTCAAAGAGGTTATCCTTATATAGATGAAGTCTCAACGGCTATTTATTTTTTTTAATTCAATTCACACAATCGGATTTTAGAGATGACCACATAGACCGATTGTGTCCTTACAAAATCATATAAAATATGCCTCTCATCTGGAAGACGAGTTATCAAGAATCCGATTGGCCTTAACATTTTTTCCTTCCCTGATTTCTAGCTTTGCTCGGGTTATCAAGTGCCCGACTCGTCTTCTCTGTTTCAATTTCAAAGAACAAACATTCAATATATAATACTAAAACCATTAACAAAACCATAATTGAGTAACAATACGCACCAGGAATTCGAGAGATGTATATTTGTCCTCTATCTTGGGCCTCTCATCTACTCGTATCACTCGAGTATGCGAAACATTGAGGTACCACGGCATGTAACCCAGAATTGCATCATCATCTGTTCGAGATGGACCATCCATAGCATATCTGTTAAACGCTCTGTTTTCCCAATAATCACATGATGGTAAAGGCTTGTGAACAATATTAATATCATTATCAATTGATTTGGTTTTTTTCTCATCGATTTTGAACATCTTGTGCTCCTTTGGGATTTTTTGTACGTAACCGCATTGTCTTGCGACTCTGGTCGGGTTGTACATTACATATCCTCTTGGGTGAAACAAAGGCCCTAAATAATCACTTTGCTCTTCTGTTTATGGGTAAAAATCGTTTCTGCCGATTTCGGTAAATTCGGTAGGTGAGTGAGAAACTGGTTCAAACCTTAAACAAATGTGCTGCACGTGAGCACTTTATAGATTCGAGAGATCAATCTGTACAAGTCCGGCCTAAACCAAGAAATGGCGTTCCAGGACTTGCTTCGGTCACAAAGTGGAGGAGAAAGGTTGATTTGGGGAGGGAAGCAAAGAAAGGTGTTGAGACCGAATAATTTCGGGAGAGTAGTGTCTCGACTTGTATCGAAAGTGGAAGCTTCGTAAGCTTGCAAGAGATGAAAGCTTTTGGAGAGCTTGCAAAGTTGCCTTTTCCGAGAGTGTAGTATTTTTCCGACCGAGACTTGTTGTCCGGGGTGGAAATAGGTAAGACCTATTTATACAAGTCGAGATTGAAACGTACCCCGGCCTCATGAAGGAAGAGAGTAAAGGGTGAAATAATGGGAGGAGGTGGTAACCGCATGGTGTTAATGGGTGAAAACGTTTTAACCATTATTTCCTCTTTTATTTGACCGCTTTATTCCTATTCACGCTTTCTTAATGTGAGCGTAGTGTACGATGCATGCTGTGACCGCCAAACCAAAACCCTAGAAAGCATCCCCCAGTTTGTGTTGATATCTCGAGTGTTGGTTGCACCTTGAGTGCAAGTGGCGCTGCTAGTGGCGCGTGTGGCATGTGCCATTGGCATGTGCGGAATGCCCTTGTTGCGGGTTGTACTTCGAGCGCAAGTGACAATGCCAGAGCTGCTAGTGGCGTGCGTGGCATGTGCCAATGGCATGTGTGGAACACCTTGGTGGTAGGTTGTACGTTGAGTGTAGGTGGCAATGCCAGAGCTGCTAGTGGCGTGTTTGGCATGTGCCAATGGCATGTGCGGAATGCCTTGGTGGTAGGTTGCATGGTTTGCGAGTTAGGCTACCAGCGTGGGTTTTGGCATGTGCCAATGGCGCGACGGCCAAGTTGGCCTAAGTTGCACGGCTTGCAAGTTAGGCTACCGGCGTGCATTAGGGGCACGGCTAGGCGATGAAGGCTACCAGCGAGCGTGTTGGCATGTGCCAATAGCATGCGCTGCCGTTTAGGGTCGTGGCCTTGGTAGGAAAAGCTACCAAGCGAGCGTGTTGGCATGTGCCAATGGCGTGCGTGGTCAGTTAGGGCAGTGGCCTTGGTAGGAAAAGCTACCAGCGAGCGTGTTGGCATGTGCCAATGGCATGCGTGGTCGTTAGGGTCGTGGCCTTGGTAGGAAAAGCTACCAGTGACGCATGTTGGCATGTGCCAATGGCATGCGTGGCCGTTAGGGCCGTGGCCTTGGTAAGAAAAGCTACCAGTGACGCATGTTGGCATGTGCCAATGGCGTGCGTGGTCGTTAGGGCCGTGGCCTTGGTAGGAAAAGCTACCAGTGACGCATGTTGGCATGTGCCAATGGCATGCGTGGCCAATTTGGCCTAGGTTGCATGGTTTGCAAGCCTAGGTGCGGGCGCTACTTTGGCATGGCGCGGCTAGGGCCAAGGTAAGGGTGTTTGGCATGGCGCGGCTAGCATGGTTGGCATGATTTTGCCATTGCACGGAGGTGCGCTAGCATGGCTGGCATGCGTTTGGTATGGTGGCATGATTTGCCATTGGCATAGAGATGCGGCTAGCCTGGCGGGCTAGGTGTGGTGGCATGATTTGCCATTGGCACGGAGGTGCGGCTAGCATGGTTGGCATGCTTGGCCGCGCGTTTGGTATGGTCGGCATGATTTGCCATTGGCATAGAGATGCGGCTAGCTCCGGGCCAGGTGTGGCCGGCATGATTTGCCATTGGCACGGAGGTGCGGCTAGCATGGTTGGCATGCTTGGCGCGTTTGGTATGGTGGCATGATTTGCCATTGGCATAGAGATGCGGCTAGCTCGGGCTAGGTGTGGTCGGGCATGATTTGCCATTGCCACGGAGGTGCGTGCGGCTAGCATGGTTGGCATGCTTCATTGGCGCTTGGTATGGCCATTGGCATGATTTGCCATTGGCATAGAGATGCCATTGGCTAGCTCGGGCCAGGTGTGGCTGGCATGATTTGCCATTGGCACGGAGGTGCGGCTAGCATGGTTGGTATGCTTCGGCGTGTTTGGTATGGTGGCATGATTTGCCATTGGCATAGAGATGCGCTAGCTCGGGCCAGGTGTGGCGGGCATGATTTGCCATTGGCACTGAGGTGCGGCTAGCATGGTTGGCATGCTTCGGTACGTTTGGTATGGCTCGGCATGATTCGCCATTGGCATAGAGATGCGGCTAGCTCCTGCAAGGTGTGGCTGGCATGGTTTGCCATTGGCACGGAGGTGAATTAGGGTTTTGTTCGTTGTAACCCTAATTTGAAAAAATACCCCCTATTAATTACTGACTACACGCATTAAATGTTCTAATAAATGTGTCACTGGTGACATTAGGTTATTTGGGGTTTTACGATTTTACCCTTTGTCTAAAAACCATCATCAACATTAAGTCCCCCGCTAGCTCTAACAGGAGGTTTGTTGCGGGGTAAGCATAAGATGGTGACAAACTATCAAGAAGAACCGTAAAGAGAATTGAGGAGGTTTGTCTCGACCTTTTTATCAATAGGATTTGGGATCCTTGCCTCTGGCAGTTTTGCGCAAATCGGGAGGCTGGCACAATTGGGAAGTTAGCGTCCCGAGAGACAGGAAGCTGGGCGGCGTTGAGAAGTTGACGCGAGTTTAGGAAACTGAGCGTGCTAGCTGGTGGGACTTGAGCGGTCATTGGGAAGTTGGCGTGATTGGTGGGTCCGGTGCAACTTGGGCGACGTTGGGAAGTTGGCGTGAGTTGGGAAACTGAGCGTGCTAGCTGGTGGGACCGGCGCAAGGTGTGAAAGCTGTGCGTGCTTGCAGGCGTGACTTGGGCGGTTATTGGGAAGTCGGTGCAATTGGTGGGGTGGTGCGCTTGGGCGACGTTGGGAAGTTGGCGTGAGTTGGGAAACCGAGCGTGCTAGCCGGTGGGACCGGCGCAAGGTGTGGAAGTCGTGCGTGCTTGCAGGCGTGACTTGGGCGGTTATTGGGAAGTCGGTGCAATTGGTGGGGCCGGTGCAACTTGGGCGACATTGGGAAGTTGGGCGCCCTTGTGGGCCCGTTTCTTACACGCACGATTTTTGGTAAAGGGAAATCCTTCCTATTCAGAATCTTCACGCCTATATATACAAAGTTCCTTTCTCCCATCTTGCACTTTCATCTTTTCATCCTTTCCTACTAGCGGCAGAGTCACAAAGAAAACCGACTTCCGTGTATGTCTTCCAAGACTTCTCTTGTTTCCCTTTTTATGTAGGTGTAAACCCTAAGAGTAGGCGTTTATATATCGCGCATATAATTTCTTGGCGTGCCTCTTGTATAAAATATTGTATGTATGCGCCCAAGGGAAATATTGCATATATTATTCGAACCCGTAGGAAAGTGCTCCATATAATTTGAACCCGAAGAAGGATATTGCAGACGCACTTGAGCCCGTATAAAATACTGCGTATAATTTTGAACCCTGAAGAAAATACTGCGTGTGCAGTTTCGAACCCGTAGAGAATACTGTATATGAATCCCAAAGAAGAATACTGTATATGTGCTTCATATGACTTCGAACCCGTAGGAAATATCGCATATATGAATTTTCGGTCCTGAAATAAATACTGTGCGTGAAGTTTTTGAACCCGTAGAAAAATGCTCCATATATAATTTTGAACCCGAAGAATGATACTGCAGACGCACTTGAGCCCGTATAAAATATCTGCAGTATATAATTTGAAACTCGAAGAAAATACTCGCGTGTGTATTTTTGAACCATGAAGAAAATATCGCGTGTGTATTTTTGAACCCGTAGAGAATGCTCCATATATAATTTCGAACCCGAAGAGTGATAATCGCAGACGCACTTGAGCTCCGTATAAAATACCGCGTATATAATTTGAACCCCGAAGAAAATACCGCGTGTGTATTTTTGAACCTCAAGAAGAAAATATCGCGTGTGTATTTTTGAACCCGTAGAGAATGCTCCATATATAATTCCCGAACCCGAAAAGTGATACCGCAGACGCACTTGAGCCCGTATAAAATATGCGTATATAATTTTGAACCTCAGAAGAAAATATCGCGTGTGCGGTTTGAGCCGAGAAAGAATACGCCCTTTCTCTTTTTTTTTTTTTTTTGTATTTCGTGTTTTCCTTTGTTGGGCGCGGTTATGTGTCGTGAGATAATTTTGTCTTTCTCCGTGTGCGAGATATCTTGTTACTAAGTTGTTATGAAGAAATCCGGTAAGATGTTACCGAACAGAATTTCGCCTCATCGAAAGATGTCCATAGTTCCAAACCGAACACGGATGATGAATTCTTCGCCAAAAAACTTGCCTCTCGCTCGGAAAAATCACCCAGGTTTCGTGCCAATTTTGTTAACCGGTGGTGAGGATGAAAAAGAAGACACGTTCGGTTCGCCCAGAAGAACACCATACGGTTGCGTCTTCATAAAGGGGTATATTCCTCTTCCAACATTGATTTCGTGGATGTGCCAAAGCCCATTGCGTTCTTTTGATAGATGGGTTGAGTTCATGGTGAGTAAGGAGCATATAAATACCAACTTGACTCGAGCGCAAATTATTGATGCTGTCAGAGCTTCAGTAAATCTCCAGATTAGGAAGGATATCTCGGGCTTGGTTGCTTTCATCTCCAGATTGTGTTCGGACACCCATACGATCATATGTAGATGGGGTGAGATAACTTTCTCCTTGGAGAGTGTGGCTCTCTTGCTGAATCTTCCGGTAACTGGGAATCTTAACATCCAATTATCTGAAAGTGAGGGGAAGATGCGGGATGACCTTGCCGCTAAGTTGGGAGATTTCGCTCGGAAAGACTCCACTGCGAAGTCGAAGGATTCTGTCCGGAAAGAGGATGAAAGGTGCCTTTACAGCTGGTGGATATCTCAATGGTTTCCGGACGAGCTGGAACATGAACAAAAGCAAAGTGATCTTCACGTTAAAGCATTTTTGGCTCTCTCGGTTGTCTAGAGACATTTTTGACGACGGTTTTTGGTAAGAAGGAGATAAGACCAGAGTTACTAGTGATTGCTTTGTGAAGTTGGCAAAAGGTGAAGTTCTTCCCATTGGCAAGCTATTCCTCGGTTCCTCGTATGTGCATCCGGATCACCTAGTTGCGAACATGCGAGTTTCGAATGGTTTCATGAAAGTGAATTCATATGTGCACGTTGCTTTTCTCGCAAGTCCTGGCTATGGGAGCACTTTGAGAAGTATGCTCCAAACCGATGCCTTCGATTCCCGCGAGTTGGGGGCTCTCGAATTCTTCGATGGGTGAACAGGCGTCCAAGAGTTGGCGTGAGCTTGGTTAGTCTTCTTGATAAGTCGTATGAAATCAGTTTTCGCCCATGGGAGCCGGTCCATAGGTCGGTGACTCAAATTGACACCTTTGCTTCTGCTCCGCTCATGTCTTTGTCTTCTGATGGCGATTTGAGCGTTGGTGAAAACTTGTTTATTCAAAGTTGCACGTCCGGTTATATGCCGTCTTTCTTCATGGGGTCTTTCCAGATAGCTGCTTACAATATTGACCGTGCTGCTCGTCACATGGGTTTCGATCAAGGGGTGCCTCTTGCTTACCAGCCGGTGATCCCTAAGGATTCATTGCGTGCCGCCCTTAATGCCAGTGCCCTTGAGCCGGGTATCCGCCTTCCCTTCTTTCAAACGGGAAGAGTAACTTCGACGACCTTCGGTTATAATGAGTTCTGGTGCGACGAGTTTATTATGATCCAAGATTTTGTGAATAACGTGGTGGAGAACGTTCGTTGTAAACCTTCCCCAGCAGTTTTGAAGAAGTATCCAATGTTGAGAGATCTCAAGCGAAAGTTGCCTAGTAACTCGGAAAGTCCCCAGGCCAAGGAACGGAGAACGAAGAATCATGCTGGCGGGTTCCGGACGGTTTCAAAAGATCCTCCCGCAGCTCTCGTGTCTTTCAGTTCTTCCAATAACCAGGTATGTGTCGCTTCTTCATTGATTTGTCTCAAAACACGTGAAATTTCTGCTGAAAACATGTGTCTTGTTTCTTCCAGGGCTTCGGTAGTGTTAATGCTTTATTTTGGCCTTGCACGTTGCCAGGAGACGGCAATTTCTTCAAAAAATTCCAGCAGCACTGAGCCTTCTCATAGCGGTGATGAGTCAGAGAAAGAAGAAAGTTCGACAAGTGAGAGTGATTCCTCTGGCAGCACTGGTTCTTTTTCGGGAAGTGGTTCGGTGAGTTCCGCGCTTCTTTTCTTTCTTCTTCAATTTCTTCTTTTGAAAAATGTCTGACTCAAGTTCGCAGGAGGAATCCGGTTCGGAGGACGATTCTGGGGTAGAGCCACACGAAAACTTTCCTTTGGTGGCCACCGCCGGTGACTTGGAGATGGGAGTTAGCCAATTGCCGGGCACAGATGTGGCTCAAACGATGGATGATTCTCTGATGGTTGCTGCCGTAGACATGGAAGAAGACCCTCTGCGAGTCGTGAGGCCAGGTGCAAAGCGCCATTTTGATCCCCCGTACTTGGTTCCTTATCCAGGTCATGTGTTGGTTGGCGGCTTCAGCGTGTTTGGCTAAGCATGAGGCGTTGTACACCAGAATCTGGGAGAAGTACGGGCATATGGCCACAACCAAGAAAGTCACTAGTCGATTTGCGCTGGTTAAGCGTGTGGAAGAGGCTTTATCTTCCATCGAGGATATGCGTGGGGTGACTGGTCACACCGTTTCTGAAGACGTTATTGCCGACCGGGTAGCACCATCGCGACGTGTGCGTAGAAAAAGGAGTTCAACACTTCGTGGTTTGTCAAGTCCTTTTGAGATCCAAAAGTTGAAAGATGCAAAGAACCGAAAGCCTTTCCGCCGAGGAGATTGCACGACAGAGGTAGAACTCGAAAAGCTTTCCAAGATGTTGACTATGAAGAGAGCGGCTCTTGAAGATGCAAAGTTGACTTTCTCCAAGAAGAACAGACCTTTGTTGGATGATTTTCCTTGAATGTTTCTCTGTTAAACTTTCATTTAGGTTTTTTTTTTTTTTTGAAAGACATACTGGATGTCTGGTTCAAGGTTCGACCAGTTTTGGTAGACAGCTGGTAGCTTTTGAGGATATTGGATTATTTCTGGGATGAATGGTTTTGATAATATAACTCTGATTATGTTTTGGGAAAGGAATATTGCTTTTATGAAAGTGTGTGCTAGCAATAGGCACAATACTCAGTAGTATGACGGTTTTACTAAGAGCCTAAAAACAGATCGTATGTCTTATGTGAATCTAAATTTACTCACTTCATAGGTTTTTGTGAACACGCCCCTCTCCATGTAAAAGGCGGCTTTGCTGGTAGCATCGTCAGCAAGTCCCCAATCGCTGATAGCATCTTCGGCGAGTCCCCAGTTTTCTCGTGTAGTTTTTGCAACTGGTAACCGGGTCCGAGTGGTAGCATCTTGGCAAGTCCCCGTTTCTTGTGTAGTTTTTATAACTAGTAACCGGTCGTCCGGGTAGTTGCGTCGGATTGAGTCGCCTTCCCCTACCATCTTGACATCCGGGTCGAAGAACGAGATCGACAGTCGACATTGTAGCCGATAGATCAATCCTACATTGTGGTCGCCAATTGTTTATGGGTAAAAATCGTTTCCGCCGATTTCGGTAAATTCGGTAGGTGAGTGAGAAACTGGTTCAAACCCTAAACAAATGTGCTGCACGTGAGCACTTTATAGATTCGAGAGATCAATCTGTACAAGTCCGGCCTAAACCAAGAAATGGCCGTTCCAGACTTGCTTCGGTCATAAAGTGGAGGAGAAGGGTTGATTTGGGGAGGGAAGCAAAGAAAGGTGTTGAGACCAGAATAATTCTGGGAGAGTAGTGTCTCGACTTGTATCAGAAAGTGGAAGCTTCGTAAGCTTGCAAGAGATGAAAGCTTTTTGGAGAGCTTGCAAAGTTGCCTTTTCTGAGAGTGTAGTATTTTTCTCCTGACCGAGACTTGTTGTCTGGTGGAAATAGGTAAGACCTATTTATACAAGTCGAGATTGAAACGCGTACCCCTGGCCTCATGAAGGAAGAGAGTAAAGGGTGAAATAATTGGAGGAGGTGGTAACCGCATGGTGTTAATGGGTGAAAACGTTTTCACCATTATTTCCTCTTTTATTTGACCGCTTTATTCATATTCACGCTTTCTTAATGTGAGCGTAGTGTACGCTGCATGCTGTGACCGCCAAACCAAAACCCTAGAAAGCATCCCCCAGTTTGTGTTGATATCTCGAGTGTTGGTTGCACCTTGAGTGCAAGTGGCGATGCTAGTGGCGCGTGTGGCATGTGCGGAATGCCCTTGTTGCGGGTTGTACTTCGAGCGCAAGTGACAATGCCAGAGCTGCTAGTGGCGTGCGTGGCATGTGCCAATGGCATGTGTGGAACACCTTGGTGGTAGGTTGTACGTTGAGTGTAGGTGGCAATGCCAGAGCTGCTAGTGGCGTGTGTGGCATGTGCCAATGGCATGTGCGGAATGCCTTGGTGGTAGGTTGCATGGTTTGCGAGTTAGGCTACCAGCGTGGGTTTTGGCATGTGCCAATGGCGCGTACGGCCAAGTTGGCCTAAGTTGCACGGCTTGCAAGTTAGGCTACCGGCGTGCATTAGGGGCACGGCTAGGCGATGAAGGCTACCAACGAGCGTGTTGGCATGTGCCAATAGCATGCGCGGCCGTTTAGGGTCGTGGCCTTGGTAGGAAAAGCTACCAGCGAGCGTGTTGGCATGTGCCAATGGCGTGCGTGGTCGTTAGGGCTGTGGCCTTGGTAGGAAAAGCTACCAGCGAGCGTGTTGGCATGTGCCAATGGCATGCGTGGCCGTTAGGGCCGTGGCCTTGGTAGGAAAAGCTACCAGTGACGCATGTTGGCATGTGCCAATGGCATGCGTGGCCGTTAGGGCCGTGGCCTTGGTAGGAAAAGCTACCAGTGACGCATGTTGGCATGTGCCAATGGCGTGCGTGGCCGTTAGGGCCGTGGCCTTGGTAGGAAAAGCTACCAGTGACGCATGTTGGCATGTGCCAATGGCATGCGTGGCCAATTTGGCCTAGGTTGCATGGTTTGCAAGCCTAGGTGCGGGCGCTACTTTGGCATGGCGCGGCTAGGGCCAAGGTAAGGGTGTTTGGCATGGCGCGGCTAGCTTGGGCTAGGTGTGGCTGGCATGATTTGCCATTGGCACGGAGGTGCGGCTAGCATGGTTGGCATGCTATGCGTGTTTGGTATGGCTGGCATGGTTTGCCATTGGCATAGAGATGCGGCTAGCTCGGGCTAGGTGTGGCTGGCATGATTTTCCATTGGCACGTAGAGGTGCGGCTAGCATGGTTGGCATTTGCCGGCGCGTTTGGTATGGCTGGCATGATTTGCCATTGGCATAGAGATGCGGCTAGCTCGGGCTAGGTGTGGCCGGCATGATTTGCTATTGGCACGGAGGTGCGGCTAGCATGGTTGGCATGCTTCGGCGCGTTTGGTATGGCTGGCATGATTTGCCATTGGCATAGAGATGCGGCTAGCTCGGGCTAGGTGTGGCCGGCATGATTTGCCATTGGCACGGAGGTGCGGCTAGCATGGTTGGCATGCTTCTGCGCGTTTGGTATGGCTGGCATGATTTGCCATTGGCATAGAGATGCGGCTAGCTCGGGCTAGGTGTGGCTGGCATGGTTTGCCATTGGCACGGAGGTGCGGCTAGCATGGTTGGCATGCTTCGGCGCGTTTGGTATGGCTGGCATGATTTGCCATTGGCATAGAGATGCGGCTAGCTCGGGCTAGGTGTGGTCGGCATGATTTGCCATTGGCACGGAGGTGCGGCTAGCATGGTTGGCATGCTTGGCGTGTTTGGTATGGCTGGCATGATTTGCCATTGGCATAGAGATGCGGCTAGCTCGGGCTAGGTGTGGCTTGCATGGTTTGCCATTGGCACGGAGGTGCGGCTAGCATGGTTGGCATGCTTCGGCGCGTTTGGTATGGCTGGCATGATTCGCCATTGGCATAGAGATGCGGCTAGCTCGGGCTAGGTGTGGCTGGCATGGTTTGCCATTGGCACGGAGGTGAATTAGGGTTTGTTCGTTGTAACCCTAATTTGAAAAAATACCCCCTATTAATTACTGACTACACGCATTAAATGTTCTAATAAATGTGTCACTGGTGACATTAGGTTATTTGGGGTTTTACGATTTTACCCTTTGTCTAAAAACCATCATCAACATTAAGTCCCCTGCTTAGCTCGGAACAGGAGCTTTGTTGCGGGGTAAGCATAAGATGGTGACAAACTATCAGCAGCAAACTGTAAAGAGAATTGAGGAGGTTTGTCTGACCTTTTTATCAATAGGATTTGGGATCCTTGCCTCTGGCAGTTTTGCGCAAATCGGGAGGCTGGCACAATTGGGAAGTTAGCGTCGTGAGAGACAGGACAGTTGGGCGGCGTTGAGAAGTTGACGCGAGTTTAGGAAACTGAGCGTGCTAGCTGGTGGGACTTGAGCGGTCATTGGGAAGTTGGCGTGATTGGTGGGGCCGGTGCAACTTGGGCGACGTTGGGAAGTTGGCGTGAGTTGGGAAACTGAGTGTGCTAGCTGGTGGGACCGGCGCAAGGTGTGAAAGCTGTGCGTGCTTGCAGGCGTGACTTGGGCGGTTATTGGGAAGTCGGTGCAATTGGTGGGGCCGGTGCAGCTTGGGCGACGTTGGGAAGTTGGCGTGAGTTGGGAAACTGAGCGTGCTAGCTGCTGGGACCGGCGCAAGGTGTGGAAGCTGTGCGTGCTTGCAGGCGTGACTTGGGCGGTTATTGGGAAGTCGGTGCAATTGGTGGGGCCGGTGCAGCTTGGGCGACATTGGGAAGTTGGGCGCCCTTGTGGGCCCGTTTCTTACACGCACGATTTTTGGTAAAGGGAAATCCTTCCTATTTCAGAATCTTCACGCCTATATATACAAAGTTCCTTTCTCCCATCTTGCACTTTCATCTTTTCATCCTTTCCTACTAGCGGCAGAGTCACAAAGAAAAACCAGCTTCCAGGTATGTCTTCCAGTACTTCTCTTGTTTCCCTTTTTATGTAGGTGTAAACCCTAAGAGTAGGCGTTTATATATCGCGCATATAATTTCTTGGCGTGCCTCTTGTATAAAATATTGTATGTATGCGCCCAAGGGAAATATTGCATATATTATTCGAACCCGTAGGAAAGTGCTCCATATAATTTGAACCCGAAGAAGGATATTGCAGACGCACTTGAGCCCGTATAAAATACTGCGTATAATTTTGAACCCTGAAGAAAATACTGCGTGTGCAGTTTCGAACCCGTAGAGAATACTGTATATGAATCCCAAAGAAGAATACTGTATATGTGCTTCATATGACTTCGAACCCGTAGGAAATATCGCATATATGAATTTTCGGTCCTGAAATAAATACTGCGCGTGCAGTTTTTGAACCCGTAGAAAAATGCTCCATATATAATTTTGAACCCGAAGAATGATCTGCAGACGCACTTGAGCCCGTATAAAATATCGCGTATATAATTTGAAACACGAAGAAAATACTTGCGTGTGTATTTTTGAACCATGAAGAAAATTTTGCGTGTGTATTTTTGAACCCGTAGAGAATGCTCCATATATAATTACGAACCCGAAGAGTGATATCGCAGACGCACTTGAGCCCGTATAAAATCTTGCGTATATAATTTGAACCTCGAAGAAAATCTTTGCGTGTGTATTTTTGAACCCCGAAGAAAATATTTGCGTGTGTATTTTTGAACCCGTAGAGAATGCTCCATATATAATTCGAACCCGAAAAGTAATACTGCAGACGCACTTGAGCCCGTATAAAAAACTGCGTATATAATTTTGAACCCTGAAGAAAATACTGCGTGTGCAGTTTTGAGCCAGTAAAGAATACGCCCTTTCTTTTTTTTTTTTTTTTTTTGTATTTCAAGTTTTCCTTTGTTGGGCGCGGTTATGTGTCGGGAGATAATTTTGTCTTTCTCCGTGTGCAGATATCTTGTTACTAAGTTGTTATGAAGAAATCCCGGTAAGATGTTACCCGAATGAATTTCGCCTCATCGAAAGATGTCCATAGTTCCAAACCGAACACGGATGATGAATTCTTCGCCAAAAAACTTGCCCCTGCTCGGAAAAATCACCCAGGTTTCGTGCCAATTTTGTTAACCGGTGGTGAGGATGAAAAGAAGACACGTTCGGTTCGCCCAGAGAACACCATACGGTTCTGTCTTCATAAAGGGGTATATTCCTCTTCCAACATTGATTTCGAGGATGTGCCAAAGCCCATTGCGTTCTTTTGATAGATGGGTTGAGTTCATGGTGAGTAAGGAGCATATAAATACCAACTTGACTCGGCGCAAATTATTGATCTTTGTCGAGCTTGAAGAAATCTCCAGATTAGGAAGGATATCTCGGGCTTGGTTGCTTTCATCTCCAGTTGTGTTCGGACACCCATACGATCATATGTAGATGGGGTGAGATAACTTTCTCCTTGGAGAGTGTGGCTCTCTTCTTTGAATCTTCCAGAATCGGGAATCTTAAAATCCAATTATCTGAAAGTGAGGGGAAGATGCGGGATGACCTTGCCGCTAAGTTGGGAGATTTCGCTCGGAAAGACTCCACTGCGAAGTCGAAGGATTTTGTCCGGAAAGAGGATGAAAGGTGCCTTACTGGTGGTGGATATCTCAATGGTTTCCGGACGAGTGGAACACGAGTAAAAGCGGTGATCTTCACGTTGCAGCATTTTTGGCTCTCTCGGTTGTCTAGAGACATTTTTGACGCAGTTGCCGGTAAGAAGGAGATAAGACCAGAGTTACTAGTGATTGTTGTGAAGTTGGCAAAAGGTGAAGTTCTTCCCATTGGCAAGCTATTCCTCGGTTCCCCGTATGTGCATCCTGGATCACCTAGTTGCGAACATGCGAGTTTCGAATGGTTTCATGAAAGTGAATTCATATGTGCACGTTGCTTTTACGCAAGTCGGCTATGGGAGCACTTTGAGAAGTATGCTCAAACCGATGCCTTCGATTCCGCGAGTTGGGGGCTCTCGAATTCTTCGATGGGTGAACGGGCGTCCAAGAGTTGGCGTGAGCTTGGTTAGTCTTCTTGATAAGTCGTATGAAATCAGTTTTCGCCCATGGGAGCCGGTCCATAGGTCGGTGACTCAAATTGACACCTTTGCTTCTGCTCCGCTCATGTCTTTGTCTTCTGATGGCGATTTGAGCGTTGGTGAAAACTTGTTTATTCAAAGTTGCACGTCCGGTTATATGTCGTCTTTCTTCATGGGGTCTTTCCAGATAGCTGCTTACAATATTGACCGTGCTGCTCGTCACATGGGTTTCGATCAAGGGGTGCCTCTTGCTTACCAGCCGGTGATCCCTAAGGATTCATTGCGTGCCGCCCTTAATGCCGGTGCCATGGAGCCGGGTATCCGCCTTCCCTTCTTTCAAACGGGAAGAGTAACCCGACGACCTTCGGTTATAATGAGTTCACGGTGCGACGAGTTTATTATGATCCAAGATTTTGTGAATAACGTGGTGGAGAACGTTCGTTGTAAACCTTCCCGACAGTTTTGAAGAAGTATCCAATGTTGAGAGATCTCAAGCGAAAGTTGCCTAGTAACTCGGAAAGTCCCCAGGCCAAGGAACGGAGAACGAAGAATCGTGCTGGCGGGTTCCGGACGGTTTCAAAAGATCCTCCCGCAGCTCTCGTGTCTTTCAGTTCTTCCAATAACCAGGTATGTGTCGCTTCTTCATTGGTTTGTCTCAAAACACGTGAAATTCTGCTGAAAACATGTGTCTTGTTTCTTCCAGGGCTTCGGTAGTGTTAATGCTTTCGCTGCCCTTGCACGTTGCCAGGAGACGGCAATTTCTTCAAAGAATTCCAGCAGCACTGAGCCTTCTCATAGTGGTGATGAGTCAGAGAAAGAAGAAAGTTCGACAAGTGAGAGTGATTCCTCTGGCATCACTGGTTCTTTTTCGGGAAGTGGTTCGGTGAGTTCTGCGCTTCTTTTCTTTCTTCTTCAATTTCTTCTTTTGAAAAATGTCTGACTCAAGTTCGCAGGAGGAATCCGGTTCGGAGGACGATTCGGGGTAGAGCCACACGAAAACTTTCCTTTGGTGGCCACCACTGGTGACTTGGAGATGGGAGTTAGCCAATTGCCGGGCACGAGATGTGGCTCAAACGATGGATGATTCTCTCGATGGTTGCTGCCGTAGACATGGAAGAAGACCCTCTGCGAGTCGTGAGGCCAGGTGCAGGCGCCATTTTTGATCCCCCGTACTTGGTTCCTTATCCAGGTCATGTGTTGGTTGGCGGCTTCAGCGTGCCGGCTAAGCATGAGGCGTTGTACACCAGAATCTGGGAGAAGTACGGGCATATGGCCACAACCAAGAAAGTCACTAGTCGATTTTGCTGGTTAAGCGTGTGGAAGAGGCTTTATCTTCCATCGAGGATATGCGTGGGGTGATTTGGTCACACCGTTTCTCGAATACGTTATTGCCATTGGTAGCACCATCGCGACGTGTGCGTAGAAAAGGAGTTCAACACTTCGTGGTTTGTCGAAGTCCTTGCCGAGATCCAAAAGTTGAAAGATCACGACAACCGAAAGCCTTTCCTCCGAGGAGATTGCACACGGGAGGTAGAACTCGAAAAGCTTTCCAAGATGTTGACTATGAAGAGAGCGGCTCTTGAAGATGCAAAGTTGACTTTCTCCAAGAAGAACAGACCTTTGTTGGTTGATTTTCCTTGAATGTTTCTCTGTTAAACTTTCATTTAGGTTTTTTTTTTTTTTTTTTGAAAGACATACTGGATGTCTGGTTCAAGGTTCGACCAGTTTTGGTAGACAACTGGTAGCTTTTGAGGATATTGGATTATTTAAGGATGAATGGTTTTGATAATATAACTCTGATTATGTTTTGGGAAAGGAATATTGCTTTTATGAAAGTGTGTGCTAGCAATAGGCACAATACTCAGTAGTATGACGGTTTTACTAAGAGCCTAAAAACAGATCGTATGTCTTGCGCAGTCTAAATTTACTCACTTCATAGGTTTTTGTGAACATGCCCCTCTCCATGTAAAAGGCGGCTTTGCTGGTAGCATCGTCAGCAAGTCCCCAATCGCTGATAGCATCTTCGGCGAGTCCCCAGTTTTCTCGTGTAGTTTTTGCAACTGGTAACCGGGTCCGAGTGGTAGCATCTTCGGCAAGTCCCCAGTTTCTTGTGTAGTTTTTATAACTAGTAACCGGGTCTTCTGGTAGTTGCGTCGGATTGAGTCGCCTTCCCCTACCATCTTGACATCTGGGTCGAAGAACGAGATCGATAGTCTGACATTGTAGCCGATAGATCAATCCTCCCATTTGTGGTCGCCAATTGTTTATGGGTAAAAATCGTTTCTGCCGATTTCGGTAAATTCGGTAGGTGAGTGAGAAACTGGTTCAAACCCTAAACAAATGTGCTGCACGTGAGCACTTTATAGATTCGAGAGATCAATCTGTACAAGTCCGGCCTAAACCAAGAAATGGCCGTTCCAGACTTGCTTCGGTCATAAAGTGGAGGAGAAGGGTTGATTTGGGGAGGGAAGCAAAGAAAGGTGTTGAGACCAGAATAGTTCTGGGAGAGTAGTGTCTCGACTTGTATCAGAAAGTGGAAGCTTCGTAAGCTTGCAAGAGATGAAAGCTTTTGGAGAGCTTGCAAAGTTGCCTTTTACGAGAGTGTAGTATTTTTTCTCCGACCGAGACTTGTTGTCCGGTGGAAATAGGTAAGACCTATTTATACAAGTCGAGATTGAAACGTACTCTGGCCTCATGAAGGAACAGAGTAAAGGGTGAAATAATGGGAGGAGGTGGTAACCGCATGGTGTTAATGGGTGAAAACGTTTTCACCATTATTTCCTCTTTTATTTGACCGCTTTATTCATATTCACGCTTTCTTAATGTGAGCGTAGTGTACGCGCATCTTGACCGCCAAACCAAAACCCTAGAAAGCATCCCCCAGTTTGTGTTGATATCTCGAGTGTTGGTTGCACCTTGAGTGCTAGTGGCGCGTGTGGCATGTGCCATTGGCATGTGCGGAATGCCCTTGTTGCGGGTTGTACTTCGAGCGCAAGTGACAATGCCAGAGCTGCTAGTGGCGTGCGTGGCATGTGTGGAACACCTTGGTGGTAGGTTGTATGTTGAGTGTAGGTGGAAATGCCAGAGCTGCTAGTGGCGTGTGTGGCATGTGCCAATGGCATGTGCGGAATGCCTTGGTGGTAGGTTGCATGGTTTGCGAGTTAGGCTACCAGCGTGGGTTTTGGCATGTGCCAATGGCGCGTACGGCCAAGTTGGCCTAAGTTGCACGGCTTGCAAGTTAGGCTACCGGCGTGCATTAGGGGCACGGCTAGGCGATGAAGGCTACTAGCGAGCGTGTTGGCATGTGCCAATAGCATGCGCGGCCGTTTAGGGTCGTGGCCTTGGTAGGAAAAGCTACGTGGCGAGCGTGTTGGCATGTGCCAATGGCGTGCGTGGTCGTTAGGGCTGTGGCCTTGGTAGGAAAAGCTACCAGCGGCGTGTTGGCATGTGCCAATGGCATGTGTGGCCGTTAGGGCCGTGGCCTTGTAGGAAAAGCTACCAGTGACGCATGTTGGCATGTGCCAATGGCATGCGTGGCCGTTAGGGCCGTGGCCTTGGTAGGAAAAGCTACCAGTGACGCATGTTGGCATGTGCCAATGGCGTGCGTGGCCGTTAGGGCCGTGGCCTTGGTAGGAAAAGCTACCAGTGACGCATGTTGGCATGTGCCAATGGCATGCGTGGCCAATTTGGCCTAGGTTGCATGGTTTGCAAGCCTAGGTGCGGGCACTACTTTGGCATGGCGCAGCTAGGGCCAAGGTAAAGGGTGTTTGGCATGGCGCGGCTAGCTCGGGCTAGGTGTGGTGGCATGATTTGCCATTGGCACGGAGGTGCGGCTAGCATGGTTGGCATGCTTGGCGCGTTTGGTATGGTCTGGCATGATTTGCCATTGGCATAGAGATGCGGCTAGCTCGGGCTAGGTGTGGTGGCATGATTTGCCATTGGCACGGAGGTGCGGCTAGCATGGTTGGCATGCTTGGCGCGTTTGTATGGTGGCATGATTTGCCATTGGCATAGAGATGCGGCTAGCTCGGGCTAGGTGCGGCGGCATGATTTGCTATTGGCACGGAGGTGCGGCTAGCATGGTTGGCATGCTTTGGCGCGTTTGGTATGGCTGGCATGATTTGCCATTGGCATAGAGATGCGGCTAGCTCGGGCTAGGTGTGGCTGGCATGATTTGCCATTGGCACGGAGGTGCGGCTAGCATGGTTGGCATGCTTCGGCGCGTTTGGTATGGCTGGCATGATTTACCATTGGCATAGAGATGCGGCTAGCTCGGGCTAGGTGTGGCTGGCATGGTTTGCCATTGGCACGGAGGTGCGGCTAGCATGGTTGGTATGCTTCGGCGCGTTTGGTATGGCTGGCATGATTTTCCATTGGCATAGAGATGCGGCTAGCTCGGGCTAGGTGTGGCTGGCATGATTTGCCATTGGCACGGAGGTGCGGCTAGCATGGTTGGCATGCTTCGGCGCGTTTGGTATGGCTGGCATGATTTGCCATTGGCATAGAGATGCGGCTAGCTCGGGCTAGGTGTGGCTTGCATGGTTTGCCATTGGCACGGAGGTGAATTAGGGTTTTGTTCGTTGTAACCCTAATTTGAAAAAATACCCCCTATTAATTACTGACTACACGCATTAAATGTTCTAATAAATGTGTCACTGGTGACATTAGGTTATTTGGGGTTTTACGATTTTACCCTTTGTCTAAAAACCACCATCAACATCTTCGCACCCAACCTTCTTTCCTTTTCCTTTTCCTTTAGCCAAATCCTCCTTGTAAGGATCAAAGACAACATATTTCGTCGTCAAGTTGTCCAACTGGCGTCTCAACTTCAGATAATCATTTTTTTGGTTCTTCGGCTTACTTCCGTAGGTGTACTCGTCTCCATAATACCCGTGGTCCCATTCCTTGTTCTCAAAAGCCCTTTGAGCAAATATTGGGAAGTGCAAATATATCCACGCCTGCAGAAAAGCCATATTCCCTCCGATTTGGTTTTTTCGAGCCCCAGAAGCCTTTCAAGGATAGAAGTGCCGCAAGAGTATTCGTGAATCTTGTCAAATGGTTGCAACAGCTGGATAAAGTTGGCGCTCACACGGGCACCGAAAACATCGGGGAAGATAACAACTCCCAAGACGTAGAAGACATACGCATTGGCCGTGGCGATGATATGTTCTCTGGTCAGCACATTTCCCTCGGCGCGAAGCTTCTTTGTTCCCATAAAGTTGTCCCTCAGCTTTGAGAGATGGAATATCCTCTGCTTTTCCTTGCCTACTAGCATCTCTGACTCGGTCCTCTCCTCATCCCATTGGAACACATCCTTGGTAAACGCGTAAATCTTTTCCTACCAAAGCTCTTGGACGTAGTCTTCGTTCTTCACTGCTTTACCTTCTATGCTTAGCCCGGTAATGAACTTCGCATCATTTGGAGTTATCGTCATTTCTCCAACCGGAAGATGCAAAGTATCCGTTTCCCGGTAATATCTCTCGGCAAAGGCGGAACAAATAGGTTTGTCGTAACCAAGGTCCAAATTGTCGACCGCAGGTACCAACCCCGTAGAATTGACTAGATCGATTACTTCATGAACTTCTCCAACGTTTGATTCTATTTCTTGCAGTGGCCATTGCCTCATCATACTCACTGACGTTCCTAGCTTCATAAGACGAACGACATCCTTGTGATCCTATAAAACAAAACAAACCCGATGGACAACATTCAAAACACTACACGGATAATAATTTTGATGTTACATAGCATAAGGTTTAGGTACTTACTATTGTATGGCAAACGACGGCGGCCCAACTGCCTTTGTATCCCCATAACATCTGTCCTCCATCACCAGGGTAACCCGTAAACGGGATCCTTAGGCCGCGAGTAAACATCTTCAGCGGGTCGGGCATGTGGTCCCCTTTCTTCTTCTTTGGAACTTCTTTCTTCTTACCATCTGTCTTATCTTGGTTTTGAGAGTCTCCTCCTTGGACTTGGACTTGCACTTGTTCTTGAACTTCTCCTATCTCTTCATCAACTTTCTTCTTCATCACTTTCATCCTCACCTTCTTCTTCATCACTTTCATCCTCACCTTCTTCTTCATCATTTTCTTCTTCACCACCTTCCTTGCCACCAATTTCTTCTTCATCGTTCTCCTTTCCACCACTTTCTTCCTCATTAACTTCCTCATCACTTTGTTCTTCGACAACTTCTCTATCACCACCTTCTTGTTCAGTAGGTGTATCGGAATTAGATTCTTTATGTGTTGGTTGCTCCGCTTGAGGTGGTGGGTCATTGATGCTGATCCCTTTGGCTTTACTCCCCGTGGCCCTTCGGTGGGAAGCATTCAAATTTTGACCGTCTTTTGGACGAGGTCCCAAAGGCTTAGGAGAAGCAAGGTCATGTTTCCTCTTATATTTCTTTTCGGCTTGCTTTTGTTGGTTGCTCTTGTTTGACCTGTAGAATACGGAGTTAAGCGACAAACAACAATGGAATCGAATGCATTTTTTTTAATTCAAGGTACACAATCGGTTTACTCGATATACATATAAAATCAGATTCCTAACATAACAAATAACTGATCGGTTTATTCAAGTGCTCATGTAATCCGATTCTAACAAAAAAAACATACATAACCGATGGGTTGTTTTTCTTAGAGGAATCGGTCTACTCGATACACATATAAAGTCCGATTCCTAACATAATAAAACCAACAATCGGATTTTTTAAGTGCTAATGTAAACCGATTCTACTAATCGGTTTTCTCGATATACATATAAAGTCTGATTATTGGCTAAGCATATAAGAATTCAAAGGATACACAATCGGTTTTTGTGAACACATATGTAATCCGATTCTAACGACCAAAAGTTACAGAAACAACGGTTATCCCTACTATAACTGAATCGGACTATTTATACACTAACATTTTCCGATTCCTATTCACATGCAGCACAATCGGGGTATATGGGCATGAACAATAACCGATTCCTAACACAATCGGTTCATAAATACATGAACATCGTCCGATTCTGGTAAACCCGGAAAAATTTGAAATCCAAATTATTGATTTTTGAGCGATTGCATGTTACTAAAACCTAGTTTAGAGGATTGGGTTGATAGAAAAATACCTGATTCGACCCATTTTCTCCTCTTGTGCGACCAAAGATGCTTTAACTTCCTCAACCATTTTCTTGGTTTTGTTTCGAATTGCTTCAACGATTCCGGGATTATTCTCACTAGGAAATTGCCTGTTAGTAGCATGCTTCACTCGCGATGGTTTCGACGACATTTTATAGAAAAAGGAACGATTAATCGTTTTTGGATCGTCGATAATCGACGATGTTTTGGTTTCAAAAAAATGAAAAAAGAGAGAGAAGAGGAGAAGAAGAATCGGTTTATAGGAAATGAAATTGAAACTGATTTTTAGTTTTAGTTTTATTATTAAGAGTTAATGGGGTAAATTTGTAGTATTAAGAATTTTTTGAGGGTAAATTGGTACTTTCAGCAAATTTAGACACCCCATATACTTCTCCATTGGGTGGATGTGGAAATTTATAGGCCCCAATTAAGTGGCATATGCTCCAATTTAGCCAGGCAAGAAATATGTAGGAATTCCATTTAATATTTTCAAATAATTGTGGACCAAACAGGAAATGCCTTTTCCCGCTGGACCAAATAGTCTTGAGACCACCTAAAAGGACCAAACGGTTATTTCCCCAAGTTAATATGGATGCCCTTAGCCAGTTTCCTTATGGGCGCCCTTTCCTTATGGTGTCTCATACAGTTTGTAGAAGCGAGAGAGGAAAAAGAGGGAGCGACCGACCGACCGACCGAGAGTTAAAACTTTAATGACTGCGTAACCCACGAAAGAGAGAAGAGCACACACATTCAATAGTTTTAGGGTTTCGTTTTTGTTGTCTTTGGCGGCATTGATTTTGATTTCTTAACAATCATCATCAATCACGTTTGATTTTTCCCGCTGTTCATCCATTCATTAAATTTAACCCCTTTTCCAAATTGCAACAACCAACAACTACTGAGAGAACTCGATCGAGAAGAAGAAGATAAACGGGTTTCTTTTTCATGTCGTTCTGTAATTATTGAGGCATTGAAGTTGGAACGACGCAAACCAATCTTCTAATTCTCATCTCCAGTCGTTTTGTTGGTACCCAGAGAAAGAAACGAGTGAGGAGTATATAGGGAATCAGTTGTTTCGGCTGGAGATTGGAGATTGGAATAGTGGGTTGATTGATTTCAACTAGGAAATCTTTTTCCTTTTTAAGGGGTTGATTGGGTTCTTGGTATTAGGGTTTTAAAGATCAGGAATTTTGTTGCGGTGGTGATTCTTTCCTTCTTGTTGGTAAGTCTTCTGTTCTTCTGCTCTCTCTCTCTCTTTTTATTTTTGTTGAAAATCAAAATACAATGCACATTCATACTCGATTGACAGATTACTAGGATACATATTGTAGAAATAAAACCTTCAAAACCCTAATTGTGATCATGCCACCTACAAATACGATACTTTGTGCTGTCCTCCCTCTTGTATTGGTACAAAATAAACACTTTGTTGCAATCTTGGGATGTATATATTATAGAAATAAAACCTTCAAAACCCTAATTGTAAAATTGCCACCTACAAATACGATACTTCGTGCTGTCCCTGTTGTACTGGAACCAAAATAAACACTTCGTTGCAATTTTAGGATACTGGGTAGATAGGAGAGCATAAAAACTATGTCTTCCTGGTACCAAAATAAACACTTTGTTGCAATTTTAGGATGCATATTGTAGAAATAATGCCACCTGCAAATACGATACTTCGTGCTGTCCCTCTTGTATTGTGTACCAAAATAAACGCTTTGTTGCAATTTTAGGATACTGGGTCGATATGAGAGCATAAAAGTTGTGTCTTCCCGGGATAGATTTCCACCAACACTAGGTGGTTGTATATTATCAAACTATATAGAATAGTGACTGATTCAAGGTGGTTGGCATTTTTTGGTGAAAGATGTTTGATACCTTTTAGGTGGTTCATATTATCTAGGCAGATATGTAATCTAGTTAAGGATGATTTCCCTGTATTCTGGTGGCTCATACTTTAGTACTCGAGATTGACTGCATCCAATTCAAGGTGGTTCATGTCATTACTAATCAAATGATATAAACCAGAGCCACCTAATCTTATTAATAAAAATTTATACATGATTATATATGTGTGGTTTTGTGCATTTGTTGGAAAGTCTATTCTTTGCTTGGATATTGAATGATTTTGAATGAAATGGACCTTATTCATTATACGCTAGTGATGCTAAATGAATATCTTCCATTATATTGACTAATGGAAGCTTTAGTTCTGCTTAAGAAGGATGTATCATCATTATCATATATTTCATGATAGCTTAAAACAGGGATTTATTAACTTGTCTGCTGGTCGATGGGCAGGAAGCTACTTGATAGTGGCTTTGATAGAGCCGCTGGAGTTGGGACTTTCTCTGATCCTGTGTGTATTAAACTCTAGTACTCGAAATCACGTATGGCTGGATTTGTAACTGGGGATCCTTCAAATCATGCAGTGGCTGAGAATGCACATAGCAACATTTCTCCAGACAAGCAAGAGGAATCTGACTGTTGGTATTTCTCAAGGAAGGAAATAGAAGAAACCTCCCCATCTAGAAGCGATGGCATTGACCTGAAGAAAGAGACATATCTACGCAAGTCATACTGCACATTTTTACAAGATTTGGGCATGCGCCTTAAAGTGTGAGTACCCAAACTCGATCTCGACCTCCTGTGTAAATATCTGTTTTCTCCCTTTCCCTCTATGTTTTCCCATTCATAGTCATTTCTGTCTTTCAAATAATAGATAAGTCAAGCTGCCAAAAGATTGGGCATAGACTGTAGAGTTAGTTGGAACTAATTGATTAAAATGCTCGAATTCTACAACTAGTTTCTATTAAGCAGCATGTGCAAGTGCTTGGTTATGGTGGATGGCTTCTTAGTTGATTACAAGTGCTTTAGTGCTTGTTACTTCGTAAGAGAAACATTTTTGGCCTATTTTGAACTCTACATATATTTCCCTTCCTCCTTTGATAGCTACAAGCCATCCACTCCCTCCACAGATTAGAGTTGTGTGATGCCATGGGCGGGTCTTCTTGGATCCCAAACGCATGATGTTTTGACAAGCAACTGTGCAGTAGGATATGATATAAGCCCTTACTGATGTCAATTTTAGTTCAGCATGCAGCTTTCTAGTTTTCATATGAGTTCTTCAGTTGAGAAACGTACGAGTAAATTGTATAGTGTTGGTAGTTTCTCAGTGTTGTGCTTGGTGGAAGTAGAACACAGGTTCAGTATCTTTTCTTTGCACTCTTGAAGTTCTGCATTTATTTTGCCTAGCTGTACTTTCTTAATCTTGATTTTAATTTTTAAATCTGAAAATGATTCATCTCCGTGCTACATGTTTGATGTTTCACAAACTATTATTGATGACCCAGTAATGTTTTTGTAGTGTGCCAAGATAGTTTTGTAAGATGTTTATCATTGAATATTATTACCCCGTTCTTGTATTACTCTTTAAGAATCTCTAATTTTTTATAGTCTTATTTTAGAGAATGTACTAGTATTTTTTCACAATGTGATTTGTTACGGTTTTCAATGCAGACCCCAAGTAACTATAGCTACGTCAATAATATTTTGCCATCGCTTTTTCCTTCGCCAGTCTCATGCAAAGAATGATAGGCGGGTGAGTACATGTTCTCTCTCAAGAGTCTGTTCTTCTAATATGATTTCTGCTAGACTGCCACCTATTTTTTGTCTCATTGCGTAAGACATGCCATGATATTCTCTTTTGTTCCATCTGGAACGCAATCATAAAGTAGGCATTAACTTTAGCTTAAACATACCATCTGCCAAGTTTCGTTTTATGTAGTTTATGATAGTTTAGAATTGGTTTTGTAGTATTTATGTTTTCATGTAAAGAGCAATCTATTTAGATCAATAAGGCATAGCACGGTCTGGTGACAAAAATATTCATTAGAAATCAATACTGCAATGTTTAAAAAGACGTTGAGGCGGCGCGATGCGTTTTCTTTTGGCAAGTCTAGGCTGTGCCTGGTTGCAGGCTCAAGGCATTGCATCACATTGCTAAAAGAAAATGCAGAAAGACTCAACAAAGGCACCAAGGCGCAGGTTATAGACTTTTTTAAGCTTGTATGCGTGCACCTCAAACAAAATCCTTGATGCGCAAGCATCAAGGCTAAAAAGTATTGAAGCCCTAAAAGAGTTCTTAAACATAAGAAATATGTATGCCATGGAAATCGTATTTATATTATTACAACTCAAAAAGAATTATAGTTTTAAATCTCTTTAATGCTTTGAGTTTGACCCTGGCAAAACTAAATAGTTGAACTTTCACGTCGAAGGTTGGCCCTTTTCGTGATGTGGGGAAATCTGCTTCTCCTGGTATATTATGATAAGTTTCAGTGCTTAACAACAGTGAAATTGATTTTGCAGACCGTCGCAACGGTTTGTATGTTCTTGGCCGGAAAGGTAGAAGAAACTCCTAGGCCACTGAAGGATGTTATTGTCGTTTCCTACGAAATTATTAACAAAAAGGACCCTGCGGCTGCCCAGAAAATCAAGCAGAAGGTACTTTTTCTCCTCGTGAAGCTTTATACTTGATTGTTGGTCATTCTATCAGATATCAACTCATTTAGCCTCACTTTTCTTGAATGCTGGCACTAAACTTCTACACTTCTGTGCTCTCAATGGTTCCAGTCTGTCTTTTGAATACATACACATAACTCGCTTCTTTTTATCCTTGAAAGAAAATTTGAATTATCATTGCCAATTTTAAGGTTGTGCTTGATAGGGAGGAAGTAATTTTATGGAAAAAGCTTTTCCACAAAACTATTCCTTGGGGAGGCACGGAAATTCTTGCCATAAATTAATTTATGTGCCCCAGCTCTCATGGAATTTATTTGAAATCACTAATCAGACATAGGAATATGTGTTTCACAGAACAAAGCCAATTTAATAGAATCAGTACGAGTGATAGTCCACAGAACAAAGCCAATTTAATAGAATCAGTATGAGTGATAGTGTTCCTAGAAACAAACATGGTGTCAACTTACAATATCTCCTATACCTGAAAGCCTACTCATTTTGATAATTCTTTTAAATACGAGTAGTTGCATATATTTGTTTTAGAGCACACTCTTGCATGTCAAACACTACCCCCGCCCATTTTGTGTGCATCTACATCACATGAAGCAACCAGTTCACTTAATCTGTCCCGTAACTTATTTCTATATTCTTAGCTTTCTGTCAACCTATTAGATTTCATCCCACCGCCTACCATATGCAGGAAGTATATGAACAGCAAAAAGAGCTGATTTTGCTTGGAGAGAGGGTTGTACTTGCAACTCTTGATTTTGACTTCAGTCTCTTCCACCCGTATAAACCCCTTGTTGAGGCGATAAAGAAATTCAAAGTTGCACAGAATGCCCTTGCCCAGGTTGCATGGAATTTTGTCAACGATGGGTACGCTAGAGATAATGTTTTTCCTCTTGCATTCACAATAATGGCAACTTTCTCGTCTTTCTTACTTGCTGGAAAGCACTATGCAGGTTGCGTACTTCTCTATTTCTGCAATTTAAGTGCCACCATATTGCTGCTGGTGCTATCTTCCTTGCCGCAAAGTTTCTCAAAGTGAAGCTCCCATCGGATGGAGAGAAACTCTGGTGGCAAGAATTTGATGTCACCCCACGCCAATTGGAAGGTCAGTGTGCTTATCTTCTCTTAGAAAGTTGGTTAAAATATAGAACAGAGGTAGTTTCTTGTCCAAAATTTTGTGAGCCAGTGAGAACACGTCTATAATTTTCATTGATCGTCTTTCTGGAATGTTTTTCATATTTTTGTTACTCTATGTTTTGTTTAATTGGGTAGTATCTTTGTATTTTTCTTATAGAGGTGAGCAATCAAATGTTGGAACTATATGAGCAAAACCGTCTAGCAGCTCAGCCAGGAAGTGAAGTTGAAGGAAGTGCTACAGCTGGGGTTCAGCGGTCCTCAACAAAAGCACCTAAATCCAGCGAGGAATCAGTTCCTGTAAACGGTCATGGATCTGGTACGGCTTCATCTGTGAAAGCTGAGGCAGCGGTCCCCTCATTAACCAGGGCAGTGTCTGAACATTCATATGGTGATAACCAAAATGGATCTCAGAGAAGTACCCAAAATCGAAATAATGACAATGGGAGAACAGAGATGACAAGTGTTACCCCAATACGCAAGATCGACGGTGATAGTAAAGGTCGCACACATGCTGACTGGGAAAGCAAGGTGGATGGTGAAACTAAAGAGTGCCAACATTCTGAACAGAACCAGGAGATGGATGGTGAAACTAAAGATTACCGTCATTCTGAACAGGATCACAAGGGGGATGCTGAAACTAAAGATCGCCAACATTCTGAACAGGAGTCGTTGACCTGCAGGGGGGAGAATGTTAAAGAAACTTCTAGCAGAGACAGGTCAGTGTCGGACCATTCTGTTGCTGAGGATCAAGAGAGGAATAGCGAGAGAAGGGAAATGGGGGAAGCAGGCGAAGAAAAGACGAATGTTGATGTTTCCCAGTCTGGCAGCAGAGGTGGGCGGAATTTGGATTACAGGGAAGGCTCTGTGAGTCAGTCACCACTTGATGCTATAAAAAAGCTTGACAGAGATAAGGTCAAGGCAGCTCTAGAACGAAGAAAGTCCCGTGTTGGAGTTGCAAAGAAAATGGACCTAATGGATGACGATGATCTAATTGAAAGGGAGCTGGAAGATGGCATTGAGTTGGCAGTTGAGGACGAGAAACTAAAGCAGGAGAGACGACAGAGCTGGCCTAACTCTTCAAACAGTCAAGAACTTGAAAACCAGAAATCTTGCAGAGATCGAGATGAGGATACTAGACATGTAAGTCACTCTGGAGGACTCAAGGGGAGGTCATCATCTGGAACCAAAGGGAAAAACCTTGAAGACAGAGAAGTTCATTTATTTGATGATGGAAATAAGAGAGAATTCCAGTCTCCTGAGTCGAGTAATCGGAAAAGAAAGGCAGTTAGCCCAGACGTCGATCACGTGTAAGGAAACCAGTGTTGCAATTCTGTGTCAGAATACCACAATGATCACAGTCATGAAGACAGGGTTGAAGATGATGGGTTAGGCCATGTAGATACAGACCACAAACACCACATGCATGGAAATAAAGTTAAAACGGTGGTTCGTGTTTTGAGGTACGGTCAAAATTATACTGGATATATGAATGGAAATCGCGTGGTTGCAGAATATGTAAACATTCATCATTGTTGTATCTACATTATGAAATTTAACACCAATTTTTTCTTTTTCTTTTTGTTTTACTTCTAGCAGAAAAAAGAAAAATTTTGTTGGACAGTTTTCAGCGGCCAGCAAGTTTTGCTGCTGATTACTATTTGGTTATGGGAGAAAAAGCTTATAAATAAACTTTCAAAATTTTTTTTTGTTCCGAGTAGTTTACAGAAGAACCTTGATTGCTAACTACAGACCCTGGGCCTGAAACTGTTGTTGCAAGCTTGTACTGTTCTCCAAATATTCCTGGTGGCCCTCCTCAATAACATGGTCCCTTCAAATGACTTGTTTGTAACAGCATCCCATTAGCAAAAGTCCCATTATTACCTAGATAAGCAGCCCCATGCTTGTCGAGAACAACATAGTACAGTAAGGTTCTCTTTCAGTAGTGACTCTTAATCTGCCCGTTACGTTAGTTCATCTTCACAAAAAAATTAACTCATTACCTATGTCTGAATCAGATAAGGAAACTCAGAATTAAAAAAAAAAAAAAAGAATGTTACAATTCTTGGTAGAGCCTCAGCCGAGTTCCCATCAAAGAAAACTCTCTTGGTGCCAACTTTTCCAGTGTAAATAAGAAATTGAAGAGACATGGTACCAACTAGTATTAAAAAAGCATGGCTCCTCTTTAACTCCTGTTTACCACAGTTATCTAATTTTGATCAAATTGTAATTAATGCAAGCTAATAGGACCCATGTTTTCCCATCATGCATGTGATTTTTTTGTTCGACCAATAAGGAGTTCACAATTCCATGTCAATCAAACTGAACACCTCATAATCTCTTTACATGTGACATTCGAGTACATTCTTTTGTCGAATGAGTTGAGTTTACAGCATATCCTTTTTTGGACCGCGTGTAGCTACCGACCTATAAAGCAAGAAAACTATACACTCTAATGCATGTGACCGATAAAGCAAGAAAACTATACACTCTAATGCACGTAAACCGGGTGCTAACAGTTTGAGTTAAACTCGCCAACACCAGATTCAAAAAAAAAAAAAAAAAAAAAACTGTACAGTCTAATGCACGTGAAACTCAAAAGAAATGAGTGTGCTGATACCAAAATGAATTGATCAGTGGAATAAAGGTCACAGACTCACAGTAATAAGAGATTCTGAACTATAATGCGTGTCAGTTCATAAGAGTAGGTGTACAGTAAATACTAATCCATCCAGCGTTTTTGTTTTTTTATTTAATCCCCTGGAGATTCCTTTCTCTACTGCCAAACCGAAACTAGAAAATTTCTACAACAAAAACTTTTACCTATAATGAGTACTCCAAACACAAGATTTTGATCAAAATGTCTTCACTTAGACATGTAATGTACCAGAGACTGCGTGTCTGGATACAATTCCAAGGTCTCTTCATGGTGGGAGGAAATCACACATCTTCAAGGTTCTGTACTCGCTAATATTTATTTCTTATATTGTTTAAGATCGGAAAATTTTCTTACCTTTTCAAGTTATGGAGCCGGGTCTTTTCAAGGTTCAGTTTATCTACCAGAATTTCTCTTGGAAAACTTCATTCATAAGAATTTTCTTGTTAGCAACTTTGATGGGGTTCATCCCTTGTTTGAATCTTGTTTTAAACCCAATCGAGGGCTGTGATCGTGGATTGCCGTTACCGATGATAAGAATGAAGTCGGCGAAAGTTCTAACCAGGAATCAGCCGATGAGTGTGTCAGATCTAAACTCGGCGTTTCGTGATTTAATGGCGGGAAATTGGTTAGTTCAAGGTAACAAAGCTTTGTCAGTTGGAAGAGGTTCATTAAGAACAGTTAAAGTGATGAGAAAGCTAGGATTTATTGATGCAATTGGAGTGGATCGCAAACCATGTTCGTCGTATGTTCGAAAAGGAAACATTCATGCGTTACCATTTAATGAGAATTCATTCGATTTCGTGTTTTCGACAGCTTTGATTAGTGGTGTAAGAGTTCCAGCCAGAATAGTGCTAGAAATGGAAAGGGTTTTGAAACAAGGTACTGTTGGTGTTCTTTTAACAAGGTTACCAGGTCCAACTCCAGCTACAACAGCCTTGGTGAAAGCACCATTGGCTTCATATTTAAAGTTTTCGGATATTGTCGATGTTCGGAGGCTTAATTCTACTGTGATTCTAGTTTTCAAGAAAAGGTTTACCTGTAATGAAGATGATGACAGTGAAGATGAATTAGGAATGGGAACTATTTAGAAATTTTACTGTTATGTAAATGTAAAAAAATTACTCAATTACGTAAATACCATTTGATTATTGTGGATCTTCTACAGTGTTATTGGAAAGTAAAAGGATATAAATGGAAGTTTAACATTCTTTGGCGGTAAAAATGATTTAACTTCAAAGTAAATGGACTTGTCGGTTTCCTGTATCCGAAAATGACACTATACTGTCTGCAACAACTTTCAAGTTAGATTAACTATCGAGATCAGCATAAAACCAAAACAACAAAATCATTAGATTAAATAAATTGTAAAAAATACAATATCACATGTATGAATATGTGTAATTTCAGTTCTGGAGTCTGGGAGATTTGAATAAATAAACACTCCTTACAAATCCTCTACCAACTTCACCCACATTTCTCAGCACATCTATTGGATCCTGTCTTTTGTCGTTTTCGCCGTCGTCCATTTCTTCTCTTGCTCTCTTCTGCAATATTTATATTACATGCTAGTATTAGAAAAAAGAAAAAAATAACACACTTTACAAGCTTACTCATATTAGTACTTGATTTCGGTTGAAGATAAAATAAAGCAGGTTTCAGGTGCTTTATTACCTTGGATTCAAGTTTATCCCACGTCAAACCAATAGCGTCGCCCCCTACTGAATCATACCACAACTTAAACGTTTCGGGGAATTCTTCCTGCACAGTTAGTTGGAAAGGTCAGTAAATTTGTTTTATATTTCTTATCGCAATTGGTTTTGGGCGAAGGTAAAAGTTTTACTATTACCTTCAGATTGTTGACAAGGCAATGGACTGGATCAAAGTTCACCATTAGATTCTTTTTCATTTCTTCCAAGTCGCCACGCAACATAAAAGGATCAAAGTCCTTGCTAGCTTTTCCTTCAGCCACATGCTTTGCTGCAAAACAACGTGCATATTTTGAGACCTTATGACATAAAGCATGAAATGCCAGTATTATCTGTCGTGCTAGCAGAAAAGTTATATAAGAACCTTTTATCATTTCACCGGGGATCGTATCAGGGCGGGAAAGCAAGCGTTGAGGGAAAGCTAGTTTATGCCTATGCAAGAGAATTACAGCATCGTACAAGTTCAAAGGTGTCCGGAACAAACTCTGCAACCCAAATTGCATATCACGAAGAAAATATTTTCTGATCAATAACAAAGAAATTAAAAATAACAAAATATAAGAAAGCACGGGATAGGCCAAGATTCGGCTCAAGTTGAGACGAAGCCATCATCCTGAATCCACACTAACCTTCCATGTTTTTTGAGGATCAGTTTGATCGTGAACAATAAGGTCTGTCAATAACTCCGCACCCGTTTTTGCATAAGCAACCATCCTTTTAAGCTCCTTTTTTTTGTAATCAAGAAAATCCCACCAAAATTTTTTTAACCGTCACTCCATGAAATGAGAGTATTTAAGAGTAGACTAGAAATGGCTAATACACGGAAAGATGAGTTCCTTAATCATGAGCAAAGCTTCAAAAGTGTTGGTGTTTACTTACAGATGAGTTTGGTGAATATTTCGTCCAAGCATCGGATGACTTGTCATATGACGTGGCCAAAAACATTGATCTATCCAAATTCTGTGGACTTTCTGCGTAAGCTTTTCTGCTAGTCATAAAGTTCTCCTATCCCATTAAAGCATACAATTAATAGCCACTAAAGTGAAAGAAACAGTGTAGTTTGCAACTTCTGGAAACAATGTATTTTCCAAAATCAAGTTTCGGAGTTACGGTTCTTACATGTATCTCCTTTTCATCTTTTGAAGTCATATCACCATTTATGTCTACGATTAAAGGAGAAAAGGTCCAATCATAGTTTGACAGCAACCGTAAGAACCTGTCAATCAACATATCGACCATCAGAGAGCACATCACCAATAACAGCACAAAGCAGCAATGGGATCTAAATTACAAATACATAAGGAAATGCAACTGGACTGATACTAAAACAAATGAATGCAATTAAAAGCACTTCACAAGTAGAACAACAAACAAGGAATTCAGTTTTTACTGTGGCTTGATCCAACTCCCCATGGTTCTTGCTCATTCTAACTGTACCACAAGTTACTATCACAGCAACTCATTCCTTTTTGCTCATAACTTAAAATAAAATACAGAATCCAGAAGTACTGTATAAATTCACGTGCATACAGATAGAAGTAATAATAAGTAGCACTTTTGGGACATTTACCTCAAAAATCCAGTTATCCGGGAGGAAGGAGCATAGAATGGTAGATGTCGCAAAAAGAGGTATGCAACCAACAATTCTACTGCCTCCTCTTCCACAAATGACGAAAAGAGATGAGCAGAAATCCACCTTTTTGCAAGGCTTCAAAGAAAATACAGTGACATGTAAGGCTCATGGAACAAGTCCAACAATAATTGCAGACTGTTTCTTACAATGTACTATAAGTTTTGTGAAGATACATTAAAGGTTTGCGAACTCACCGGACAACAGGCCCGTATACAGGGTAACGACCAAGCAAACCATTGATCATGCTAGAATGCTGCCCACGGATAAAGAGTTCCTTATCTCCAGAAGTGATCCGCTTCATCCGTTCATTGCCCACTAGATCAGTGAAATCACATGAATACAACATAAGAAAGAGTATAGCTCCAGATATAAATATGTAACAGAATATCAAGAAAAGTAATACATAACAAGAAGCCTCACCTTTCTTTCTCACCAAGCTCAGGCCTCTTTCGTGCAGGATTCTTAGACGAAATGCGTATCCAGACATCAGGACATCCACCTCATCCTCAGAAGCAATACAACGAGAACCCCAACTTTTTTGGAGACTGACTCATGGTATCATGAATTTCAGAAATAGGTAAAAAAAAGATATTGATGGATTTAAACATTCTCCAAAACAAAGAAAACCTTTCAATAACACACCTGTCTCCAATCTGTAGAAGAAATGCATGTTTAGTCTTCTCAATGGCAACATCATCCATTGGCCAGTTCCCTGAACCCTCCAACTAAACAATAATAATAATAAATAGAAACCTTCAGGCGTGATAAGAATTAAGTAACAATAACGGAAACCAAATTAAGATCTAGCATCAACTTGCCTGGATCATAACTTCCACTGGTTGTATACAAGTGGAGGGGAACTGGGAAGTTCGGCCTTTGACCTTTTCGTTAGCAAGAGGATGAGGTGCAGGAAGAAAAACAGATGTGGAACGAAAGGCTGAGGTAGAAATATTAGGTAGATAAATAAGTATTAAGTGCAATAGATATCAGTTATTGCTATCTATTATTTTAAACAGGCGAAACTTCAGAAAACACGGTATATGCAAAGTAAGGATTCTACAGTAAATACAGGGGAAACTTGCTCTTCTTCTGACTATATTCACTATGATTAATTATAATGAAACTGATAAAGAAGATTCCATCAATATTCCTACTCATTTGCATATTAACTTTGGTAAAAATATTGTGGGATAGGCCATATTAACTTTAGTAAAAATGTTGTGGGATAGAAAAGTTAACCTGGGTCTAAAGGCTGCACACTAGATACACTCAATGGAATATCCTTTATACTGCGCAAACGCTTTGATAAAACCTCAAAAGCCGCAAGAAGGCTTCCATGAAATGAGACTGAATCTGAAATTGGTACCAATATACTTAGCTGAGTATAAGCTTTAACAGAAAAGAGAAAAAAAAAAAAAAAAGAAAAAAAAAAGAGGAAAAAGCAAAATAAACGAAAAATGAAAATACTTGTTAGCAGGTAGTTGTGTTATGGCATTACCTTTACCACCATGAAGAAGGCAAAAGTCAAGTTGTTCAGCGACACATGTTATTTTTTCTCCAGGCAAGGCAAGATGTCGAGAAAGAATGTATTCACAGATTCTTTTGACAATGAGGTGCCTTTCCCAATGCTGACATTCCCATACTGTTCCGTGCAACATAAGTTTGTAGCATATTAGTCATCTCAACACAGGAACACTAAACCACCGAAAGCCATCATAAGTTATAGCAGAGTACCTGTGCTTTCTGCAATAACGCCATCTTTGAATCTCCGAAGCTCGGCTTTCTCTCCCCAAAACTTTCTATACTTGTGAGCCTATTGTCACAAAATAAAAAATTTAGAGATGAAATCTAGACCAACAAAACAAAAGAACAATATCAAAACAACAATGTAGAGAAGAAGAATCTGGTACCTCTTCTTTGTTCTCAGCATTTGGGCCAACATCAACCCCTCTAAAGCTCTTCTCAGGAGCGCTAGTTAAAATTCCCACAACCAAAGGACTAGTACTAAACTCAGAGAAGCCCTAGAAACCAGATATAAAAGCTCATCATTTGGGAAATTATAATATTACAGCATGAAAACAACACAAGCTAGAGCTGGATAAGATACCTCTTCAATTTTCCACTGTGAGGGACTGCTTCTCCAAGTAACGCGAACAGATTTTGCTCTGTCACCAAGTGCTTGTTCCAGAAGACAGTGCACCTTCTCCTCGTATGTTCTCCAGCACTCTTCATCTAAACAAAATCCAGAGGCATAAACCTCCTTACTATCGTCCGCTTTTATTCTAAAAAAGAAATAGAACAGTAAACTAGGGATCAGACACATCCCCATGAAGAAACTAGAAGTGGAACCGAAAACTGATTTAAAGTTTAAACCTATAACCACCGGTGGCAATCAAAAAATTAGTTACATCTTCACACCCTATGAATTAAAAGGCCAAACACTAGTCATAAAATTACCTTATGCAGTAATCATATTTGGCAGCGAAGTCAACCTTAGTCATGAAAACCTCTTCAAATCCACCATCTCTATATTTGTCTATACAATTAAGTGTCTGTGCGGCCTCATCTCGGAGCTTGAGTATTATTAAGACAAATGGAGATTGTGTTAGATTGTTGTCATAGGGACAGAAACAAAATCCTCCTACTAATGAGAATCAGACATAAAAATGTGAACATAGGGTACCTCTGAGAAGCCATGCTTCGTGATCCGGAATGCCAGGTTAAGTTGAGATGATGAATCACATAGCACTACGGGAAACAATTGCTGATATTGCTTTCTCTCCTACAAATCCAAATCCACAGGTATCCATAAATAAACCAATAACCGTTACCTAAGTGTAAAAGATGTAATCACTGCCTGGGATGCAGCAGAAGAGTCCCACACAGTTTTTAAGAATACGTATTGCGCAATGTTACACAATGAATTAAGGTTAACCATCTAAAAATGATGATATGATTTACAAACCTCTTTTGACAGGTTACTTTGATTATGGGGCTGCAGCAAAAGACCCTTGTCCCATAACTTAGAATTGGCTGTGGAGAATCAAGGTGAATAAATTTCAGTGACTAGATTTAGACAAAGTTATGTGATGAAAGCTAAAAGTTAGCTATCAACTAGACTAGTATCACAAACCAACAAAGAGAAGTTATCTTGCATCATTTTTCATCTTTTATTTTCTAAAGGAGGTCTTATAAAGCAAAGATGAATAACCAGCTTGCACTTGCTAGTAGAAACACAAGTAATTCGTGAAGCCTGAACAACCATTAAAACTCAGTGCCACTGCATTATATCATTATATTACTTTTAGGTATCACAAGATGATAATCAGGGGATCTTTAGCTATCTGATTTGGACATCAACCTCTAAAAACTCCCATTAGGTCGTATTTAAATGGGTCCAGATAGAAGTGTCATGATACGAAGGCGTGTCACGGAAACGGCTCAATATTTAAGATAACAAAGACCTATCAGTTAAATGCATCAAGCAAAGTTCTGATAAGCATTGTATGCCAACTTCTTCCACCTTAACATTTATATTTCATAACAGGAACTGACAGAGGAGACCTAACAAATCATGAATACACTTGTAACGAATCATGAATCTACCACACAATTGCTAAGCGCCAAACGAAATGAAAAGAATAAACATACCAATAAAATCCAGTGTGACACGAAAAATCTGCACTGTCTTCATAGACTTGTTGACACGATTTCCTCCTGATGCCGTTGCAAGGTATGAAAGCATGACAGAGATCAAGAATCCATTTAGGCAATCATGAGCATAAATGGAAGTTCTCTGCCTAGCCCACACCTGAAACATAAGAAACAAAAACTTACATATACGTCCCTCTGAAAGAATAACAAACCGAACCAATTGAGGTAGACAGAAAGATACAATTTTGAAACATACTTTTATCAAAACTAGTGCCTCTCTTAATTCCTTCCATCCCAAAAAAGCTTTTCGGACAAATTCCGCATTCTCCTCCAAAAACATATCTTCAAGAATGCTACTATTGTACCTTGGCGTAGCTTGTGGAGCCATTCCTTCTGACCAAGTAACGAGATCAATAGTTTAGTTCAAAAAATTTCGATATTGCTTTAAATGCAATAAGAAACTAAGTCACAGCTGCAAATTAACAAAACTCGGATTACCTTTATCAAGCGCACGTACATTACTTCGTGCCAAGTTTAGTTTCGGAACACTGAACAAAGATGTAGCTGTCGGAATCAACCTAATACAAAAACCTGGGATTTCGTCGGGTTCCTGAACTAAAATAACCAAACAGATTTTGTCATTTTTTCTAATAGTTAAATAGAGTGCAAGAAACTAGAAATCAAATTATCAATCCAATATACCCCGATGGGAACTTAAACTGAGCCTGAGGTACGAATAGCACAAACCTGGATACACAACCAAAACAGGTTTCCGGGCTTCATTTTGAAAGGTAGACCATTCTATCTTTCCAATCTTTGAAAAACCATCTAAATATTTCTTGATTACACATAAATAGAGGCATCTCTTTGCATGATATCTATGATTTAAGTAATCCTTCTCATGAAAACATTCCTGCAACAAATAAAAAAGCTTCTCAATTACTAAACCCTAATCAAATTATCAAATACAAGCAAACCCCAAAAATCAAAATTTCAACTTACCTTAGGTAAACGAATAAAAAGATCAATACTAGTAGAAGGCTTAGTTATAGCTTGTATTGAATAACTCCCACCAACTTCAATCGATGCCGGTTTCTTGAAACTAAACTCGAATTTATCAGCATTAACGTCTCTGATAAATCCTGGTGCTAAATCTGAACCAACCTATGTATCAAAAAAGATGTAATTAAGTAAATAAAATAAAATAAAATGTTGAGAATGAAAACTAGGGTTTATAAAGGAATAATAACGAGAAATATACCTTTAAATCTTGTGGTATTTTTTTGATAACTTTTTTGATGGATGCAATAGTTTCATCTATGAATTTGGTTATAGTAGGGGACTCGTAATCGAGCTGAACCTCTTTCAATACTTCACTTACTTTGAAATCCATGGGATCGATAACAGCACCAGTACTACTAACAACAACTTCCATGGTTAGAAATTGATTTTTTTTTCAGGTGTGCGGCCGAAACTGGGGAACACAGAGAGAGGGAGAAAGGTTTATGGAGGGTTTTAGGGCAGAAACAAAGAGAGTGGCGGGATATGAAAGAAAAGTTGGGAACTTGGGTGTAAGTGAGATCTCGAGATTTTAGAGTGGCACGGAGATGGTTTGATGCGTGAGAAAATGATGTCGTGCTTATCAGCAAGGGCTCCGTGCCTGTTTTGGGGCTGCAAGATTTTTCTTTGAAACCTATTCTTGGGTTTCTCATATACTGTATCACCTTTTTCGCTCGGCCGTCTCTCCTCCAAACGGCTCTATTCCTTCATCCTCCTCAAAAATTTCTTTTTAATTTTTATTCATCTGATCTAATGTTAGTTGAGTAATTCCCCCATCTGGATTTCGATCCCAAGCCAGATGGGGTTCCAAGAAAGGGGTAAATAGTTCACGATTCTGCTAAGTCTCCATCTTTGATCAACTTCTTTAGAAAAGGAATAGGGACTTGTTAACAACCGTTTTCTCATTTGTTTTGGCTAATGCATCTCATTCATCTTAAACACATTATTGCATCTCATGCATCTTAAACATGTCTTATAGTGCATTCCATTTTGAGTTCATATCCTTGTCATATCCCCCTTAGCCCTTATCTGCTATTTCACCTTTGTTTGAATCTCTGATTTGCTTAGGCATCTTAAATATTTTTTTCTTGTTTTCAACCATTTCTTTGTGATGCTCTTTTAGAGAGTGTTTTTGCCACAAATGTCCTTTAGTTCCTTTAATTTTCCCTTACCTGTTATTTCTTATATTTGTGTTTTATTCTTGTCTTATTCCTTGCCTTTTGATGTTAATCCTACGAGATGCTTGTTCTCTGTCATTTGCTTTCTATGGATTTTTCTCCTCCTTGCTCGATTTCTTTTTAGTTAAGGGAGGGAGTTAGATATAATAGAGTTCTTAAAGATCTAATTTCATTAAAGTTTGAAAAGAAGTAACATCAAGGAGGTCGTTAAACAAACTTAGGAAATGAACAACAACTAGTAAAGTAAAAAGCAAATCACATATCTGTTAAACTAAACCCAATAAAAGTGACTGGCTCTCCTTCTTTGAGGCTTTTTCTTTACCTCTCATTCTTCATTCCTCTTCATCGGAATCTTCAACCATTATTATCCCTCCTCCCTGTATATGTTGATAGATAGCCGACTTCTCATGCGCATAGGCAAAATCCATCCCTGGAGGGTATTCCGATAAAAAATAGTTGGCAGTAACCGGAATCCCGTTAGCCAATCTCTCTTGTATTTGCTTGATTGTCTCTTTCCCCAATCTGTCTTTCTCCTCGTTCCTTAGGTTGCACAATGCTAATCGTTGAGCTTGTGCAGGGTACATAAAAGTTTCTCGTTGACAGGTCAAGCATCGATAAACCGCATCCGATGTAGTTGTCCTTCTTGGACAGCGTATAACCTTAGTCGATGATACCTCGAGCCCCCTACCGGAATCCTAAAGTGATTGCAAGCCATCCTTTACCCTTCTTTTCCGATAATTTTTCTAATTTTAGTTTGTTCTTTGTTGAATATGCTATGAGGTCTTTTATAACCTCATTATCTTCTAGAGTTTCCCTTAGCATTAATTCATCTCTTTCCTTTACGTTTTCCTTTGTGTTTTCGCACGTCTCATCTTCTCGTGTTCTTCGTCTTCCCCTCAGCTTTCGATTAGTGGCACTCAAACATTTAAATGATACATTTTATCTAGAAATTGCTCGGCTATTCTGCGATCCAAATCTCTTTAGAGCTTATCTCACAAAGTGTGGTTTTACCCATATTTATGAAAATTATGATACCTAGTATCTAGAAATCTAGACTTTAATTATTTTTTTCATCTCTAGTTTACGTATGAATCTAGTCGTGATTATATGGCATAAAGGAAAATAGAATTCTTGCTAGAACTTTTTCAACTAAGATTTATTCTATAGAAGATATTAGTGGAGTACTACGTCACTTCAGGTACTAATATATGTTTTCGGATTCGTGAAGCCGATCCAAATCTTTTCATTCTCATCTTCTGCATCACGGTGATGACTTGAAATGGATAGCATTGAATGGACCATGGTATCACTTACGGAAATGTTTTCTCTGCTACTTCGGATTTCTCCGAATGAATATCTCAACGTGAAGCAGTTAAGGAAATCCTACTTTGGGCTAGCATTTCTAATACCAAGCATGAGCACAGATTTGGAGAAAGACTTAGTTTAATTGCTAGTAGGGTAGGTCTTGTTAGTCAAGTATATAAAGGAAGTGACTCCTTTGATAGTATTCCAAGAGTGTTAGTTTGGGTCAATATAGAAAAACCTCTAGTGATGAAGTTGTTAGTTAAAGTGGCAAACTATCCGATCTAGAGAACTTGTCTTCACCTATCATAACCTCCCATCTAGATTCTCGCTCCCATTGTTTTAGATTTGGTCATAAGATTAACTAATGTGCTATCCTACAAAACAGACCGCTGGAAGACATTTATGATATCTCTATGCCATCTCCTGGGCCTGCGGATGATATCTTTTGTCTAGATAACACCCATATTCAGATTTGGAACCCTAAGGATAACACTGATGCTCATGGTAAGATGGGATCAGTTGAACAATACCTAGCTGTTCCAGGAATAGGGAAACTTTGTTTGAACTTTATAGAGAAGAACATCCAATGGATATGCAGCCTAACATCATTCCTCTATATGTTGAGCGTCCTTATGAAGTATTGGGACCAGTGTATTACGATGAGGATATGCCGTTAGCTGCTAACTCTATTATAGGAAAGAGAACATTACCCTTTAACATGCCTGAAAATTTTATCCCTTTACCTGTTTCGAGTGATGAATCGTTCAGATCGGCCAACTCGGAGACCCACCGGGTTCTCAACTCTATGAAACCGATTGAAGAAAATCCGTAACCAAGTAGATAACTAGTTCATATTTCTGCTAATTTGAACAACCTTAATCTGGTTCGAGAACCTAATGTAGTTAATAGAAGATTGTCTTTATCTTCTTCTCCTTTCGAAGATGCGCAGAAGGATTTGGCATCTCCAATTTCTTCTGATTCAATTTCTTCATTTTTTCCTGCATCTCATGCTAGCATTAATCATTCTAGTCTGCATCAATCACATGTTTCATCTGCATCCCCTAAAACTCAACCTACATCTGCTTTCAAGCTAATAGTCCCGGAATTTCCTTCTTTTTCTTCATCCAAAGGGCTTTGCATTTTGGCTTCTGATATGGATGATCTGCTTCAGATTGATCAATATGGCTCAAATCTTAAAGAGCAATCTTAGACAACAAACAACTATTTACCAGTACATTTCAATTTGGAATCCCCATCCGAGCAAAAGGTCGAAATCCAGGTAACCCTAACCTCTTCCATTTACCTTGTGAATCTTAATTACTGCCTAATTTTGCTTGAATTGATTGGCATGAATTAATCTGTTAGAAATGATTTGTTTGCTTCATCATTGTCAATTAACTATATTAGGATTCTTATCTCCCTATTTGATTTTTTAGACTGATCATTGGCTTAGTAGAAACTATGAAAATTATTGCTTGGAATATTCAGGGTTGTGGTAACCCTTTCACTCAAAATCATCTGAATCAATTAATCAATGTTGATAAACCTGAAGTTTTGTTTCTATCTGAAACAAAATCTCAGAAAAGACTAGTTAAAGACCTACTCAAAAATTATCCTAATACTCATATAGTTGACCATATATGACTAGCAGGAGGTCTTGCAATAGCATGGGTGGATGGATCTCATTTGATATTGTTCACTGGAGTATAAACATGATCAATATCATTGTTCAAACTAATTCCGAATCTCAGAAATGGTTGTTAACTTGCTTTTATGGAAGCCCTTACCCTGCCAATAGAAATATAGCTTGGGACTTTCTTTCTGAAATTTCTAAGCAAGTAGATAAACAATCAATGCCTTGGATCCTGTTAGGGGATCTTAATATGATTTTCTGCCAGGAAGACAAAATAGGAGGATTACCCTATAAAAAAATTGATTGTGCTTACTATCAAACTATCCTTAGCAATGCTGGTCTGCTAGATTTAGGCTTTAAAGGTTATGAGTATACTTGGAATAATCATAGAGAAGAGGCTGCTAACAACAAGAGAGATTAGATAGAGTAGTAGCTAATGTAGAATGGAACACCCAATTCCCTAATGCTGAGCTCACACACTTAGTGGGTGCTGGCTCAGATCATAGCCCTATTGTCCTGAACTTAGATACTTCTTTCATCAAACTAGAATATACTTTCAAATTTTATGATACTTGGCAAAAGGAGGACTCATTTTTGCAGACCATTAAGGAATCCTGGAATCATGTAATTAGAGACAATCCTACTAGCTCCCTAATTTTGAATCTAGAAAATCTTCAAACTAATCTTCTTTTTTGGAAGAAAAATATTTTTGGACTTCCCTCTAAACAAATAAAAAACACCTTAAACCAAATAGATATCTTAAATAAGTCTAGTCATGTTTACAAAAAAGAAGATAAGATCAGGGAGAAAATGTACCATTTAGAAAAACCCCAAGAAGCAATAACAAAACAACAATCTAGGGATAATTTAGTGCATTTAGGTGAAAAGAATACTAAAATTTTTCATACTAAAACTTTAAAAAGAAGGAAATGGAACAATATAGAATGTCTGAGACAGAGTAATAATGAATTAACATTCAAAAGACATGAAATTCAGAAAACTCTTTTAGATTATTTTCTGAATCTTTTCTCTGCTCCTTCTCCACCCCCTTCCCTTGATCCCCTTTTATTCCAAAATATCTCTCCTTGTCTCTCTTTAGAAGAGAATTTGGTTCTTAGTTCTATCCCTTCTGTCTGAGGAAATTTGGTTAGTTGTCAAAAACTAAAACCAAATAAATCTCCTGGACACGATGGTTTCCGACTAGTTTTTTCAAACTCAAGCGGGAAAGCAGTGGGAGACAAGTAACCTCTGCTATCCGACATTTCTTTGAATCGGGAGAGCTTAATCCTGACCTCAATAAGACTTTCCTTTTCCTTATCCCTAAGAATAGACATCCCAAAGACCCTGAGTGGATTTAGACCCATAGGCCTTTGCAATACCATCCACAAAATAATAGCTAAAATCCTAGCTAACGAGATGAAACCTCTTCTAAACACCTTAATATCCCCTTTTCGTTCACTCAATCTGGAAACATAGGAGAACAAGTAACCTCTGCCATCCAGCAGTTCTTTGAATCGGGAGAGCTTAATCCTGACCTCAATAAGACTTTCCTTTTCCTTATCCCTAAGAATAGACATCCTAAAGACCCTAGTGGATTTAGACCCATAGGCCTTTGCAATACCATCTACAAAATAATAGCTAAAATCCTAGCTAACAGGATGAAACCTCTTCTAAACACCTTAATATCCCCTTTTCAGGCAGCCTTTCTCTCTAAAAGGAAAATCTCTGACAATATTGTTATTGCTCAAGAGATAATTCATTCCTTTAAGAAGAAAAAGGTGAAACATGCTGGAATGGGAATCAAAATTGATATGTCTAAGGCCTTTGACAGAGTAGATTGGGATTTTATGATAACTGCAATGAAGGCATTTGGTTTTGACAACAAATTTTGTAACCTTATCCTTCAATGCATATCTACTTCATCCATTGCAGTCCTACTCAATGGATGCCCTGGTAGCTATTTCAAACCTTCTAGGGGTCTTAGGCAAGGGGGCCCAGTTTCCCCTTACCTATTCATAATATGCATGGAAGTCTTCTCCAGATTACTTCTTTCTTGTGAAACAGAGAAGTTAATCAATGGAATTAAAATAACTCCTAAGAATAGTCCTATATCCCATCTTTTCTTTGATGATGACTGTCTAATCTTTATTAGAGCTGATCTTAAAGAATGTCATAATATTCTTGCTTTGATTGACTCTTTTAGTAAAGCCTCGGGATAGTTAATAAATTTTGATAAATCAGGTGTTTTCTTCAGCAAAAAAGTTCAACCCAAACATCAAAGAATGATTAGTAAGTTGTTGAAAATAAAGAAAATAGATCTTAAAGATTCTTACTTAGGAACTCCACTTTTTATTAACAAAGTAAAGATAAAACTTTTTGAAGGAATTATAGAAAAAATGGAACAAAAGGTTCAAGGCTGGATAGGTAAATTACTAGCTCAGGCTAGCAAAATGGTGCTTAACAAAGCAACTCTGACTAGTATGGCTAGCTATCAAATGAGCTGCTTCATTTTACCTAAGAAAATAACAAAAAAAATAGATGCCCTGCAAAGAGATTTCTGGTGGGGTAAGGAAATTAACTATAAAGGTTATTACCCAAAATCTTATTCTTTTCTTTGTAAGCCTATAAGTAAGGGAGGTTTAGGATTTATAAATGCTCATAAGTTCAATTTAGCAATGATCACAAAACTAGCTTGGAGACTTCTAACTGAACCAGAAGCCCTTTGGGTGACACAACTTAAGCCTAGATATTTCAGGAAATCTTCAGTCTTCAAAGCTAAAACTCCATCTACTAGCTCTTGGATTTGGAAGTGCATAATAAAGGTATACAACTAGTTGAGCAAAACAGTATTTGGGAAATAGGAAATGACAACAGTACCAATATATGGGAAGATAAATGGATTCCCAATTTGGAAGATAACCTTAGTAACTTTAGAAATAATAATAATTCTCACTTAACACTTGTGAAGGATCTCATGGATCCAATCACTAAGAAGTGGAACTCTACCCTGATCTATGAACTGTTCCTAGAACAGATTGCTAGAAAAATAATTAATAACATTAGAATAGCTATAAACAAACCAGATACCCTTAGATGGCTTCTTACTAACTCAAGCAATTTTATTGTCAAGTCAATGAACAACAATCTCAATGAAAGAATAGTGAATCATTACAATTTAGGTCAGCCTGACTCTTTTTGGAAAAAATTATGGGGTCTTAATGTGTCACAAAGAATTAAAAATTTTGCTTGGAAGTGTTTACAAAATGCTATCTCTACAAACTTGAAATTATCTAAATTCATGGAGGATATTCATCCTAACTGTTCATTTGGTTGTCAAGAGCATGAATCAATAGAACATCTGATGCTTACTTGTAATTTTGCCAAAGCTGTTTGGGCTGCTGAGCCATACTCAGTTAAACTAAATTTTGACAACACTACAACCTTCTTAGATATTTGTAAGGAATGGCTAGGAAAAAAGGACCCAATTATACCCATAGAAATCATATTGACTAAAGCTTGGTTCATTAGGAAGGAAAGATGCAGTAGAGCATTTGAAACAAAACAACAAACTAGTTCCCAATTAGCCCTAGAAATACAAAGATTTCTAGACTTCTGATATAAGGATAACCCTTCCTTTAGGAAGCTCTCAGTAGATAAAATTGTAATTCCAAAATGGTTGCCTCCTAAGAGAACACAAAAGAAACTTAATATTGATGCAGCTTGGATTTCTAAAGATATGCCTGCAGGTTTCTCATTAATACTAAGGAATGATGCAGGCAAATTTGAACAAGGCAGAGCAGGTCCAATCACAGCTTCTTCCCCAGAAGAAGCGGAAGCTATAGGTCTGCTGCAGGGAGCTAAATGGGCGATGGAAAGAAGGCTAACAAACTTCAGTGTGGAAGGAGATTGCAAAAATCTGTTTGATTATTTGAATGGGTTACCTTCTCAAATCTCCTGGCAGAATCAAGTTATAATGGATGAAGTTAAAAGAGATTTTTATTGTTGTCCAAACTTTTTGGGTTTTTTATTTATTCCTAGAACGGATAAACAATGAGGCAGATACTCTTGCCAAAGAGGCAAAAACTTTCTCCCATTCTGTTGATTTGATTAGTGATCCACCTTTTTGTATTTTGCAAAGTTTAGAAGTAGATACATCTAATGCAAGGGATAGATGTCCTAATCCATCATGAAAACTCTACTATTACCGATGTAGGGTTACCCGCTCCTAAGTTTAGTCTTTTAATTGCATTTGAACTTACAAGCCAAGAAACTATTATAGGACCCCAGCAATTTGAAGGGCCCAAAAATGTTATAAGAGCAAGTTTCATCTTCCCAATTTCATGCCACCTCATCCACCTCATCATTTGGAATAGTTCATGGAAGTTCAAGTCTAGTAGTGGAAGAACTCCAAATGCAGAAATAGCATTCAATCAGTATTTGGATTCGCATTGTTTTCCTCGATATTACAAAATGAAAAACACAGAAATTATTCTTTTCTCGATCCTAAATATAAAATAGATATAGACTTTTGTTTTTTGTGTCAAGGCTTATGAATGAATATATGACACGTATAATTCCTTTTATTATTTTATACGAATCCGGTATTGCCTATTTTGTCAAGCTATCTTGCTTGAAGAGATTTACACGATTTTAATTAATGCCGTTTAGGATATTTGAGTATTATTTAGAAAAACAATAGCGTTGAACGCTAATTTGATTAGCATTTTTTGTATTCAAGTGCTCTATTGTGAATAGCGTTTGACGCTAATCGATTACCGTTTTTCTTAGATTCCACCAATCATTCCACGAAACCATGGAACATGGCTTGGAAAAAAGTGTGGATGACACTAACTTGGAAGCCATTAGACTTGACATTCCACAGCTTTTCCACACTTGGAATAGCTTGGGTTCTACCATAAGACTTGCATATAAATATGGATTTAGCCTTTATAAAAATACAAAAATACCTCGTCAATTAACCTAATTACTCAACCTAAATCTAATCAAAATAAAAAGTAAACCTAGAAATTGAACAATCATTTCTTCTTCTTCTTCTCCTTCATAACCTCATGTATGTCCGTAAACTCATATATCTAGGGCTTGCATGAGATTGTACTCCAACCTACCACTGAACCAAAATAACATAAGTTACGAATTTACGTGTCTTTGATGTTTGAAACATTCCAAAATGATAAAAGTCATTGCTTGGGAAATTTTCAAATGATCCACAAAATTAATTCTTGAAATCAATAAATTATTTGAACTAATATTGTTAAGGACCTTTGAACATCCAATGCTTGAATCATATTTCGTGATGTTTAACAAGACCAAATGCTTGACTCGAAATTTCTTCTTCGCAATAACTCTAGTGAAGTCATACGACATGGTCTCAAATAGATAGAATGATAAAGCTTGTGAGTAAATATAATGGTTCAGTCTCACATACCTTGTTGATGAAGTTCTCCAAATGTCTTTGTTGATCTTCGGTCTTCGAGTGTGAAATCCGAGTCACTCAACTACCAACTTCTATACCTAGTCCGAGACTTCGACTCATTAGACTAGAAATAAAGATATAGTTTTGTTCATCTAACATTGACAACAAGTTTAAGATAGAAAACTTGTGGTTCAACTCAACAAACGGTGCCTATAACACTTCCCATCCCATTTTGTGAACAGTGTTTTATCTGCTCTACCACTCGAGAATACTTTCATAAGAAGAGACATTATAGCTTTTCATACCAAGCTCTTGGTGCTTACTTCAATCCATATAATGTTTTACTGAAGTTTAAAGACACTACTGCGGATTTTATGGACATTTGAGTTCTTCTGGTTTGAGCTGACATAAACTCCTTCCTTAAGGATTAGCTTAAGAAAAGTGGATTTTATGTCAATTTGAAGCTAATCTTGAGAAAACAAGCATAATATAGATGCGACTCAAGGCAATCTACGTAATCAAATGTCTCATCAAGGTCAATTCCTTCAATTTGAGAGTAACTTGAGCGACAACTCTAGCTTTGTTTCTGCCTAACACTCGCGCAAATTTGTCCGACTTGTTCTCAAATTTCCTATAATATTTACATTAGTAGGACAAGGGACAAGTTGTCAAACATATTGCATCTTGAATTGATTCAACTCTTCATGCACAATCTGGATCGTCTAGAGCTATCCCAATATTTTTCGGTTCAAATTTTGATAATTAAAAAACATAGTTTCCAAAGTTATGCTCGATTTCTTGTCGTAGCATTTCATTGTATGACTCTTAAATTATGTCATTGTTGAACCTATTTGAAGCGGCTTTATAAGGAGTTGGTTCAATACCGAACACCCTCATTAGGGGTTTTCTTCCTAGTCATGATTCACATCTCTCGTAATAGTTAGAACAACTTCTATTGATGGCGACATATTTTTGAGTTTGTCTACACGATTCAAGAGGTGAGGAAACTCGGTAGAGGTTGTATTATTTTTGATGGAAATCACTCAAGTGATCAACATAACATTTGTTGATTCCATAATGAATTTGTTTCTGGGAGAATAAAATATCTAAATCTTTCGGATGCCGATAGCGATAACCTAAAAAATTACTTCGCCACTTTGGGAATCAAACTTTTTTTTATGCTCTTTATCCTTGCGGACGTAATACTTACTGCAAAACACCTGATACAACCCATATTAGATCTTTATGCGTACCTTAGCTCATATCGAGGTATTTAGGATTTCCGCAGATCTTAAATAGCACACGATTGATAAAATATCATGCCGTAAAATAACTTCTCCTCGAAACTTTAAGGGCAAAAGTTTCTCTTACCCTAGACATTTCCCCGAATATTCATGTTATTTCTTTCACAACTCCATTGGCCCGTAGAGCAATAAGTGGTAGCATATGACTCGGATTATGCCCACTTTATCACGTAATCGAATACTTTAATATCCTTGAACCATGTTCCACAACCAATTCTATTTTTTTAAAGCTAACGCACCTTGTTCATTCTCGGATTACATTCACAATAATCTTAGATTCCTCTAAGGTGTCATTCTTATATTCTAAGAAGGCAACCCAGGTGAATCTGGATGTAATGATTAACCATTACCAACGCATATTTCTTTCCTCCAACCGTTGCTTTTTGGATTGGGCCAAAAGATCCATATGAATTAACTCAAGAGGAACTTTGGTGGCAATGTCTTTATGATGATTTATGTGAAGTTCTAGATTATCAAGCACCACAAATACCATCGACTTTGTATTAATTTTGGATACTCCCCGACAAGTTCTTTGTTAATAAACTTACCAAGTAAACGATAATCGATGTGACTCTAAACGTTCATGCCATAGATGAAGTTAATTCCACTCGGTCAAATTGCAACAAATATTATACCGAATATCTTAAAGATAACAATTAATTTTTCCATAAATGCCATGAAAATTTAATTTTCCTCGACGAGTCTTTACTACCGAACACAACTTTATAGCTTTGTTACAAATTTGATCGACGTAGCGAAGATTAGCAGCCATACTCGACGTAAACATCATCACGAATTTTAGGTACTCCGGTAGTTTGACCGTCCCCTTTTGCAATAACTTTTGTCTTCAAAAATTACAGTCCTCCTTCATAGTCATCATCGTTCACGAACCAAGAAATATTTCATGTCATGTGTCCACTACATCCACTATCAAGAAACCATCGATTGCATGTATCAGGTTTTGTTAGATTTTGTAAACCTTTTGATTTCATACAAAAGATTTTGAGCCTTCTTATGAAGATTATATGTTAACCTTTTATCTAAATATTTTACATATATATTGATAATGAACATTCAAGCAACAAAACATACATAAGGAGACTAGTTCCAAACCATCTCTTAGCATTAATCTTTAATAATGATATAGACATACACGTTTTACAAAGCCAATTCCTCGCTCGTCGCCTAAGTTCGCAAATTCTTCAGACAATTTGTTTCAGATATCTCAAACTCAAGAGTTTTTTTTTTTTTTGGTTTCACTTCCAACGAATTTCTCGCAAGAGCAACCTGTAGATTCAACTATCTTTGCAATAACATCCTCATTTAATTAGATTTGAAAGGGATCGCATGTTCTGGTTGGGAGATCGCAATATATGAACCCTCGCTCTCGATACCAATTAAAAGAGAGGGTACCAACCAAGTACAACACCATCTTTTTTGTTCGACAGATCGGGAACTTGTGTAGCATTTTTAACAATTAAAAGGATACCAAAATTTTAATGTCGAAAATAAAATAACACATACACAAGAATTTTCGTTAACGTGGAAAACTACAATGTGAAGAAAACCCCCTGGACCTAATCCGTAACTTGAGCACCACATCAGGTTGAGCCGCACGTACACTATCCTACTATCTAACTTCGGGGACTGGAATGTAGTTGAGACCGAATTAAACCTCATGAGCAATTCAAATCTTGAATCATGTCGTCTCTAAGATCTCGGCAAGACCCCGAGCAATACGATTCCCCCACCGACGCCCTTTACAAGCACTGAGACTCTATAACTATTCTTCCTTCAACGAAATCCTATTTGATATTTTACAAAAAAGATATTCAATCAAGGTATGTAAATTTATATGTTTGTGAGGGATCTTTAATAAAAAAAGATATCAAGCAAACTCAAGACTAGGATGAACTTATTCTCTTCAAATTTTTTATGATGCCTAACCAATTTTACCTCATAAGAACATTATAAACAAATCAAACCGTATGATCCGTATATTTATCTTGTGGAATCACAAAGTCTGGAGATCTAAGAGTACTTCTGTGATTTATATCTCAAAGCCAGGGGATACCAAATACACCCAACTTTTTCGCTCAACAACCTAGTACAGTACATAACTTAACACAATTGCAAGAAGACCAACTTAATGATCCTTGACAATATGTATAGAGTCAATATCTCAACCTCTAATCAATCAATATATACGCAAGCACAAGGTCTATGAACCTAATTGTTAGCAGGAAGTACTCGGACGATCTCAAAAATCAATATCCAAGATCAATCTAGTCGTATCCAATCTAATTCCGCCAAGTTGTTAAACTTGCTATCTATCTTTCAAGATACGTAATTCTACAATAAACTAACTTATAATCGATTATAATTAAGAGGACTTATCTACATAGATCAATATGTACAAACCTCGTGTACATCAAATTATAAAGATAAAAATATAATACTCTAAAAGAAAAACACAAGACACAATAAATTATAACGAGGGAAACCGCTATAGCAAAAAAAAAAAAAAAAACGGGACCTCATTCCGTATTGAACACCACATCTATGAAGTCAAGCACGTACACTAGCCTACTGGTAGACTTCTGGGATCGGGAATGTAGTTCAGATAGAATCCACCCTCCAAGTGGTTCAGCTTACAATTGCAATCCTTAGGTTGCAAGGTTCTACGACTTGATTCTTTAGCCGATGGTCCTTGATGCTACCTAAGAGCGTTTCAACCGGGCGGAAGACCGGCATCACTAATTTGCTCTAATGTATAAGCCTATTTGATTTCCGTTGATCAAAGATCAAGGTGGAATTCTGCTTGCAATAGATAGCTAACAAACCTCACAAACTTAACTTACGACTCCCGAAGAGAAGCCTATATTCTTAACCAACTCTCAAGAAAATCGTCAAAAGATCAACTAAGATCAATTTTTAAATATCTATCTTCAGGATTCACAAAGTCGAGACGAATAAACTTTGTAACTACTATCTATCTCTCCTAAAAGAGAATACAAAAACCTCGATAACAAAAAAGCAAGATCATCATTCACGAACTATCAAGGTAAAGATAGTCGGTCATGGCTTCATGAATCCCCAAGCGAAGTCTTTAATCGTAGACCTAAAAGGTCAATATAGGCGACTCTGGAATCAACTAGGACACAAAGTGCCAGGCTTAATTTTTCTAGTTGACAGAGATGCTCTATTTATAGTTTTCAAAGACTAGTGGTTAGATTAGAATTCAAGCTAAGATAACTTGAAAATCAAGCAAATAAATAGGTCTTCAAACTACAATGTAAGACTATACACATAAGGTAGATGGGGAAAACGATTTGTCGCTTTTTTTATGAAAGCGAGAGACGACTCGCTCAAGCAGACTCCTCAACCGAAAGCAAACTCGCTTAACGAGCAATATCTAAAACTGTACGTCTAACATGTTCAATCCATGAATCATTGAGCATTCTTCAATCATGCTCAATTCAACAAAACTTAGACTCACTGTCTAATAAGTCAATGACTGACTAATCAAATACACGTCTGCTTTGCAGACTCCACGTTCTTGAGACATCAATCACGTCACATGGGGGGATATCAATTAGGGTTTTGGTCTGGCGGCCTACAGCACGTGGATTTATCCACGATGAGAAATGAGCAAGTCGTGCAAACAGTTGAAAGAGTTAGCAAAGTAGTGGGTGGACGGTTAACCAAGTCTCCGCAAAATCTGGAACTGGTTTCACCACGATCTCCCACTTTCCCATTCTTTCACTCAAGAAACCGTCATACTTACATGGATCAATGTGTTCATTATTCGGGCAATATAAATAAGTCCAAAATCGAGGACAAAAAACAACATTCGTCTACGCAACAACTCGATTGAAACTTATTCACAGAACTCAACACTCAGCAGTTCATCAATCTTGAAGAAACCCACAACACATCCAAAATCCTTGATCATCATTGATCCCACACAATTCTCAGCTTCCCTCATACAGATCAACCCATCTCCCTCTTTGTGACCGAATTGTCTCTGGAACGACCATTGACTTGGTTTAGGCCGGAGTCCTACAGATTGATCTCTCGAATTCAAGCACTCCCTTTGCAGTGTATCTGTGTGAGGTTAAGCAGTTTGCTCGGTTGAGGAGTCTCGTCCGCAAGCTCGTCTCTTCACTTCTATAAAAACCAGCAAATCGTTTTTCCCCATCTACAGATGTGTGGGACCGGCTCCTTGCAAGCCTTAGGGCCGGCCTTGGTCGGTCAAGGAAGTATGCCTGTGTCACCATAATGTCCGTGTCTCAGTCTTGATGAGAGTTTTGATATTTTCTGGTGTGCGTTTGAGCAATATCTTGGATTTTCAGAAGAGTTTGATCTTTGACTGAAATTCTTGATTTTGATCGAATGAGCAAGTAGGACTTTGCTCGTTTGATCAATATTTTGAGAATATTAAAATAATAATAATATTTTAATATTTTTCGTGAATAGCCTAGTCATTCATGTGACCATTTGACTTTTTGGCTTTTTCATGGTTTGAGCAATATTTGAGAAAATATGAAGAACCAGGGTTTTTGCTCAAACGGAGGAGTTTCATGAGATGAGGGAAATAATAATTATGAAAACAAGGGATTGCAAGGTCTGAGACCGGCCACGGCTAGGGCATGGCCGGTCGGCTAGGTAGCCCGGTCCCGCATATTATTTTTCATGAAACCGTGAGTTTTGCTCAAACAAGGAAAGTTGCTCGAATGAAGGAGTCTTCATGATTTCATGAAAATAATAAAATAAGAAAAATAAAGGAAGACGCGTGGGGGACCGGCCACGACGGCATGACCTGCCGGCCGGTGGGCCCGGTCCCTAGGCGATTTTTTTTTAAATTATTTTCTCTCTCCTATTTTTTGTAGGATTCCTCGTTTGTCCATATTTTTGAATGCTCGTTCGTGCATCATCGTTGAGTACACTTGCACCATTTTATTGGGGCTTACTCGGTGATAGTCCATATGTCCGACTGTTGATTAATTATTACTAATTCACGAAATTCAGCGAAGAATGATTCATGAAACAGAGTAATAAAATGAATTGAGTATCTATTACTAATCCATAAATTCTAGTTGGGAATTCAAGGAATGGAGTAATGAGATAAAATGGTTATCTATTACTAATCCATGAATCCAGCCGGGGAATTCAGGTAACGGAGTAATGAGATATAATATATTATTTTCTAGGAATTCAATGGATGAATGTCACAGTAGAATTAATATATTTGCAGAATCGAGATATGAGATAGTTGAAGCATTATATTCGTTCTGAAAGGTGTACAGTCAGGGAACAACGTGCATCATCGACATCCTAAAGGCGTTTAGCCCTCTAACAAACAATTATGTCTAGAGGCCGCCTGAATCTATACACGGTCTCTCTACATAGTCAGGGAACAACGAGTATCGCTGACAAACTGAAGGCGTTAAGCCCCCTGACAAACAATTATGTCCAGAGAACCGCCCAATCGTTATTCTATGTAGAGGTGGGTCTCTCTATGTAGTCAAGGAACAATGAGTATCGCCGACGTCATGAAGGCGTTAAGCCCTCTGACAAACAATTATGTTCAGAGAACCGCCCAATCATTACTCTACATAGAGTGCATGATGAAATGTGCAGCATCGAACGCTCAGCTGGGGAAGTCTTTCGAGAAACATGTTCATCATGGCTCTGAGAGGAATACTCACTCAGTCAGAGTTCGTGAAACGGTTCACGGATCATAAAATATGAATCGTCACATGCGTTCCTGAAGCCGGGTCAGAAACATGCATTATCATGATTTTACGATTTTGACCTTTGTCGAAAATCCACCATCAACACATAGGTTTGGTTAGACCGAATTCAGTAACCGTGTATAATGATTGTTCGGTTTGGCAAGTTAGCCAAAGAACTAAAATCTACTTGATGTTCATCTAAACACCTATGAAATTAATCATGACTCAAACACCTAAGCATTTTAATAAATCAATGAAGTCTTAGCAGAAGTGTTTAAGAGAGTTCTAGCAATGCTAAACATATTAAATTAATAAGTCTTTGAGCATATACTACATATTGTCAGGACAATTGATACAACGGTTTGTGAACCGCAAGGCTTGTTCACGAGTCAGGGTGCAACGGTTCGTGAACCGAGTTCGCCAACCTTACTAGACTCCGGAACTCAGTTGACCACAGTTCGTGAAATGGGTTCGCCAACTGCTAGCCAATTAATCCAACTTATAATTCACATAGGTTCTCCAACTAAGTTCGTGAACTGTTCCCAATTGAACTTATGGTTTGTGAATTGAGTTCCCCAACCTTCTTGTATTTTTGAATCTCATATATCTATGGTTTGCAAACAGAGTTCGCCAACCTTCACTGAGTAGAAATTTAGTAAGTTCATATATCTTTCATTTGAAACATTCTCAAGTGATATAATCATTTGCATGAGCAATTTTCAATTGATCCACAAATTAATTCATATAACTAATATTGTTAAGGACCTTTGAACATCCAATCGCTAAATCATATTACGATATTTCTCACAAGACAAGCTTGACTCTAAACATCTTATTTTTTAATATACTATAAGTCATACGACATAGTCTTAATAGATAAAATGATGGTATAGTGAGTAAAATAGTATGGTTAAGTCTTCACATACCTGAAACAGAAGTTCTCCAAAATGTCTTCGTCGATCTTTAGTCTTCAAAGGTGATCTCTGATACTCAACTACAATTCTAACCTATCCGACACTTAACTTAGTAGACTAGAAATCAAGATATAGTTTTGATCACTTAACATTGACAACAAGCTTGAGATAGCAAAAATTGTAGGCTCAACTGATCAATGCTCTAACAATATATATCTTGTTTATGGTCTACAGTTTGGAAACTATAATGAACAATAAGAACAAGATCCAGATAGCAATAGTTGTTAACAAGTAAAACATAGTCTGAATGGGTTTCACGAATCCCTTAGTGAAGTCTTTCAAATTCGTACGCTAATAAAATTTCACTAGAGAAAACCAAGGTTTTAGAGCATCTAGTCAAAATTAGGACACATACGTGCCAGGATTAATATTCTAATATACATGGAGTCCTCTATTAATATAGATGAACAATGCTAAACAAAGCAGGTTCGTGAACTAGATTCCATGTTACGAATTTCTTTATAATAAAACAAGTTAAACTTCTTTATATTGATTGCGCATAAAAGCATGTGAGAGGTTTACTTTTAATCACAAAACCTTAGTGCACAAAGTGGTTTGCCAGAGAACCCCAGTTAAGTAGTTCTGGAACCGACAAGCATAAGTAGAGTATATATCACAATATTGAATCAGTTATGAACTGTCAAAACAGTTTGTGAACTAAAAGTGGTATCGTAACTTGGGAACCTTTTGAATACGGTAAGTTCGCAGACTGTCAAAACAATTCGTGTACTTGGAAACAAAAGGTGTGTAGGAAACATTCAAAATAGGATAGTTCGCGAACTATATAAATCAGTCCATCTACCTTTGAATTAAGTAATATCCAGTATTATTTCAAAATCGACTAGTTCGCGAACTCAGCAAATCAGTTCATATACACGAGTTAATTGAGACTTAAAAATCAAGTAATTATATTTATAAGCTCAAGCTCATGAACTAGTAAAACAATTTGTGAACTTCAAGAACTAACTTGACTACTCCTTATTGCTTTCATTCTTTTTTGTAATGTTTATAATTTTACTTAAGTCATACGACTTGTCTCAGTAGATATAATGGTAGATAATTTGAGTAAATAGGATACTCAGTCTTCACATACCTTTGTTGATGAGGTTTCCATTGACGCCGTCGTTCTTCAGGTTTCAATCTTCAAGGTAGGTTGGTGAAACCCGATACTGAGCTACCATGCTCTATTCCTAATCCGAGTCTGACTTTAATAGATTTGATCAACTAAAATTGATAACAATATTGACATACCAAAACTTGTGAGTTTGACCAAGTGATGCTCTAACAAATTCTGCAGCTTCAAATCCTTCACATATCTCAGAATCTTCAACAAAAAAAAACTTCGCTTCAACGTCGAAGGGAATATAGTCCCATCAATCACCGTACCTGGATTATCTTTACTGACTTGCTATATCCATAATAATAATTGTGAATGCCATGGAGCAGCTAGACTCCATAAAAGAAGCATCAAAATGCAGCTAGACTCCAATCATAGTTCTTTATATTATCTTTTCACCTAGCTCTTACAACATGCATCTCTATGAGATCAATATTAGTGGTACTGTTCAACTTGTTTGGATTATGCACAATCTTATCAAAGATGATAACATCCGTGTATTTCCATATTGACCAAATTATGTAAGAAATTTTTCTGCCACATGCTCTAAGGCATTTTCATTCATCCAACATTTAAGCCAAAGACTAATATCATTATTAACATCAAACTGTTAAAAAAACTAAAAAAAAAATGGACTTGGTACAACAACAACTTACCAAGAGGTATATTTCATCTTCAAGGTTATCACGGTTGCAAAGGTTACAAAAGTGAGATACATTCCTCGTTACACAGGGATTCTTTTTCCTCCTAAACGCGGAGATTTTGAGATAATTTTCCAATAAAATATATTAATCTTAAGCATGTAGTTTAAATTCCAAACTAGTTTCCAGAATTTGGTAATTTTCTTGTCATCAAAGTAGTTAGTTAAGAACATATATATATATATACTGACTTAATTATAACTTCTCCAAAGGGAGTTGATTTCCATACAATTTTGTCAGAGTCAATCATATCTGGAGTTATTGATCTAATTGAATTCTACATAAATCCCTTAATATATTTTTGAATTACGTTCGTTTTTCAATTTCCATAATCATCCAAGAGGGAATTGCTAGTAATGCGTGTATCATCTTTAATGGTTGCTGGAAATGTAATACGTATCGGCCGAGTTACTCGCGAGTAACTCGAGGATCGGCCTCTGGACGAGATCATCAAATACTCGGCGGAAGCGAGTTTTTACCATTTACTCATCGAGTCAGTGATGGATCGGCCCGAGTCCCGAATAACTCAGTATGTTAGGTCAAACTCAAAAAAAAAAAAAAAAATGAAATGAAAAAAAAACATCGGAGAATTAGGGAAGAGAAGTGAGATGGATCGGGAGAGCTTAGACTCCATCAAGTAGATCAAATCACCAATATTTCTCAGCCTTTTCTCGATCAGAATTTTTTTTTTTTGTTTTACAAGAACTGATAGAAAGTTCTTTTGCGAGCACGAGATTTAGGAGAAAGGAGATAACAATTTGTAGATTAAAGATAAAACCCTAACATGAGTTTTATGTGAAGTTTTTGTGATTACCGGAGAAGATATTTGGAAAAAAAAGGGAAGAATAAAGGGGTAAGTAAAATAAGATGAGGTAGGTCTCTTGGTATCGTCCTCCAGCCGATCCAGAGCCAATCCCCGAGTCCTATAACATTGGTTGGTGGTTAAATAATTAGTTTGATTTAGTAGTTAATTTGATTTAGTAGACTAAAAAGAAAATTTGGTCTACTAAATGGCCTCATAAGGTGGGGTTCTTTTTATGGCAGTCCACTTTAGACCGTCTCCCTACTTTAGATAACTTGCAGAAGAGTGGTAGTGCTCTGACTACTAGTTCCGGCAACCCACAACCAAATTTATGCAAGCTTCGTGATATTTTTTGTGGAAGATGGGAATCATTTGCTTCTGACTTGTCCTTTTGTTGTTGAAGTTTGGCATTACTTTCTTACCAACGCCAATTTTACGGGGTCTCTACAGTCGACTGTGTTGGAGGTTTTGAAAAATTGGAAGAGTTGTCATCTCTTTTCTCAAGATAAGGAACTTTGGGATAGATTACCTGCTAGCATCATTTGGAGTTTATGGAAGGAGCGTTATGCTCGTACCTTTGAAGGGAATCAAAAACCAAGCGTTGTTATCATCACCGAGATAAAAATTCAGACTATTCACTGGGCTTCCGTTCATCCGTCGATGCAGGGTGTTGCAATTAATGATGGGATTCTTAACTGGAGTCATAAATTTTTTGATCCTCATTAATTTCCTTGTAATTTTCGCTTTCGTGTTTTTGGGTGGAACTCTAGTTTAGTTCCAATGTTTTGATCTCTTTCTGTAAATGGAGATCTGGATTATTTTTTTGTTTCTATCAATACAATTTTGTCATTATCGAGCAATAAAAAAAAAAAAAAAAAAAAAACCAGAAACATTGTTCACCTTACAAGTAAAGTTAGAAAAGATGATATTCAGTAATTTTTGATACTAGACCAAAATCATTGATTGACTTTGTAAGATATTTATACTCTAGAATAACAACCCAGAACTGATCTTGGTTATGAACCATTCTACATGACAATTTGGTGAGAAGGAAAATGTTTGTTTATGTGGGTTTCTGATTCCTAGACCACCTTGGTTTTTGTCCATACAAATGCTCTTCTAAACTTTTTATAAACAAATTTATTTTATCATTTTCCTGCCTCCAAAAATCTCTTTGGAGTTTGTCTATTTTTTCCGAAACTTGTTTAGGAAAGGTTAAACACTGCATTGGTGGTTATGAAAATAATTTAAAACAGATTTTATTAGGACAGATCTACCATGCGGAATTAATATTTTTGGTTTTCAACCATGAAATGAAGCAAAATTTCAAGAATGTTAATTCTATTTCTATCAGAAAACTGAAGGGTTCCCAAATATTTATCATTTTTGAAATTTTTCCTTGCTTTAGAATTCTAGAAATAATTCTACAGTGTTTATTATGCATCTTAAAGATGAAGTAAATTCTAGAATTTTGAAAATATATGACTTGACCTGTCATTTTATCGAAGGTGGTGAGAATCTTCGCAATGTTTTTTGCTTATGATATGCTTGCTTTTGAGAAGAGGAAGCAATCATCTGCAAAGTTTAAAGATGTGAAGCAAATGGTACATTTTTAGCTACTTTGATTCCAGAGATTTTGTTTTCAAATTCAGTTTTAAAAAGAAATCTAGAAGCGATTCCACGCAGATTGTAAAGAGATGAGGTGAAAATGGGTCACCTTGGCGAAACCCCTATATATGTTAAATTTTTCTCAAAGATAACCATTCAGTAACACAAAAAAAATAATTGTGGTGATACATTGCGTTGTCAATTGACACCAATCTCTATTGAATCCAAAGGAAATAAGAGGTGTTTTCCATAAACTCCCACAATTCTATCAAAAGATTTAGATAAATCAATTTTATAGCCATATTGCAATTTTAGTATCCGAAGTTTACATAGTATTGAAAAGTTTCATAGGAAAATATTATCAGGTTAAGAAGCAAATTTTCGACGTCACAATTCCCGATGGCAGATTTAGAGCCCAAAAGGTCCACAACACTTTGACATTAATGTGGCAAGTATTATATTGGGATCCAACCTATTCCAAGCTTAGAAAAAGTGTGGAATGTCTTATGGTGGAATCCAAGCTTGGAAAAACTCTGGAATGTCAAGTCTAATGGCTTGCAAGTTCGGGTCGTCCACAATTTTTTTCCGAAGAATGTTCCAGGTTTCATGAAAGATACCATGGAATGCAAAAAACTGGCACTTCGAATCGCGCTCAATCTTGTGGTAGGTTATATTTCTAAATCAAATGGTCTCTTTTTGACCGCCAATTTTGTAGGCCAAAATTGAATGCAATTTAGAATTGCATTTTTTTAATCTGTTTTTCCTTTATATCATTAAACTTGAACTTTCATAATTTATTTCGAGTGTTTATGTTTCATGGATTTCGCAAAACATTTTTGTTGGAATTCTTCAGCACAAGAACATTTGGAGGCTAAAGGTACACAAAATAGGCTGGAAGATTGTTAAATGGCACACACTGGTCCCGTGGTCTAGCGGTTAGGACATTAGACTCTGAATCTAGTAACCCGAGTTCAATTCTCGGCGGGACCTTTATATTTTTTACATTTTTTAAAAAACCCCCAGAAAATATCACGTAATTAAAAAAAAAAAAAAGGTTTTAGATTGATGCATGATATCATTTTTCGTGGATAAAATGTAATTTCTAACAGAAGACTGGTTCTTCTTTGAAGAATTAAGCATCCTATTAAGAAATCAAAAAGGCGCATTTCCAACTTCGAACACTTTAGAGAGGTAGGTTCATTTCAAGCTTCATTTCCTCCCTCATCTCTGTGCTTGGAGATCAGACGCTCGAGAGCTGCACATCCCCAGAAGGCTTCTTCTCGTCATTGTTATTCTTTGGGGTCGACTTGTAGAAAGTTGCATATATTATCAATTGGATTAAGCCAAGAATACAACCAGAGCCATTACTGATAAAGATGTAAAGATCGAAACGGAGCAATGCGAACGTCAACCAAGTTCCACCATTGAGGAAATTTGCAAGCAGAAGGAAAAACGGCATGTACTCAACACTTTTTGTTCTGATAACCAACAGCATTACGTCCAATGGCATTGCATACATGGCAATGTTGAAGATGAGACAGAAAATTCCGACAACCATTGTCCTTCTCTCGATAGTGTGCAGGAACCCAAGAGTAACACCGACTACTAAGGCAAAGAAAACAATCTCAATTGCCAAAACTTTGAACACGTACAGTCTTTGCTTTTTGTTGGCGTACATGAGATAAGTGAAGATGTAGGCGAATTCTACAACGAGACCCACTCCATTGATGGTGACCACGAGGATGCTGTGTGGATGAACGAAAGGAAGACCGTAAAAAACCCATAGAGCACAATTGAGTATGGTGGCAAGGTAAGGGTTTGGAGAAAAATCCTCCACTGCTCCTTTCTTGATGATCTTATAGAATGTAGGTGCAGGCGAGGCGAACAGACCAAAAGAAATCACATTTCCGATGACTCCAATGATATTACGGATTGAATCTGTGTTTGCAGTAGTCATCTTTGTGGGTAATTTGTTCTTGTTTCCTTTTCCTTTACTATCTTTATTTCTTCGGAAAATAAAGAAAAAGGAAAACAAGAACAGTTCAGAAACTACAAGTGTTATAACTTGAGGCTGATGAAAACATTAGGATGAGATATGCAGAATTTATAGGCTTACCCTGTTTAACAGAATGACAAAATTTTACTCGTAGTTCTTGGTGCATATTATTGACAGAGAATTTTTGGATATTACATAGACGAAGACAGTGTGGATAACGGAGATGGATAAAAAAAAAATTAACAGCCTAGATTAACAATTTTGGATTAAAATCCATGCATTTTCGCCGAGAAAATAAAATAAAAACAATCCATTAAATTAAATCACTAGTTTAACAATCCCAAATGAATGGCCTAAAAATTGCCAATGTAGATCGCATGATCTAAGATAACTATTTATAGAAAAAAAAATCTGTTGCATTTAGATACTGTTGGGTCAAAAGAGTCAAAACTCAAAGACAGCGAACAAGTTAAGGAATCAATCAATCAAGACCAATTTATAGGGTAGAATGACTGCCAGGCACCTTAAGGACCTCATGTATGAGTTTTCCTGTGAGAGCCTTGGCAGTCCCATAACACTATCAGTGGTGCCTACCTGCACATAACCACCAAATACAAGAGTATGTCTGTATCCAGAAGTGTGATGGTGGGCAACACACATGACCGTAGTCATAGGGCATTAGTGCCAAAGGGACAACTCCGCCATTGACACCCGACAGCTATAGTTGAACAGTTCTCATAAACTTACCGAGCAAGGTCTTTGAAAATCTTGTAGCATTTGAAAGTTTCATCATCAGAACCCCACTCAACTTTAGAACAAAAATGAGTATGAAAATAAAGGAGAGCAAATAAGAATTAAACTGAAAACCTACCACTTCTTCAATGAAGGGCAATGTTAACGGGTGTTCAATTATTAGACCGCCAGCAACTTAGGGAACAACTCCCTCATCCACCTAAACACAACAAAGGAAGCATCAAACTTGTCTGCTCATTTAGTTATAGAATACCGCAAGATTCTTTGAAATCACTTGCCAGCTTCTCTATGACTTCATCAGGTATCTCGCGACACATCACCACTAGAAGTATTATTCCTCCATCATTTATTCAAGACTGAGCTTACCAAATATTAAAAGGACAAATTCACTACGAGAACTAAAACCTTATCCAGGTGAGAAGATGTGAGACAGTTGAATATGAAAAAACATGTTAAAGGTAAACTTGACAACAACAACAACAAAAATCAAGAAGTTCAGGCTCCTTGATATTGTACAATGATTGTGATATACCGAGAACGTCAAAAAATCCAAAATTCCAGGGAATCACATAGAAGATGTAGGGACCAAATATATGGCAGATCCTATCAAGCTCTGATAATTCAAGGTTCGGGTCTTCCTTACTATGGTATTTGTGACAAATACATGTATATTACAAAGCAAATCAGGTTAAGAAAAATGGCAACCAATTTTACCTCCACTCTGTCCCACTCGCCCCTTCTTGTAGCCGCCGTAAGGTTCGTAACAAGTACAGAGCCCACTGTAGCTGCACGCCCACCAGAATATCCTGAAAATCATATAATATAAGTCATCCGACCATGTTATCCAATTTAAAAGACGAAGAGCACAGTTGTCAGACCTTTGACGAATTGGAGCTTCTTCTTTGCTGGATGGCTTTTCTCTAATTACCCCTTCATAGATCCTGACCTCCAAATCAATCAAATTAAGCATGAAGCAAGAACCACAACTAAGCTTAAACACAGTAAATAACATGGTCCACTACGAGCAATTTATCTATGACCAAAGATACAGATGGACATTCTGCTCCTCGGAGACATGAAATTGACAAAACACCCACCCACTATTCCAATGTTACATGTAAATGAAATTACAAGCAAAATATATTCTTGTTGCATCTTCATTTGTATCTGTGGAGTAAGGAGTCATTTGTTGTTCTATTGATAGGTACACACAACTAGAGAGCAGATGAGTACTCCTAACGGGTGCAAGCTGCCAGACACAATGCCTTGCTAATTTTTCATCAAGTGCACATGGCATATAATTTACTACTACTGCAAGGCTTTCTGTAATAATTAAAAGAAATAAAAATAAGGTGTCCTTGAATAAAAATGAGGTGTACTTGGTCAGCAGTGATAAAAAATGTTCACATCGTTTTGGAGCCTCGAAAAAACGGCATCTACCTGAGAAGAAAGTTTTCATTCAGGTAACAGACATATATCTACCTCTCTTTCAAGTTTTCCATAATTGGACATGAACTAAATGAAGATATTTAGAGTAGTAAAATAAAATCACAACAATCTGGAATTGCTTATAAAACAATGGATGCAATTTAGCAAAACAGGCTGAAAAGTTCAAGTACAAACTGTCTGAACAAATAAAACCAAGAGCCTTGACAAACAACATATCCTTGGCACATCGATGTCACTAGGTAATGTTGGACCTGATTAACACCAAGAACTTTTAATAGTACTATCACTTGTAGAAGGAGGAAAAAAGATATTGAGATATACTGTATCAGCGGTGATTAGAAGTGCTGGTTCAGCATTTTTCTCAGAACAATCAGTAGTTTGAATCCGTGATATGATGCCATTGGCCTGAAGGAAGTACAATAGTAAGGTCAGGACTCACCTATTACCTTCACATCATCTGAAGTGAAATCATAGAAGCAGTGCAAGGAACTAAACAAATACAAATAATACCTTCAAAAGAGAAAAGGAAAAGGGATGTATACAATATATATATATATTGAAATAAAGGGTTGAGCGCATGCTCAATGGCTAAGCAAATTCTAGTTTCCCAGAGCCATAACCAAATCTTCTGGCTTTTCATACGAATTGCTTTGTCATCAATGTCTGCAGTCTAAATTATAAACAAAAGACACCAAAATAAACCTCCCAGCACAAAATGAAAACATTACCATGATTGTGAAATCAAAACCCATCTCAGTTAGATATCCTTTCGAGACTTTGCTGATGACCCCAAGATTATCTATAAGTCAATGCACAGAAATACAATTCGCAAATCGATTATTGATTGGACTTTTAGGGTTTAGTGAAACATAACCATACCTAGAGTATAGATGTAATGAAACCCTTAAGTTAAAGGGACGAGTTTTTGCTGCCATTACTGTTAATCGCCTTCTACTTTTTCTTCTTCCACGTTCTGCTGTGACCTGTGAGCAATGGATTTATCGACAGTGTTGTTGACTTTTGTTGACACAGACTAAAGTCGTTTTTTTTTTTTTCTTTTTTGGTACTAAGCAAAATTTATTAGATTGAATTAAGGATTACAATAATCATTTGGGAAAAATATAGTTTTGTCCTTTTTTTTAGGTGAAAAAGTATGTCATTTTGGTCCTTTAGGAAAACGCCTTTTCTTGTTTGATCCCATAATTATTTAAAAATATTAAATCGACAAAAGTACCCTTAGTGTTAATTTTTACTTATTTTCTTGTAGATAGTTCATTCCAGAAATGAAGTCCATATAAAAACCCAAAAAAACAGAAATGAAGTCCAAATAAAAACCTAAAAAACAGACTTCATTAAAGGAAATGAAGTCCATATAAAAACCTAAAAAAAGAGGACTTCATTCCGTAAATGAAGTCCATATAAAAACCTAAAAAACAAGACTTCATTCCGTAAATGAAGTCCATATAAAAACCTAAAAAAAACAGACTTCATTACAGAAATGAACTCCATATAAAAACAGACTTCATTTCTGGAATGAACTCCATATAAAAACATCATCATCTTCTTCGACGTCTTCAACAGCAGCAGCAGCAAACATCATCGTCTTCAAAACAGCAGCAACATCGTATTCATCATGTTCATCGTCTTCATCATCTTCAACAACAACATCAAACAACAAATACGAAAAAAGAACACAAAAACTACATCTAAAAAACATCATCATCATCATCTACGGCATCAGCAACATCATCTTCATCATCTTCAGCAGCAGTAAATCAACAAAAAACGAAAAAGAAACGCAAAAACTTCATCATCGTCATCTTCTTTATCGCCTTCATCATCATTATCATCAATAACAACATTAGCAGAGAAAAAAGAACCCAAAAACACCGTCGTTCATCATCATCTTCATCATGAGGAGAGAAAAAAAAATGGGGGAAAGAAAAAAACTAGATCTAGAAATAAAAAAGAGAGAGAAAGTAAATCTGAAAATAAAGAAGAGAGAGAAAGAGAATCTGAAAATAATATCTTCTCTCTTGATAATTGACTATATATATCCCAGGGTGACGTCATGGATGATGTAATGGTCCCAAAAGGGTATTTCTGCCACTACAAGATGGCAATTACATCATCCATGACATCACCCTAGGACCAAATTATAATATTTATGACTAAGGGTGCACACGGTACGGTTCGGCTCGGTTCTTGCCGAGGCCGAGTACCTGTACCTCCCACGTCTCGGTTCCAAAATTTTGGACCGGTACCTGTACCTTGTACCTCGGTTCGGGTGTACCATTACACTGTGTATGGTACTAGGTACGGTATCGGCTCCTGTCAGTACTTTACGCGAGAATTTGGACATTTATTTTTCTGTCATTTTCTAGACAAATTAAGTACCTGTTTTACCTGTTTTTCAATATATTAAGCAATATCTCAATCAAAGAACAAAGTAACAAACACACATACTGACTAAAGTCTTGAAAATCTGAAAAAAGAACAAGGTAGCAGTAGCACACAAACAACCAAAGTCTTGAAAATGTGGAAAAAAAGAAAAGAACAAGTAACAGTATCACACAAACACACACACTGACCAACACAAAACTGTCTTAACCAACACAAACAATGCACTGGTGGTGGCATTATCAAGTAGCAGTAGCAATGATTGGACAGTGGAGGCAATGACAAATACAAAGTCTTGAGTCTTGATCTTCTATTCCATGGCAGGAGCACTTGTGGTGGCATTATTGTTGATAGGACCAAGTAACGCTGCAAAACAAGTAATAGCAGTTATCTATGTCTACTACTGCCAAACACAAGTAATAATGTAAATATGTATATCAGTCAAAAATCTATATAATCTGTATGTCATCAATTTCTGAATCATCACACAGTGGAACTTATATATTTGTTATTAGGTTTGTCTAATTAGTGACAAAGATATTAAGAACCCTATCATATCAACCTTATATGTTGATAGTACATATATCTAAGACTTTATAAAGCATAAATGATGAGAAAACAAAGACAAGTCTCAGTTAAGAACAACATATGGACACCCCTAATAGATTGCTAGAGATTTCAGTTCACTAACCCCTTCTCTAACCATCCAAATTGCAACTCCGAGTTTCAAAAATTCAACCCATTATATGTACATTAACACAAAACATCCCAACTACAAACAAAATCACTCTTGACTTGACTAATCAAATGTATAAGATCAAATCAACTCTCCACTACTCTAATTCAGTTGAAATTGAATCCATCCAAGATTATCAACTTAATTGACTATTCAACACTCATTTATAATTACAAACCAAACCAGTTTAATTGACTATTCAACTCCTAACGGAGTTCACAATTCATTGTTCTATTAAACATGACAAAAGCTACAAACTTACACAAAACTAAGCAGACTGCAGACCCTAAATAACTCATAGACTAGACCCAAAAACTCCATCAACAGGAAACATAAATAAACTCCATCATTTCTAGTATCTTTCAAACATAAATAGCTCCACAAAGTTGATCATTAGAAACCGATCTAAAATTTACGAGTCTAATAAATAAACGGTGGAAGAAAGAAATGATTTACCTTTGGTTGAGAATTCGAGATTAAGGGTGCGAGAGATAGCGAAAATACCAAAACCCTAGAATCGGTCATGCAAATCATTATGTTATAAACTTATAATCAAACTAATGAAGCTCAAATTAAATGATACAGATCTAGATTGCATCTTACACGATCAAATGATTAAAGGAATCGAAGATTGGAACAAATAGATCGAGATTTCGGGTACCCAATTCACTCCTTAGTCTAAATTTGCTTGAACACACACACACAAAGAAAGATAATAATCAAAAAAAAAAAAAAAAAAAAAACATCACGGATTCACAAACATAATCATAATCAAAGGAATTAGTTACATGTTGTAGACTTCTTGTTAACTTATTCAATGAATCAAACAACCAATGTATTGGATTTGGTGGTGTGTTCTTATGAACACGGTGATGGAGGAGGAGACTCGAGAAGAGCGGCGAAGAAGAAGGAAAATTTTTTGACACACTTAAATGTCTCTAACCCTAGCCTCATTTCTATATATACTATAAATCTACCACCGTTAGATTAAACATAAATTTAACGTTCACAATTGATCGGTACGATCGGTACTATTCGGCACGGGATATGGGTAGGACCGAAGTACTTGTACCCCTCCCTAGCCCCGGTTCCTATTTTTGGACCGGTACTGTACCCCCTTCCTCGGTTCGGTACAAAACCAGGTGCGGTTCCACCGGTTCCGGGACGGTCCGTCGGTCCGGCTCGGTTCCTGTGCACCCTTATTTATGACCAAACTATAATTTATAATTCTAAAAAAGACAAACAGAAAATTGACTAGGTCAATTGGACTAGACTCTATCTAATATATTATTCCTAGGACCTATTGGTATTTCCTACTAATCATTTTTGACCATAGAAATAATATCATCTGGAAAATTGTTTAAGAAAGTAAAATTTTCTCTCTGTAGTCTAGCCTTTTGGGCTAACTCATGAGCAACATTATTATTAAGCCTATTGATAGACTTGCAAAACCAAAATTTACTACTTCTAAGTTTGCTTGTAATAACTTGAACTAAGTTTTGATTGAACCAATGAACATGTAGTTCACCCCCATTTATGGAGTTAACAACATTATCACAGTCCAGTTCAAAGATTGCCTTTGTGATTCCAAGCTCTTCCATCAATCCTGACTACCTCCAAAGCTTTGCATTCAAAATACTCGACCCCATATTCCTCATCCACTTCCTCATCACAGAAGAAGGACTTTTGCTCCTAAACGATTTTGCAAAATTTCTAAGAATTAATCCCATACTTCTTTGTTTTAGATAATGGAATGTAAGAACCATCAATATTAACTTTGACAAAATCCTTGTCTGGAGGCCTCCAATTAGTAACACGCAAATCATTCACCGGGGAAAATTGATGTTGACTATTGATTAGTACATTGATTATAAAAGTAGTTTATCCTAGTTACGAGTCATCTCAAGCGATTTGGTTTTTTGTCTTGAAAGACTACTAAACATCTTTCCTTCAAGATATACCAGATGGCACACATGTACCTGCAAATCAAGTTTTTATTGCTGAAACATAAAGCAGGATCATTATTCACTTCAGAATGAAACCAACTTATAGCCTATTGCTTAAAATCGGGAATTGAGTTTTATAGCATCAATATTGACATTGAGAGCAAACCAAATAGCCCTATTATAACTACAATCCATGAAAATGTGATTCATAGTTTCCTCATTGTTTTTGCAAAAAAGGACACCGAATATAGATACCACAGTTTATATCTAGCTATCTTGGTTCTAAATGGCACTATGTTCTTGTAACATTTCCAGATAAATAATTGAACTCGTGCGGAACTTTGAATTTCCACAAGTTTTCCAAACATTTGTGGGAATGGTACTACTATAATAATAATTGTGTTAACATCATTTGCCGAGATAGTATGATAAGCACTTTTAACACTAAACTTACCCTTCCTATGGGGGCCCATATCATGGTGTCTTCACCTGTACTAGGGATTCTCATATTCAAAATTAAAACGACACTATCATGGGAAAACAGAGCAGTAACAACATCAACATTACATTGCCTGGTTCCATCAATAAATAAATCACAGACAAAGTTAAAATTATCAAAGCTAGAAGATCCAACAGGCGGGACGGGCGGATTATTGAGGCCAATAACTTGACAATCTATCCAAATATTTACCTTAGTACCACATCTCACCAACCATCTAGTATGTTGTTGCACAACTTCAAGACCAGAGTAAATGCTCCTCCAAAGCCAAGAACTTTAATCTTTAAGTTTTTCAAGATGAAGAAAGCTACCATTTCTAGAGTATTTAGCCTTAAGAACTTTATAACAAAGAGAATCATTATCTTCACCCAGGCATTCCAAGCCACCTTAGTCAACATGGATGTATTAAGGTGTTCAAGATTCCTAAAGCCTAGTCCTCCTAGAGCTTTTTGGGATTTGAAGTTTGTCCCATCCTATAAAATAAAAACCTTTATTACTTCCATCCTTACCCCACCAGAATTGCCTCTGAATGGTGTCTAATTTTTTAACTGTGGTGTTTGGGACTCTAAAGACACTCATTTGATAAGTGGGTAAAGCATTTAATACATGCTTAACCATAGTAGATCTAGAAGCATAATTCATATGTTTTCCTTTCCAGGGAATTAATCTAGCACTGAAACTTTGTATAAGTGGCTTAAAAGCTTTGTTTTTATCTCTATCTATCAAAAGAGTAGCACCTAGATATTTATCAGTGTCAGTTATTTCTATCATTTCAAGGGCTCTAGCAAGATCAATTCTAGCTTGCGGGCTAATGTTACTGCTAAAGTAAACACTAGATTTGTTAAAGTTCAAAGACTGACCTGAGATATTGCAAAAATACTCAAGAGTATTTCTAATACCTGTCACATTGTGCATATCAGCTTTTGTGAAGATGAGAATATCATCTTCAAAGAGGAGATGAGTTATATCTGGAGCATTTCTAGCTGCCTTAACACCAGAAATAACATTATTAGTAGTAGCATTGACAAGAAGCCTTGATAAATAATCCATGGCAATAATAAAGAGATAGGGGGACAGGGGGTCCCCCTGTCTTAGTCCTCTAGAAGGATTAAAATCACTGGTGGGAGAACCATTGAGAAGAATAGAAATTTTGGTGGTTGAAATACATTGTTCAATGTACTTACAAAATTTCTCAGGGAAACCAACTTTCCTAAGCATGCCTAAAAGAAAAGGCCATTCTAATCTATCAAAAGCTTTTGATAAATCCAATTTTAGAGCCATAGTTCCAGTGTTACCTTCCTTATGCTTCATTGTATGAATCATCTCATGAGCTATGATTATATTGTCCTGGATAGCTCTACCTGGAACAAAAGCAGATTGATATGGAGAAACAATTTTTTTTTAGATGAGGCTTAATCCTATTTGCTAATATTTTAGAAATTATTTTATAGATTGTATTACACAAACCTATAGGTCTAAAATCAGCAGGATATTTAGCAATGTCAACTTTAGGAATCAAAGAAAGAAAAGTTTTATTGAATTCCTTAGGCATGTGACCAGTAATAAATTTTTTTAACGGCCTGAACTATATCATAACCAACAATACTCCAGTTAGCTTGGTAGAAACCAGATTGAAAGCCATCTGGGCCTGGAGAGCTGCAAGATGCCATGTCTTTGACAACTTTAAACACCTCATTAGCAGATGGGATTCTGGTAAAATCCTCAGACAAATCATTAGTAATGACAGTAGGGATAAAATCAAAAATATTTTTCGGGCATCTCTTTGAAAGCTAGAACAATTGTGAGCTAAAATGAGCAACTAGAATATTAGCTATATCATCTCTTTTATCATACAAATTACCATGCACATCATATAAGCAATCAATATGTTTTCTAAACATTCTTCTATTAGCTAAAGTATGAAAATATTTAGAGTTATTATCCATATCTATGATGAATCTATCACGAGATTTTTGCTTATAGAATTCTGTTTTGATATTAAACCAAAGTTCTAATTGCTTATTAGTATCACTAGCCTATCATGTTGAGAACTAGACTTTGGTTCATGAGATTGAGAACTAGAGCATTAATGTTACTATCAATATCACCAAACTCAATCTTATTCCAATAGGACAAAAGAAATTTCAATCAAGAGATGTTGTGGATCTACGGTGCTAGAATTCAAGCTATTTCAAGTTGGTTCTTAAAAAGATGTTTAATCCACATAAAAAAGAATTTGAAAGGTCTCCAAAGATTTTTAACAACAAGGAAGCAATATGGGACAATGGTCTGATCAGCTTGAACAAGATGATGCAATCTAGCATTGGGAAATTAATTACACCCGCATGTTGGTTTCCCAAAGCCATATCAATCCTTGAGGTTCTAAGGCCAGTACCTAGATTGTTATCATACCAGGTAAAGTCTCTTCCAATGTAACCTAAGTCCATTAGACCACAATCATTTATTTTAGCCTGAACAAATTTATCATCCTGAGAGAAAGAAGAACTGACATCTAATGTATGGAGATGAACATTCAAATCACCTATTACAAGCCAAGGCTGCATTAAGTTATCACTTATACTAGACATGAAATCCCATTGAACTTTCTTAATATCAGTATAAGTAGAACCATACATGAAAGAGACCAAAACATTTGGTTTAGCAGGGTGAAGATTAACAGACACATTTATGATATTATTAAATTTATCTTGGACTTCACATTGTATACCATCTTTCCATAACAGAAGAAGGCCACCAATAAGACCTACTGTCAATGCGGTCATGGTTGCAATAATTTAAAGATTTAGCTAGGCTAAGCATTCTATCTTTATCAATCTTAGTTTCAATTAAAAACAATAAATCGGGGGATTGTTTTGTAATTAAAAAACAACTAATTGGTCTTTTGTAAACTTTTTTGCTAAACCTTACACATTCCAACCGAGAATTTTCATGGTTTTCTTAAGGAAAATTATGTATTCAAAAGATTTAAAAGAAAGCGATAAGAGAATTTATATACCCGAGTAGTATCTATGACACAATCATTCATGGGTGCGAGGAAGTGTTGCGATTGGTTCATCCGAATCCATCATAGTGTTGTGTTGATGATCCAAATTAGTAGTATCATGACCTTGCACCACCGGGGTGGTTGTATATGGATATTATGTGGATTCATACGACTCGAGTTGAGATTGGAATTTCTCATCCTTTTTAACATTTCTTGAATTTTCTATGTTACCTTCATCGAGTCATTTCCTCTTCCATATAATTAGTTTGCGCTAATCGGCATCTTTCTTGATTAGCTTCACCATCCTCTTTGAGAAGAGTTTCATACTCCGCCTTGGTGAGAGTCTAGATAGAGTAAATGTGAAGTATACTCACTGTGTTTTATCATTATGGTCAATCACAAAACATTTTGGTTGAGATATTCTTAGGTTGCAATTCCCAATGATATCTGATCCAAGCATCTTCCTCAGTCAGAGTCTTCCACCAACCTCCCCTATGCAGAGAAATTTTCAATTCCACTTAATTCTAGCTTTAACAGTATTTCATGCACGAGGTCTGCAATTTTTTGGCTTAGTTGAAATCTTCTTACCATATATTCAATTGCTTCATCTATCACAGATACATTCATATGCTCCAGTTTCAAATATTTGAATCGTATAGTGAAAACTTGCTTATCAAAGACATAGTCTTTCAGTGGGATATTATTGTAGTATTTCTGAATATGGAAAAGGACTCCATCAATTAGCCAAGGACTATCTGTGATTACTTCATCTCTTCCAGCATTCACTATTTAACTTGACTAGCATAAGATTGTGACCCATAATTCTAATCTCTTTTATTATGATATTTTCCCAGAGTGAGTTGATTTCCGATCTTATGACTCTCATCTTCATTTTAGCCTCTCTTTTAGCTTCCCTAAGATTCCATAAGTCCATTGATCTCTTCGCCTAGTTGATAATTTGTGATGAACCCACAGTTCTTCTATGGTTTGCGGTTAAATCAATATTTGCATTCCTTAGCTGCCTTGATAACTGATTAATACGATCACCTTGAGTAGAAGTCATGGTAGTCCCTGAAAGATGAATTTTCTATTTTTTTCTAGAGAATTGATTGTTGGGTTGTAACTTTTCAATCCTTTTCACAGTATTAATACTCCTATGGGTATTGAAATAGGGTTTGCAAATTATGGAAACCCTAAATTTGTTAAGATATGGGAGTAATACCAGATTTGGATTATAACCAAAAACAGTTCCATAATATCTAGGATAGACATCTTGAGATTTAGAATAGAATGGAAAGAAAGATATTGACCAAATTTCTCGAAGTTGATTACTGAAAATTCAGAAAATAGTTTACTGAGTTGTGAGAGCCAAATTTTTTTGAAATTTCTGAATGGGTTTACTGATATGGGATTTTGGAATGAAAAAATGATTTTCCCATTGACATTTCGAATGAAGATCATAAAAAGAAAAACTAATTATCTTCTTACTTGTATTATCAGTCTGATTTGGTGAAGGTTCATACTTTGATATATCAAACAACCTTCTGAACTACTAATTTGAACCATCAACATAGAGAAGATGGTTAGCACCACTGCTGGCCACACCACTATTATTTCTCCAACTGTAATCTTCATGATTTTCCACCACTTTGGTAATCCTGAGAACAATTGATCGTGAGATCTGAAAAATCACAAACCCATTAGATTGAGTAAAATCAGAGTTTCTTAAAAATAAAAATTTTAAAAATTGAGTGAAGTTTAAGAGATTAAAAACAGTGTGGTTCCACAACCATTAATTAAAACCAGTTGAGATAGTGATTGATAATCATAAATTCGTGAAGATTAAAATAAGAATCAATTAAAAACATGAGATTTGAAAACCGATTCA